>JACEVL010000061.1:1018208-1213208 GCA_020284085.1 Aporrectodea caliginosa
GCAGCAGCAGGAGCAGAGCAGCATCCGTTGCCTCTTCCTCCGTTGCCTCTGCTGCATCGGTCGTCGTTTGGCTGGAGGCAAAAGGAAGGATGAGGAGCGGAGTCTAATAAAAGACGGAGGCGATGGTGATCGTCGGTTGAGAGATCCGTCTAAGAAGAGCGAGTTACTCTGCTCTGATTCTGAAGAGCGAATGAGGATCGCTGGTCTCTGTTCTATTAGGAGGAGGAGGAGGAGACCGCAGTCATCTTCAGCCATCGAGACAAACGCAAGGACTGCAGCAGACAGACACACACACACACACACACACACAAACATAGACAGACAAAAGGGAACCTGTGTTCTTCGACTCGTCTTCCGCCAATTACCGTACCGCAGAAGAAGACGCCCTCTTGTCTTGCTCTGTTCCCGCGGAAGAGTCACGCGCAGACGACGAAGGCAGACGACGGGAATCGTGTTTAAGTTGCCCTCGGAACGGATTTAAACGAAGCTGACGACGACGTCTGATCGGAAGAACCGTTCTTAAGGCGGGTATAGACAGTCGAAGACGCCTCTATTCGACGACCATCATCAAGGATTCACACAGCAAGAGCAGATTAGATTAGATTATATCGCAAAGGACAAAGCGTAGGACCAACAGTAGGACCAACAGTGGACCAACCACCGTAGGACCAATCGTAGGACCAACCACCGTAGGACCAGCCGTAGGACAACAAAGACCATATAGGGTAATTTGCGATCGAGGTCGTCTGAAAGTTGATCAGATCTTTTGCTCATTGCTCATCGAACATCTACTAGACTTTGTGAGCTGCTCACAACGGCTTCTGGGATCAAACACTACAGAGTTCATTGTCGTCGTCGTTCTCCTCCTGCTCCTGCTCCTGCTCCCGCTCCTGCTTTCCCACCCACATAATCGTCATCAGATCGACTTCCGGACATGGCTAACTTCCGCTTCAAAGACGACTGTTTATCTGTGGCCGGGTCCTCATAGTCGTCGTATTGTAACGGTAAGAACGCAACACGTTAACTTGCCCACTGGACGCTTTCATCCTCTGGTCTACTACTACTAATAATAATATCTTTTCTTTAATTAAGCGCCTGACAAACGCACTGCGCTGTACATTTGCATGTTATGCAATTGAAACAATCTTAACTACTAACAGAACAGACAGACTGCAATACACGGCGCTAATAGCAGCCTACAAAGGCAAAGCATATCCGCCCTACGGGCTCGAACTCGGTACCTCTCGCTCTCTACGCCAGTGTGTTATCCAATGCGCTATCGGGCCCCCAAATACTAATACTAATGTCTAATACTGTAAAGTTTGTGTGAAAGTCTGAAATCAAAAGGAATAGTTAACAATGAAGGCAAAAAGGCCAGAAATTATGCAAACTATCAAAGAAATGCATAAAATGCTGGTGACATTCGACCTTGATATTGCAGAAAGAGAAGACATCAATCATAGTCAAATTGTACCCACTCATCTCAGTTGCTGGATATGCCAGTATTTTCAAATACTAGGCTGATTAAATTGAATTTTATCCGCTAGGTATCTGGTCTGAAAACTTCTGTAGCGCCACTATAATGGGGATCAAGTCATCAGTCACTGATCTAGGGCTAAGTGGAATCGAAGTCTTGTTTGCCGAAATATGGTCCAATTGAAACCAGTAGATCTCTATCCAACGATGCGCAGAACAATTGCGAATATATAGAAGTATACGATAGAGGATAATGCGATCTGAAAAAGAGAAAATGCAAAAGCAAGAAAGTCTTAAAGGATATATTAACGGGTCGATGATGAGCTAACTGTGATTTTGGTTTGTTAAAAAGATTTGAGGTAAGGAAAATGCACGACGCAGAACGGGAAGCTGAGCCAACAAGTCATTGGGTATTAGAACGTATAGTTAAGCGATCCTTCGCAGAGATTTCAAAGACAGCACTGATAACTATAATTATATTGGTGCACTGCCACTGGTGGATTGGTTTCACCGATATCGAACCGATATCGCGATATTCAGAAACGGGAAAATGACACCGAAGTCGGTTTTTGCAAAACAGAAAATGTCGAAAAACAAAGTTTAAAAAACTGACAAAACTGAAAAGTCGGTGTATGTAGAATGCAATATCAAAATATGCTTTCGCGATTATAAGTTTTTCGTGCACTGAACATTCTTTAACATTCCTTAAGCTTGTTGAAAGTTGATCTAATTGTGTTGTGCCCCGTTATACACCGTTCCTGAAAGATAGGCTAACGGTAATATTCTAACTCTATGCTAGAGCGAATAACTTAAGCAGTTAACTATTTGGCGGAAGCTGTGGCGTCGCATAAAGTAAGTAAGTAAGTGTGTTCTTTATTAAACGCTGGCAAACGCACGGCGCTGTACATACAAAGTTATACAAAGTTATCAAATAGTAGCGAAAAAGTTAGTAAATAGTAAACTAAAAAACACTATAATATTATGGCTTAGCTGTACAACATCCTAGCCAGGAAACCACGCCTGGTGAGGGAATCAAATCTAGAAAGAACATAGATGGAACGGGGACTGTTGCACACAATTTGCGCAAACCCAAAGAAAGGCCGCCATTTTGAAAAGAATGTCATGATAAGCTGCATCAAAAGCAGCTACTAATTAGCTAATAAGAAGCAAGTAAGAGGGAACTTGTTGACGAAGTTTGTTGTACATTGAGGGGTGAGAACTGTTTAAGCGGAGTGCTGTGTAGTATGGGTAGAATTATTTCGGTTAGCCTAAGAGATTAAGTTATTGCATTTACTCCTTAAATGATAAAAATGAATTGGGTGTGAAAGAACAAAACACTTTCATTCTGAACGTTTTGAAATAAAACGGTGTAGTGTGATGGTATAGTTTTTAAAGTGATGGTCTGACTACATAGTCTGTAACGGATGGAGAAATCTGCATTGAACAGAGAAAACTTGGTGAGTTGCAAGTTGGTGCTGCAGTAGAAACAAAGTCGGTATTAAAGGATTTAAAGCATTTGAACAATGGGGTTGGAATTGGCTATAGGGCTCAATAGAAGACGCAACTGTAGCTTCTAAAGCAGTCTTATGTAATAGAGAAGGATAAATTGAATCAGGAATGATGTTGTTTCAGCTGCAAGATATCTAGTCGAAATGTGTAAATTCTGATTTTGGTAAAGTTGACTCAATACGAAGTGACAGAAGAATGGTCAGTGAAGGACAGACAACAAGATTTGCAATGGGTGAAGGACACTGAAGGTGCGCTAGATGGTTCGTTGACGGGATAGGTAGATCTGTTTACTAAAGACTTTTATGATTTGATTATTATTATGGAGTGAATAGGCCTATAAGAAGAACGTCAGTATTATTTTGGCAGACAGATGGTCGTTTTGCCATTTATTAGTAATATAGTAGGCTAATAGATTTGGGTTTCTCAGATTTATCAGGTCAGTGAAATTGATTAGGCGTCTGTAGAATACATATAAGAAAAAAATGCGGTACGGATACTGTGTAATCTGATGGTGCATCAACGGCCAAAGTAAACCAGCGGGTTTTGATAAGTCCGTTAATAAATGCAGAGTATACAGGCATTGCAGACCTTCTTCTGTCGCTGTATGCAAGATCGAGGGGCACAACAACTGAAATTTTTGCAGAACCAATAGATTATGGGTTCTTGTAAAACACCAGAATAAAGAAGAATGCAGCAGTCTCAGAGGTCGATTGGGGTCAGCTATATGAAGATACGACGGAAGGTTGGTCGTTAGGCCTACTTATAGCGATGATCTGTTGTGTAAACAGTTGATGGTTTGAATTACAAAATGTCGTTGAGTACAGAATACTTCATTCTTCGGTGAATCGTGTTGTATTGTTGCCCTGTAACTGATTTTTAAATTAAGAAGATCAGACTGTGTCTTATCTCGAGTTAACCCTACGCTATAAATCGGGCGAGTAATTGACGGTTCTGAGCCCCATCGAGTTGAACATCTTGAATGGTCGCCTGCACAGACTGACTCACTGACTCACTGTTTAACTAAATATTATCTCTGTCTACGTCTGGTTCCGTTTATCTGTAGGCCTACGTTTGTGTCGATGACTGCAGTCATGTGTAGGAGCTGCGTTGAGTCTGACACGAATCAAGTCAAGAAGAGCCAAAGACGTTCTTCTCAGCTGATAGGAGTTGACGGGAAGACCGCGAGAGGTGAACAGAATCTGATAAATATTTAAAACAAATTAGCAACCGTTGCATGGTTGCACTTGAAATGAAAAAGAACATCAAGTTATGGTCGTTGCCTCCTCCTCTTCCTTCCTACCGATCGTCATTGCCATTGTCTCATTGCCATTGTCTCTCTGTAGGTCTAACGCTTTATTTTACACCGCAGAAGGTGCTTCGTAATATATGTAGCCTATGACACGTAGAATGAAACCAACTGTTCAAGCCTCTGACTACTAATAGTCATACATTATTCACAAATTCGAGGATTGCTGATGAAGACGGCGAGGGCAAGAGGAGAAGAGGAGGCGAGAGGAGGAGGAGGAGGACGATGACGACTAGGAGGAGGAGGAGGAGGAGGAGGAGAAGAATGATGAAGAGGAGAAGCTCTATATGTGGTCCAATGGTCCATCTTTGCAGCACAGCGTAATCTGAGGTAGACACACATTAATTGTTTGAAACAGCCGCCAGGTGTTGCTTTGTCCAAACATTCTCATTATATCGCTCCACGTACCCTTTCTGTTCCTCCTCTTCCTCAATTTCTGCTAATCCCTCTTCACCTATGCCTCTGCTTCTACATTCCCTGCTTCTCGGCTCCTCCTCCTTCTCCTCCTCCTCCTCCTCCTCGTCCTCGTCCTCGTCCTCTCCATCTTCTGCTCCACAAGCTTCTCCTCTTCTGCCTTCGCCTCTGAACTGTGTATTGCGTCCATATTGAAAAGAACAAAACACAGACCCGGGCGGCAGCAACATCACCAAGCACCGTGCAGACATTGCACAAATGACAAATTAACGAATGACGACGATGTTTGGACCGGCTGCGCTGGGGTTGACACGGATGCCAAGGCCCAGCGCAGGCAGAGACGGACGGACGATAGGGATGGTAGTATGCTAGAGAGGCGGAGAGAGGGACGCAGAAATTGAGGGAGAAGAGGAGCACGACGGAGAGGCAGAGAAGGAGGGAGAAAAGGAGGTAGTACGACTGCAGAGAGGCAGAGAGGAGACAAGCCATTTGGTTAAGGCATTTCTAATAAACAAGGAGTCATGTTCGGATGTTCCCCCACTGCTTATGCATAAACAGGTCGTTACACTTTAAGGTGAAATTTGTGACAAAATGTTTACACTAAATTCCCGTTTACTTCAAAAGCTGTAATGCCTTTAGGCTAAACTGGGTTTGCGTCGTTCAGCGCAGTTTTCAAAATTGGTACAAACTTGAGAAAAGCTATATATAGGGAACATTGCAATTTTCATTTTTACCAAAGTACGAAGAATAGCTTATTTTAACCTTTCTGAGAAATAAAGAGACGACAAACTCAATCTTTGCGTCAAGAAGCGTCGAATGAATTTTGGTGCACAAAATAGGTCAAGGTTTCTTCTCGATAAGTTTAAGACTAAACAAATTGATCCAGTGGTATAGAGAGACCAGAGCAGTTTCATTTTTGCCCAACAATTTTTACATTTTCAAACTCAAAGACAAAACGCACATCCGCACACCAGGCGGGGTTGAATGGGCAAACATACATCTGCTCAATCATTTATTCATTCATTCGTTCATTCATTCAGTGTTTGTAGAAAGTGCATGCTGAATCCTATAGCTATGACACGGTGACCGATTAGTTAGAACGCTGGCCTTGTACGGGTTCGAGCCTCCCTTGAAGCGGTTCCTGCGGCTACTGCCTGTCAGCATGTGGGCTCTATATGGGTCTCATGTTGGAATATGGGTCCCATATCACCCCATGTGGGCATGCTGGCAGGGTTACATTTAGGCACCTTAAGCAGTTGCTTCACTCACCAATCGAGGGCTCAGCGCCATCGATTGATGCCTGGTCATTAGATAGTGGCTAATAACTGCGCCTGAACATCGAATGAACCGATATCAATTACATTAAGGGCTTACCACCGTATACGATCGATTTAGTATTTGGACTTGACTTTCGTTGCTGGTATTGCGTTTGAAATCCGTCTATAGACACTCGGAAGACGAGTAGAGAAGATACTCGGTTGAATATACTACACTCCGTGAAAGAAGAATGCCTTGAAGAAATAACTCTACGGCACATAATTTATACTTCATTCCGTGATAAAAGGTAAGGTCATCATAGGTCGGAAAGAATTTCATTGAACCCAGTCCACTCGTTCAAGATTCAATCTATGCAACGATCTTAGCAAGAAAACCTACTTGATGCCGTATAGATAGTTTAAGAACGATGTGTGATGCATTCGAATTATGTGATTAAGTCGGTCTAATTAATGCAAAGCATAGCCTGTATTTTCGTCCAGGTTGTGGGACTGGGAGTCTCAGTTTAAAGCCCATACGCTAAAACCATGTCTCAAATTGCATTTGGCTTAGAAGTCGCCTTTATTTAGGCCTACTAAGAGAACCGCGATATATAATGTTCATTAAAAATAATGCGGTAAGCAGCAAATTAATAAGCGAAGCATTGAAATGCCAGTGCAATGGATTGAGCGTAACAGATAAAACTCAGAGGAAAAGAATATGCACTCAAGGGTTGAAAGCGAGTTCCATGCATGAACCCCAGCTTTGTTTAGATTAAGATGAGAGGGTTTCCTGAGAGACGCGTGATCATCAGATCTCCATGGATTCGAAAAATCACTTACTCGGAGTAGCTTGTATTATTTTCGGATCCTTACTAGACCGATCATATCAACTGTTTTCTTGTTTTCATATGCCAGTTTATCGTTCTATTCTGCATTTACACTCTTTAACGGTATAATGCGGGTACATAATATTTTTTAACTAAAGGGTTTAACTACTGCGGCTTCAATAGCTTGCTGGAAAGTACGGGCAGAAAGCATGTTATAATTATGACAAGCCGACACACGTAAGCCTACTGGTCCAGTCAGCTGCATTGGTTAGAGCGTAGGCTGCTGCGTCTCATGCGCCTTTGTGTTAGCGGGTTCGCTTCCAGATGGTGGCTCAGTCCAGATATTTAAATTTCCGGATAGCACGGGGACTTTAAATGGCGTGACGTTCATTGAAACGGGCAAGTGGTGGTGAAGGATCTCACCCGATCAATTCATTAAAAAATTAGCAGGGTCATTGAGGCCATGTATATACGGTCGCTATAGAAAGCGTGTAGATTTACGCATGCAGACAGATCAACTATAGCATTCGGGACCAATGAACGCAGCTGCCAACTGACAGAGCGCCACATACTCAGCACGACAGAGACAGAGAGCAGGAATGGGCAACTTACAGAAGAACGCAATTGTTGCAGATTACAAATTACTTAGGAAAATGTAATTGAATTACAAATTACTTTAGATTTTTGCTGGAAAATACAAATTACGTAATTTCAATTGCATCAATTTCAAATAACGTACATTAATGGGATGAAGAAATGTAGTATCTAATTTAATTTGAAATTACAAGGCACCCATCTGTCCTACTGCTAATTTTACAGTCTTCCCCATGGAAGTTGAAGGCGGGCCAGCGAGTATCGAACCCGCGTCCTTGTGATCTTCGTGCCAGCGTGTTACCATTCAACCATCTCCCCACCGCGGTCACTTGTTGACCGTTAAGTAAAAAGCTTTGATTTCTATATTATAATCTAATCTAATCTAACAAATTCTATATCGCCGTTATCAGAATGCCAAATACATCAATGGATGATCGCTTCAAGTAAGATCGCAGTCAAATAATAATAAAACATTGGAAAACGGAAGTCGAAGCAGCAGCTGATCTTAAAGTACGTTGGTCAGGATTCGTCGTCGTCGTCGTCGTCCTCCTCCTCTTCCTCCTCGTGAAGAATGACTGATATGCACTGCACTAGCTGTGCTCCTTCTTCAATAAACTGTTTAACCGTTGAGCGTCGTTGGTGATTTGGGGTGGACGCATGGGCGCCCGCAGGATTTTTTGCAGGGGGGGTCAGTCACGGCCGAGAGAGTTAGTTGCGTTATAATATGTCATTAAACTAAACTCACATAATTACATTGTCTTAAAAATACGGTCAATACCTATTAAGTCTTAACAGTGCTTTTTTCAGCCGGAGCGGTCCGGAATGGCGTTCCGGAACCTTTTTCAGCTATTGCAAAATAAATAAATAATATATTTCATTAAAATTTTTAATAAAAAATTATTTTAAATTATTTAGATACGTTAATTTCAGTTAAGTGATTTCAATGTTTTATTGAGATTGACACATGTATATGAAACAGAAATATTAGCACATGTCTCTATACTTGTTCTGAATTTGCTGAGTTCCATAACTTTTTTCTAGAAAAAACCACTGAGTCTTACTAATTATAGCCTAGTCTTTTAAAATCAGACGCAACAATCATTCAGAAGTAAGTGAGTAAGTAAGCATACTCTTTATTTATCCAACTACATAACCGCACTTTGGTTTACATGAAATTAACTGTTATAAAGTTTCTAGTTAAAAACGTTTTTCTCATTAAGTTCTCAACCTGTGGGACAATTCGGTCATGCGGTCTTGGATGCAAGGAATATGGAATGTCTGTACAGGAGGGAGCAGCAGTGGGTTCATAAGACCGTTCAGACGACTTCTTTTGTGACTTAGCAGGCTTCACGGTCCAAAGGGCACTTAGAGTTTGCTGCAGCTTACGATTATTCTTGTTATCCATATTAACATGCCACATGTGGCTAAAAACTTGAAGTCGTTAACACTTCATACCCATGGCTGCTTCTGGGCTGGCTTAAGGGACTGCTCTTCGCTTCTTCAATAACCAGATAATCCAACAGTTGTTTACAGTTCTTCCAGAGACAATCCAACAGAATGGATGTAAACTACACAGTAAAGTCTAACCTATATATATATTGTTCTACACAGCACCAGCGAAGAAAAAATTAAGGATAACCTTGACACAAAAATCTTCTTCCATAAGTAATCCAAAAGAAGAGAAACACGGTCAATTCTAACATACTTTTAACTGAATACAAAATCCTCAGATACAGACTCAGAATGCATGAAAGAAACGTAACTGATACAGTGCTTGAGGAATGCAGGGACCTGTGGACCTCGGTGGGGGTAAGCTAATGCCGGTGTGGGGAAATTTTTGACCTCGGGCCGCCCTCTTCATCCAGAGATTATCCAGAGGTCCCAGTCGGCTTGGCTTTGTCAATATGTGTGACCTGAAGTGATAAGGTCAACCTCTGAGTCGAAGTGTTCCACCACTGATGTCGGTA
Source organism: Aporrectodea caliginosa (assembly GCA_020284085.1). NCBI lineage: Eukaryota > Metazoa > Annelida > Clitellata > Crassiclitellata > Lumbricidae > Aporrectodea > Aporrectodea caliginosa. The sequence continues at coordinate 1,027,558 of JACEVL010000061.1, forward strand.
CATTAGTCCGAGATAACATGTGTCTTTGATAACATACATGATATATAAATAATGGGAAAGCCAGTTGAACGTAGACCTAGCGGACTGAATCGTGATGAGCATTGTTTATTGGGGCTAAGTAAAGAACTAAATTTCGACCATTCCAGGGCCGTTCTGACAGGCTAGTGGTAGCCCACGATGACCGCCGAGTCTGTTTTAATGGGTGCCAGAACACCACCAGGAGGGGCACGGGGGAGGGCGGTTGGCTTCCAGGCCTATGGCTAAATCAGCCACTGAATATTAGTAGCCTATAGTAACTTATTAGTAGGCTTAAGCAGTATGAAACTAAAGCCAGTATTTACTAAGTATTTTGAACAGAATCTTGTGACATATTTTAAGCTTCTTTTGCATGATTAAACCTGTCGGATTTTTATTTGATCATGATTTCCAGGGGGGGTCACGCGACCCCCCTTGACCTATGCTGTGGGCGCCCATGGGTGGACGGGGTCTCCGCAACCGGGCAACGGCTGATCGTCATCCTTCCACGCAGATACATTACACGTCATACACGCTCACTCTACGACAGTGTTGTTAAAAGTATCGGGCAAATGTACTTAAGTAAAAGTAAAAGTAAACAGGATTTTTCGTACTTAAGTAAAAGTAAAAGTACACATCGCAAATTATACTTTTGTACAAGTAAAAAGTATTCTTTGAAATAGTACTTTTCAAGTAAAAGTACTGAGTCTTGTGTCTACAATTCGATCCAATTATTTACATTCAAAAAGACTAAATTCTGAAGATGCTTGTCATTCAATCGAGGGTGTTTGTGGTTAATTGTTAAATCGGAAGAGCTCAGAAGACGTTCGACTGCTGCACTTGCAGAAGTGGAATATTCAATCCAATAAATAGCTGCTTCATATAAGACCAGGCTCACCTGCTAAAATATGCATTCTCGCAATTTTTAGTAACGAACATTGTAACGAATATTACGCAAATTGTAACGAAGTAAAAGTACTGAATAATGGGCTAAATTTTACTTCGTTAAAAGTAAAATTATTTCCGTTTTGTGATACTTCGTTACAAGTAAAAGTACTGAAACTTTTACTTGAGTACAGTAACGCGTTACTCTTACTTCGTTACTGTACAACACTGCTCTACGACCAACACTACATGCATATTGTTTCGTATGGTGTGTAGGGATAGTCATGTTCATTTTGAGGGGTTGAAAATTGTAGGCCGTCTGTGCATTTGGCGGGAAAAGTCGACCCCTTATAAAAGTGGCTGCGTTTAATTTGTGTCCAGACTGGATTTCGGTCGTTGGTCCTTTGGTCCTGCAGTGCGGCGTAAGCTTTGTTGTCAGTCTCTCTCTCTCTCGGCTGTGATTCGGTTTTGTCTTCCTGTGTGAAAGACGTATTGTTGCTTGTTGAACGAGGTTTCATCACCGGTTGTCTGTGTAGGACCGACTTTCTGTCTTTTCTCCTGACTGTTTCAATAGCTTTGTCGTCACCTGCAGATGCCGGTGTCATCTTATTCCCATAATAAATATGAGTCATTTCACGCTTGTAAGTAACTTAGGAAATAAATTTTACACCAAAGCTGTTTTAATGCTCCATACCTCGAGACAACCTGCGGCTGTGTGCCTGTGTCATAAAGCTGGCTTGTGTGTGTGTGTGCGCGCGCCCGCGTGTGTGTCTTAAATACGACAAAAACATAAAACCAAAACAATTATTTGAGTGTCAACATATGTGCAATTCCGAGTCCCCGGATACAGTTAGACGAAAACCGGAAATACGTGTAGAGCAATATACATGTGTCGTTATATATATATAGGCCCGTTAATAAGGAGATGCATCGCACAATTTGCATTATGCTGACATAATAGGTCTAGCCTAGTAGTGTATCACACAAAGCGAATATACATGTAGCAACGTTCGTGGTTCTTATGACATTGGATAAAACTTGACTCGATTTATGCTGGCTTGGATCTGGCGATATTGTTTCTCTGTATGTAACACAAAATATAATATAGGGCAGAGGCGCTGCCCACGAATTTAATTATAGGGGCCTATACTTACGAGAACCTGCACCAGCAGCAGGTTCTAGTATAATTGTTGTAATTCGTGATGCGCTAAGACATATTTCAATATCGCTAATAAATGTCGTTTCACAAATGTCTGCATAAATGTCGCTTAACATTTGTTTTTTCTCTTTTAATAACAAAAAATAATGGCAAAAGGTTAGCTAATTAATTATCATTATTATTGTAGACGTGTGTGCATTGTCTTGGTGAACTCGCCTGCAGCCACTGGATGTCTGTGGAGCCATAGATGATGTACCTTCAGTCAATTGTATCCGTCACAGCTGCGTTGCTTCTCTTTCAGTTCCTGCATTTCGGACATCCAGGTCTGATACAAATTGCTCAATTCTTTCAATTGATTCGCATCTAGATAATTCATACGGTAATCTATCGTATAGCGTCCAAGACTATTCGCCCCCTATAGCAGAGGTTCTTAATCTTTTTTGGCACACGACACACCTAAACTTGCAAATAAGAACCTCTGCCCTATAGCATTTCGTTTCAAAGTCACAAATTAATTTCATAGTTAACCTGTAGCCTATAGCCTAGTCCACAGTCCACACACACGAGAATATAAGACGTGATAATAAGCATGAACCAAACAGAAACACACTTCATTAAGAAGACCATAATTCAGTAAGACTTTAAGCAGGTATTTGGAGGTTCGTTGTTATAATAGTTCCTTTCTTGCGTTGAATAGCATTTCGAATGGTCGTCTGTACTTTGTTAGAATAAAGCCATTCTAAAGAACAATTTCTCTTGAGATGTTGTAATTTTTAGCGCATTATATAACTGTATGCTGGTAGCCTACACTCATTCCGTAAAGGCACGTATACGCCTATGTATATTTCATTTAGGACGATCAAACGATAGCCTTTATAATGGACGATTAATCGGGAACGCTAAAACGATAAATTACCCGGCAATATTGAAGCCAATTTCAATATTACAATATAACAGCATATTGGTGGTCATGATGAGAGTAATGCACAGTAGCCGATAAGGGCGTGCGTGCATGTGTTGTGTATTATATGTGTCACATGTGTTGTGTGTGTGTTGTAAATGTGTGTTGTGTGTGTGTTCTGTATGTGTGTATGCAGTGGGGTCTACCAATTGGGGTTGGATGGGGGGTTGGGAGAACGATCTCCCATGGTTGCCAGAAGTTGGGGTCTAACGTCTTGGACAAACTGGGCGTTGTTAATTTTCGATTATATTACAGTCTGCAATACGAAGTCGACCAGAGTGGGGTTTGTTCTCACATTTCAGGTGGGGGGGGGGGACACCTCTGTACAATGTATGGGTTTGTGTTATGTGTATATTTTGTGTGCGTATGGGTATGTGTGTATGGGTGTGTTCTGCAGTGTGTGTATATTGTGTGTGTGTGTGTGTAGGTGTGTGTGTAGGTGTGTGTGTGTGTGTGTGATTCCATGTATTGAGTTGTGCTCTATCTATTTTTATGTTGCGCCATTGCCACCGTATCTGTCTGTCACTTGGTGTTTGCGCATCATCCACTCTGTCCACATAGGATGCTGCTGCAGCTGGCAGCGCTGCCACCTGTGCCCTACCGCATCCAGTCATTGGACTTAAGGACAGGACATAGACATAGGCGAACACAAAGAGACAAGGAGAGACAGTGAGAGGCAGACACTAACAGAGATAGAAATACTGAGACAAGCATGCAGAAACAGACAGAAAAACGAATGAAAACAGATCTACAGGCAGACAGACAGACATGATCGGTAAAATCCTCTGGAAGAAAAGAGACAGAAATGCTGAGAACGGACGGGTAGAAACAGACAAAGGCAGACAGACAGACATAGAGAGATAGTGAGGGGAGACAACAACACACGGACAGACAGACAGACACACGGCTAACAGACAGTTGACCAGTGAGATGTTCCGAAAGTAAACATCCTTGACTCTTACTTTCTTTTTCTTGTCTTCCACGAAAGTTTTGAACTCGCACACTTCTCGTCAGTTTCTCATTCTCCTTCGCTTAGGGATCTTCATATTCTTCTCATTCTAAAGTAGTTGGCCTCATTCTTCTCGTCTTCTCAAGGCCCTTCTTCTATCATCTTCCTCTGGTCATCTTCATCGTCTCCATTCTTTTCGTTGTCTCTTTAATCATTGCACCAATCCTCGTCCTAATCTCTCGCTAATCTTCCTTATTTCTATCCACCACTCAACTGACCAAATGTCTCTTCATCTGTTCCTGTATTTCTCCTCTGGATTTCTCTTCATTTCACCTTCCTCTGTTCATCCTCCTATTCCTTCTTGTCGTTGTCCTCCTTAATTCCTCTGCGTATAACATCATGAGTCCCAATGCAAAGCCCCTCACCAGATGAGGATTTACTGGCCTTCGGGGCGGCGATGGTCGTCAAACTCGTCTTAAACGTCTGCGATTCCTTGGCCCCCGTGCACCGTCCGTCCGTCTACAGCCCCCACTGTGTCGCTCTCACCACCACCGACCCCGTCTCACCCACCATCGGCTCCTCTCCTGACCCCACCCTCTGCCCCCTCTCATCGCCAATGCCGCAAACCGGTTTTGTTGCTATAAAAAGCAATCAGCCTTGATTGCTTACAATTTGGCGTTGCGGCTAACGACTTTGGCGTTGCGGCGTCGTTTATTGCCAATCAATTTCACCGGCGGGTGCGACGACGGAGGCAAGCAGCGTCTTTTGAGGCGCGACTCATTTGTAGGCGATGACAAAGGAATATTTATTTGACTCTTCATAATGGACATTAACGGGTCAGATGACAAAAGAATCGATCCGATTGGATCCATTGCAACACATCCATCCGTCGGCAGTATATACACTGCCTGAATATGCTACGTCTATAATACGACGATAAGTAGCTACTGCAGTTGCCCGACAGAATCTGACCTGAAACAGAAATCAGCGTTGGTAGCACTGCTGCAACGGCAGAGAGAGAGAAAGTGAGTTTATTCGTCGCTTCTCAATCTTAAAGCATTGCCAACTGAATCTTCAGACGTATCATTGCATAAATAAAATCTACACCAGCTTCGAAATTAGGCCAACTGTCACTCGTCGTCATAGATTGTGCGATAATGTGATCAGTGTCTTAACGGTGACGTGTTTTATGCGTGTAGATTGAAAGAAGCTCAAAAGATTGACATGACATTTAACTGGATTTACCAGTGACCGGGTTTACAAGTGATCCAAGTGACGCTCCACTGACAGTCTGAATGTAGGCCTATAGGCTGCTATAATAGGCATCCGCTGCGCTTCTGAGGCAGATCTGCTAACGCCTTCACTTGATTTGATATAGCGCCGGTGTTTAGACTGTTCTCCCCCGACGGAGCTTTTGTGTGGCACCCAGACACTTTTAATATTTACATTACATTACATATAGTCAAACTCTATGTTGCTCATAGGCTATAGTTAAAACTGTCGACAGAGGAATTATTAATAAATCTACAAAAGGCTGAGGGACTTAGAGATGAACTTACCAGATCATCTAGATGGAGAGAATTCTTAATAAACTTACCTATTGTCGTGAGCAGTCAGTTCAGCTGAGGTCACGTGAGACGGCAGGCCAATCAGATTTCTCGCCAAAGACGTCGGAAGATTGTGGAAGGCTGGGGTCAGGGAGTCGCAGACCAATCATTGCACATGAAAGCCGACTCAACGTATTGTTGATTATGGACTTATACGTCGAAGCAGAGAAATGACAGCTGCTGGTCGACTACTGAGAAATTACAAAGTAACGCACACACACGCACACACGTACTCGCGCCGCTCTTCTGCACAATACAGCCTCATAGAGACATTTGCTCGCAACTATCTCTGATCTGCACCAACAGCGAAACTGTCGCAGATGTGGCAGAAAGGTTGAAAGCCAGAAGACTTGACCTCAATCTCACCGAACCTATGCAGATGGCTGAGCGCACAGATTGAAGACGAAAATGTGTGCAGTAGGCTATAAGAAAAGATTGCCTGGGGAAAGAGATCACAGGAACTTGAGAAGGAAAGAACAGACCCAAAGCACAAATCCAAAGGGTAATTCGAGGCAGAGAAGTCGCGGAATAATGTGCGAAAGTCGGAAAAAGAAAAGCAAAAGTTAAGAAATCAAAAGCGAACTGTACGTAGTAAAAGAGCAAAATAAAAGTAAATGGGAAGAGAGTCAGGAAAGAGGCACTTACTGATGAATGACTAAAAAAGTAATTAAAAGAATTGAAACCGGATTGAAAAGTCCATGGATTAAAATGGCTAAGAAATCTTGGGAAAGGAATTGGAAGACGGAGGAGAATCTGATGCATCATGAGTCCGTACAGGAGCTTATAAGCGCATTTGCCATTGACAATTTTATTCTAATCTTCAGTCCTAATGCTACGTACTGGATGGTCGCCAAAATTCTGTGCCAAAAGAACATTATGTTGTATTAAAGTGTTGTTTTGACTGTTTCTAAACAGAAGTCCGCGAATACTGTTTTCCGAATTCGTTCAATGTGTCCTGCGCCAAAGATGAAGTAATCGTGATGACAAGCGCCCGTTATGGTCGAATGAACAAAGGACTTTGTCTGACGTCAGACTATCACGTGGGATGCTGGGCAGACGTCCTCTACCATGTGGATCGCAAGTGCTCAGGGCGTCACGGTTGCATCATTACAATTCCGGATACAGTTATGCACAACATTCAGCCGTGCCCGAAAGATATGCTCTCCTATCTCGAGTCAGATTACATTTGCCAAAAAGGTAAAGCACATAAGACGTCGTGTGATATCATATCATCAATATGTTATGCATCCATTATAGCAGCGTCCTGTACAAATTGAACGTCAGTGTAATCAGAGGCGTAACTTTGGTCTGGACAGAAAGTTGGAGTAGACCAATCAAATTGCGCATCGCTTCCCCTTCGCCACTGTGAAATAATGATAATGGCTCCTTTTATGTGCCAGGCATGATGATGATGATGATGATGATGATGATGATGATGATGACGACGATGATGATGATGATGATGATGATGATGATGATGATGATGATGATGATGATGATGATGATGATGATGATGATGATGATGATGATGATGATGATGATGATGATGATGATGATGATGATGATGATGATGATGATGATGATGATGATGATGATGATGATGATGATGATGATGATGATGATGATGATGATGATGATGATGATGATGATGATGATGATGATGATGATGATGATGATGATGATGATGATGATGATGATGATGATAATGGTGACGATGATGATGGCGATCACGATGATGATGGTGGTGCTCGGTAACTGTATTGAGTCTTGAGGGCTCAAATAAAGGCTTTCTTCTGAAAAAAATGGGTATATTTCTTCTGGATACGAAAGTGGTGGCTATATATATATATATACGATACCCTCCAGTCAAAGAAGTGGGGTGAGTACGAGCACCGATCGTACCCCTCGAAAATTCCGCCTAAGTGTAATTGAACTGTCATCGTAGCAACGCCATGCACTAACTAAACTATGACATTGTGTCTTGCAAATATTCAAATTTGTTATTCTTATTACTAGTAAATTTGTGTACATATTTTCTTACTGATACCGATCGATGAAAAGATAGTTACAATAGTCAAGCCGGCTGGGAACTAGAGCATTAACTAGTGAAAGTAAACCATTTTGAGGCACATAAGATCTGATTCTACGAATATTTCATATTTGAAACTGAATGAATTTGCATGTGTCCCGAATAAAACCATGGACAGAAAAAGACATGGTCCGGTAAAAACAGTACTGTGCTCAAAGTCTACGTTCTGTTCGATCAACAAATTGATCATTACATGCATGTAATAAGATGGCCTTCGTTTCTCAGTTTTACAAATAGAAATTCTATTATCCATTTCATAAGCGGAGAATAAATATTTCACAGAATATGAACTCGGAGAAACTTGTTAGGCTACTGCGCATGTTAAACTGAAAAATGACAATAATTCTGTTTTATTTAAGCTAAAGCAGATCTACTAGCCAATCTAAGAATGTTTTGTAGTAGATTTCGTTTATTATTAAGATACAAAGTTGACATACCGCAACTTGTTTACATGAGATAATGAAAGTAATGAAATTAAAAACTATAAGTTTATGCCTATAGCCAGGATTGAGAGTTAAAACTTAACATCTATTAGGCCTGGCGCAGCGAAAACAGTCTACTGTCATTTTTGTATAGTGTAAACAAATGTATATGCGTCAATATCATATTAGGCCTACTGACTGTTACGATATAAAGTTAGCTTTAAAATAAACATGTAAAAATATGTAAACTGGGCAAAATGACAGTAGACTGTTTTCGCTGCGCCAGGCCTAATAGAATAGGCTGGAAATGGAGATTCGGTTCTTGGTCATCGCCACGGTCCTTTGCATTTGATGATTTAAAGAATGTGTTGGTTGGATGTTACAGTTCAGACCCGATCGTCTTTTCCGTGCAAGCACCTGGGTGAGCTGGTATTGACTGAACCGTCTGGATTTCTCTCAAGCATCATAACGGAGGAGCAGGGGTTCGGATCCAGTCGTTGTCCGTGGGTCGTTTCGATCATGAGAGGACGCAAGATCAACGTCACGCTGATCGATTTTGCTGTTGCCACTCGCTACCCAGAGGCGAGGAACACCTGTCACGTCTACGCCAAGATACGTGAGTCTGGGATTTCATCGGATGTGACCGTTTGCGGAGGACGAACGAGGGAGAGAAGCGTCTACCTATCGGAGGGAGCAAAGGTCGAGATCACCGTCATCACCTTCAAAGTCAAAAACGAACCAATCCACTTCCTCCTCAAGTACGAAGGTAGTATACCAAAAACATCAGTCCTATAGGAAGACGACTATAATAGCACCGCACATAATTATACAGGCATAACGGTCCATTAACAGACCTAACTTTAACGTTTTCATATATTTTTCTGGTATAGGCCTATCGGTCCAAACTTGTAGTTTCAGCTTAGTGATAGGCGATATAGGCCAGTGGTTCCCAAACCGTGGCCCGCGGGCCAAAAGTGGCCCGCCAATCCTTTGAATGTGGCCCGCGACAGTCACTCACAAATTTTGAAAAAAAATTAAATTACCTTGTTTTCTTGATTTTCGATTTAAGTTAAGTTCTTTTTTTCTATTATTTTGTTTTAATCTTAATTCACTTTTCGTCAAGCTCTATGCAATGTATTTACACTATGCCGTTTTGGGAGCACGTACAGATGTGAACAATCATTTTCAGCGATGAAACTTATAAAAACAAAAATCGAGCGCGTCTCACTGACTCAAATTTGAATGTATTGATGATACTTGCCACTACGAACCTACAACCAGACATTGATAAACTAGCTTCTAATCTGCAGTCACAAATCTCATTAAAACTGATTCATCTTCAATAAATACTTTTGAAAAATTAAAATAATAAATATTCAGAATTAAAATGAATGCATTGCTGCAACTTCTGCATTTAAAATTTAATTAACACAAATTTGAGATTTGATTTCAATTTTTTACCGATATTAACAATTTTGCATTTTGAAATTTAACAATGTTCAAACGATATCTTCAATTATTGCCTTAACATTGATCTGATATGAAAGTATCTGAGTTACCCTTGCACCAAGCAGTATGCATCTTATTATACTTCCGCTGAAAAACGTGTGTTTTATCTTGCATTGTTGTAAATTGGCACTGACAATATACCAAAAACATGTTCCATTCGATGTCAGATGTTACCAAATGCTGCGCATGGGGAAAGTTACGACGCTTCCCCAGAGACCACTATTTGCTGGCGCTCCAGCGCACGCATTCGTCCACAATGAAAGCAACTGAGGACGGCTCTTCAGATCTCTGTGGCCCGCCATGATATTTTAAAAGTAAGACTTTGCCCTCCATCAAAAGAGCTTGGGAACCACTGATATAGGCGATGCCCGTGGGTCGTATCAAAAGAAAGTGGTAAGAAAGTTTTGAACACACAGAGAATGTGTAAACACAATGTCTTGTAAATAATCGAATCTTGGTTCGTCTTTGCCTCTCCGATTCAATGAGGCAGCGCTGAACCAATTGGCATCGACCTTCCACTACGGAGAAAAATCTTCGTAGTTTGGTGACTGCTCGACAGACAAAGCTGGCTGTGTAAGAAATAATCGGAGGAGGCGGCGCTCTCGGCCATCATCCCAGCATGTAGCTGTTGGTGATCGTAACCCGTGTGCTCTGCGAACGTTTCATTTGGCTGTGTTTTTCTCAGCGCAGCACAGGCCATAAACTTTGGTCATGAATGAAACTGCTGGTCTGATTCAAACTACTACAGTACCTCCCCTGAGGTCCCGTTTGCAAAATGGTGTTGGGGGAGTTTCTCACTTCCACTTAGTCAGTGGGTCCCTGGACATGAAAAATCACCGAGGTGCTTGTCTGCCATGACGTGACGAATGACGTAATCGCCAAATCCAAAATGGCCGCCGTCGGCCATATTGGAACATTCACCTTTCTTGTTTCTTACAGTATCTGCATGTGTAATACCTCTAATATAACTGATTTAGGTATGTAGAATTGATTTTTGATGTTGTTTTCGTCATTTGGGGTCAAAATCCAATATGGCCGCCGTCGGCCATATTGGAAAATTCATGTTGCTTGTTTCTTACAGTATCTGCACGTGTAATACCTCTAATGTTACTGATTTTGGTATGTAGAATTCATTTCTGATATTATTTTCGTCATTTGGGGTCAAAATTCAATATGGCCGCCAATATGGCCGCCGTCGGCCATATTGGAAAATTCACCTTTCTTGTTTCTTACAGTATCTGCATATGTAATACCTCTAATATAACTGATTTAGGTATGTAGAATTCATTTTTGATGTTGTTTTCGTCATTTGGGGTCAAAATCCAATATGGCCGCCGTCGGCCATATTGGAAAATTCATGTTGCTTGTTTCTTACAGTATCTGCACGTGTAATACCTCTAATGTTACTGATTTAGGTATGCAGAATTCATTTCTGATACTGTTTTCGACATTCAGGGTCATCTTTAGCTTGAAAGGTCACGGTCAAGGACATTTTGTTATATCAACGATTTGGATTATAACTTCACCGAATGTAGCAGTAGAAACATGTGTAATATCTGTAATTCAACAAATTAAGTCAAGCTAATTATGTCAGTTAATTATGACATCTTAAATTCGATACTGATATTGTATAATGCTATATTTCAATACATCAGTTAAGATTGTTCTCAAAAATGTCAATTTAGATCGTTTTGGATTTGGCCAAGCAAGATTGAGGTGCAGGTTTTTACCGGACTAGTTTTCTGCCTTACCATTACAGAATATGACCCACAAAATTGCAACAGAACGTCAAGTCTCAGCTGGTCGAACGTCTCACAGGTTGTAGTTGACCTGGCCCCTGCCCAGACATGTACAAAGTACCTCTCTGCTAATAGTACATCTTGCTCTAGTAGCGCATCTGTCTCTCCAAAGGTTGTCAGATACTGTACTGTGCTGGATCACAGGCCATAGCTGCATGTTTGGATCCCGCCTTGCTCATGCAATCAGTCTACTGTTGCCACTCATAAATGTTGTTGTAGATTTCATGTCTAAGATGCGGCAGATGCCACTTACACATTATACACAGTTCCCCAATATGGGTGTGGTCATCGACGCCATCATAACATCCGCTTCATTCCTTTACCAAAAATGTGAAGTTCATCCATCTGGTATCTGACTCCTACATTGTGATGTCTCTTAAGAAAGGAGAACGCATGAGGTGTACTGACTCAGCATCACCATTATTGGCATGAACAGGTACACAGAACACACCCATTCCTCACCAACCTGAACAGTTCTGGGAATCGCAGGAAAACAAGCGGAATCTGCAGCTGCTGGTTAGAGATATTGTTTGCAGTCGAGCGTATACGGCGATGATACCATCATCGCCAGCTCTCTTGTTTCTAATGATGACGCACTTCCAGCAACAGTGACTTGTTATGAAGATCTCAGACCTGTTGAACTGGATCGAGGAGGCAGATGCCAGGCTGGTTGTACATGTAGACTGGGCTGTTCTTGTGCAACGATGCAAGAGAGTTGTCGTAGTCTCAAATGACACAGACACTTTCGCATTACTGCTACACTACACACCATACTTCCAAGACCTGTGGTCGGAGGAGATATGGCAGCAGTATGGAACTGGTGAAAAGCGGCGCAAGCTTCCACTGCATCAAGCGGTTTCTAAACTGGGAGCATCACTGGTCAAAGCAGTGATCAAGGTACATATTTTGATCGGAGATGATTGCATGGGCAAGTTGGGATCCAAACACGCAGCTGTGGCCTGTGACCCAGTACAATAACCGACAAACTTTGGAGAGACAGATGCGCTGCCAGAGTAAGATGTACTATTAGCAGAGAACATGTCTGGGCAGGGGCCAGGTCAACTACAATCTGTGAGACGTTCGACCAGCTGAGAGAAGAAAACTATATGATATCCTCTGTTGGAATTGACGCTCTCCCTCATACGAGCAGTGAGATCAGAGAGGCCACATCCAACGAGGATGGTGCACAGGGCATGCCAACTACTTGACATTTTTAGGACAATCTTACATGTAACTGATGTGTTGGTATTGACAAATAGCATTATACAATATCAGTATCGAATTTAAGATGTCATAATTAGCTTGACTTAATTTGTTGAATTACAGATATTACACATGTTTCTACTGCTACATTCGGTGAAGTTATAATCCAAATCGTTGATATAACAAAATGTCCTTGACCGTGACCTTTCAAGCTAAAGATGACCCTGAATGTCGAAAACAGTATCAGAAATGAATTCTGCATACCTAAATCAGTAACATTAGAGGTATTACACGTGCAGATACTGTAAGAAACAAGCTACATGAATTTTCCAATATGGCCGACGGCGGCCATATTGGATTTTGACCCCAAATGACGAAAACAACATCAAAAATGAATTCTACATACCTAAATCAGTTATATTAGAGGTATTACATATGCAGATACTGTAAGAAACAAGAAAGGTGAATTTTCCAATATGGCCGACGGCGGCCATATTGGCGGCCATATTGGATTTTGACCCCCAAATGACGAAAATAATATCAGAAATGAATTCTACATACCAAAATCAGTTATATTAGAGGTATTACACATGCAGATACTGTAAGAAACAAGAAAGGTGAATTTTCCAATATGGCCGACGGCGGCCATTTTGGATTTGGCGATTACGTCATTCGTCACGTCATGGCAGACAAGCACCTCGGTGATTTTTCATGTCCAGGGACCCACTGACTAAGTGGAAGTGAGAAACTCCCCCAACACCATTTTGCAAACGGGACCTCAGGCGAGGTACTGGATTAAACTGCGTCTCTTACGCAGCCAGCAGTTCGCAGTAAAAATTTCTCTGCTTTACGAGAATCTTTCGCATTCTCATAAATTCTCACGAGACGTGTTGGCTTTTGGGTCTTCGCTGTAACTTCTGTTATTTCTTGTCATTCAGGTCTACTAGACTCGTCTATTTCAATCGGTTGCCCCCCCCCCCTATAGTTTGACTTCTGGTTCCCGCGAAGTATTTCGATTCCAACCGGGCGTCTCCTTCAGATTACGGGTTGTGACTACGGTTTCACTTAAGTGTCAACCGATTAGTGCATTGTGCTTATTTTACTGCTGTGCAACTATTAAGAGTCAGTAGATTATAAAATTAATAAGAATCTGCTAGTAGTTGAACTACTAATTTATTACATCTTATCTAAGCCGTTTGTTTGTGTGGTTTCCGATTCGGCTTTTGTAACAAATATTACGCAAAGCCTGTATAATGGTCGATCGCGATCGAAGCTGATCAAACGTTTGAATTGCTGTCAGGTCTTGCATGCTAAACACCTCTGCAATGTCCTACTTGCAGAAGTGTTTAGCATGTAAAATTTGAGCAGCCGCGGGTGTTGACTTCATTGCCTCGCATTGACTCAGCAGATGTAGCGTTGACACCCGTCCGCCAGACAAATACACTCAGGACTCTATTAATTTTGAGATTGCTTCCATTTTGCTACTAAACAGCATTAACTAAAATAAGATGTTCCGCAAGAAGTGATTTTTGTTCACGATATCCGCTCAAAGTTCCTCACAATTGGTTATAAAATAAATTCAAATATGTTCGGCAGTAGGCTATATTTAGGCCTAATATTTGCTTCTCATGGAAATCATTGCATTTGAATTGACAAGGATTTCTTTTCATGCAATCCATAGTAGGCTAGGCCTAACTTCCTGACATTAGACTATTTCCAAAGACATTTATTTGAAATTGCTCAGCATAAAGCAAACTTAGCACTTCAAATTTAGCGCTTTAAAATATACCAAAATTACTTTATCTGAGTTAGTTGATCAGATGTTTATGTTGAAACAGTGAAAGAATCATTTGTTCCAAACTATTCAGATTTGCACTTAAATAATTAGTTCTCAACTTTTCTCGTGATGCGATTCGAAATCATTTGCTGAAAAATCTTTACACGCGGTTTTCCGACCGACAATCGGTTTGTCAGGTGAATCCAATAATTATAGCATTCATCGCTGGTTCCCAAGTGATCGTTGGCCATACTGCAGTCACATGTACCCCCCCCCCCCCACCTGGATTGGGAGAACACCCCACCCCACTCTGGCCGACTTACATTATCGGAAATCAACAACCCCCAGTTTACGTCTAAAAAGTAGGCCTACGCTAAAAGCCCCAGTTTTGAAGTTCGATGGAGATCGTTCTCCAAACCCCACCATTGGTTGGCGCCACTGCCATACCGTATAATCATAGTTTGCTTGTGATTTCTTGTCTACCAATGTCTTTGACAATCTGTAGTTTAGTCCGCCCAAACGTAAAAACCCTGATCGCTAGGCATATTAGGGCTATATATATATATATATATATATATATATATATATATATATATATATATATATATATATATATATATATATATAGGACTAACACTTCATAACACACATCTGCGGCTAAGTCTAAGTCATGCCAATTAATAGACTAAAATTAAGTCGTTCTGTTGTTTGGTGATTGTAGCGGTCGGATGTACTGATCCGAGAGTTCCCAGAGGAGCCTGGTTGAAGCGAGATGGCATCCAGGCGGCCATCACCTGTAACTATACGTCACAGACATGGCACATCGTCTGCCAGGGAGACACGTGGTTTGGCATCGTTGACAACTGCACCGTAGGTCTGTCCGTATGTATGCGTCTTTGTCTTTCCGTCTGTGTCGTCGCCTAACTGTAACCGTAACTATGAAAACGACAACATTAGAACTGTTCTAGAGTATTGTAAGCAGCTATAGAGCGTTTTACGGTTCCGACAAACCAGGCGGTTGCCTTCAGCGTCAAAGCCAAGTTTTTTGTTGATGTGTGCGTCTATGTGTCAACATGCATCTGTGGGTAAGTCTTTCTCTGTTTGTCTGTCTGTCTGCGTGTCTTTTTGCACATGTATCTATTGAACTGTGAAGCTTTCTTTTGTGTCTGCATGTCAAAACACTCCTGGCTAATTCTGCGCGGTAACTAATTTATTTTGATTAGAACTTGTTCGAATAGGCCTACTGTCATTTCACTGTGATTCTTATGCAAGCGCACCTCTGAACTCTCCTCAGGAGACATTTTGTTCATCGATCTTAGTTGGACATACATCGACATACTGTAGGTCTCTATTTGTAGACTACATTACTATAGAGTTTACTATCCGAGTAATAAAACATATCTAGCCTAAATAAACATCGTTCATTTCATTAAAGAAAATATTTGGCAACATTGAGTGTTGTATCCCGTCTGTATAAACGAGCCGTGAAAGATCAACGACCGCTTTAGGCCCAGTCGATTAAGTAGTTAGGCCTAAAATGATGGACCGATTGTCACCACCAAATGCTAAAACAGAACCAAATCTACGATGTTAATAATTTCAAATGGCGCTAATGAGCTGAACACTCCTTGTGGAGGAAGGAATTCACTGCCCATTCGTGTCTTAGATGAGCCGTAATCAAGCAGCTCCACTGACAGCCGTTGACAAATTTTGCACAATAATTAGGCCATAGGCCTATGTAGCTATAGGCTACTTTTATATTTTGTCAATCAATGGAGTCTGATGCCTGATTTGCATTAGGCCTACTCGAGAAAACATACAGAGTCTTTCTATTTTAGGCCTATATCATGTTCAAGTAATCAATAGTTTAGAAGCAACACTATAGGCCTATTCTTTTGATGCGAGTAGGCCTACCAAAAATCCGAAACGCACAAATCTTATAAATTGATATCGTGAGCAAATAATCAACAGCCACTGAAACTCGTTCAGCCGAGTAGAGGACAAACTGTTATGTCGATGATCTGTCTTACACTGTTTTGCTGTTTGCGGCAGAATCTATGATGGCCAAATCAAGCAACATATCATCAGAAACATCAGACATGTACCCATTGGGTGAGGAGCAGATGTTTCATCTATATATCACAGTCACTGTTGTTTCAATTCACCATAATTCACTCTTGCGATTATAGTCCATAGTCGGACTGGGTCACTGGGACCATTTGGGGGCCGTGCCATTTAGAATAGTTGTGTATTGACGCATATTAATTCCTTTCTGTCCTAGACCTAAGGGTCAAGCGCGCTGAAACCAGATCGAGGGCACATATGTTTCATGGCTCAATGGCCAATCCGCCACTGCTAATTACATTAAGCTACTGTAATTGCTAGACATAACTAGCATTCAGTACAACATAGATTTAGGTGCCGCTTTGATTAGTTTACACTATATAAGAACTTAAAGAAGTTACAAGTAGCACTGCATGTATAAATTACAATTCAATTGTGATTTCAAGTAGGGCCTAGGCACTGTATACGTGTAGGCCTACCACCAGAATATAACGGTATCATTGGTATGGTGATATATTATGGCGATATATTACATCATTCTGGATAGGCCCTACATAATGAGCAAAATCTGACTGATGCTAGACAAAATGTTTAATGGGAACTTAACTACGGGCGCGTTCTTCAACCTAGTTTGTCTAGTTGGGGGGACATGTACTTTTGTTCGTCGCCCTTAAATAGGCCTAAAAATGACGTTGTTGCTACTTTCTGACAGGTCTTCTTATTGCTGTGATGGTTGGACTGATATTGGGAGTCCTAATCGGAATACTTCTACTCACATTTGCAATATCGTGTCACAAAAGGTAATAGCAACTGCAACAGTTAATTTTTAATATATCTCAGCTTCTTACTGCCAATCGACCAGAAATCAGACGATATCATATAGGCCTAATTAGCCTATAGCCTACATCACCGGTCCGCCCACGTAAAGCCTGCGGTGATTTCCTATCTTTTTGCCACATTAGGCTCAATAATTATCATGGTTCGCCGCCTCCCACATGTTTGCCTTGCCTTCGACACTGACCTACTTTGGTACTGCAACCTTATAAGACGTGTTTTGCATGCCTTGCGAAGCTTGGCAGTTTGCTAGCTATAAGGCTACAGAGCCATGCTTGGCGATCAAAAGCGCGTTCTCCATAGCTTTTTGTGCATTTTCAAAGAGCAGCTCTGTAGGCTATGTTGTCTTCCTCCAAAAGAACATGCAGATTTGGAAGCACAATTTGGATGGCCCAATGTTAGCAATGTAGAGCCAATAAATTATTTTATTGGCTCCACATTGCTAACATTGGGCCATCAGCGTCATTGTCCCGCTATACGCCTATACAGCCCACAAAACCTGAGATAGGCGAAATTTGGTACATTTGCCTCTCATTTTCTAGAGTCTAGACCAAAGTTACGCCTCTGCAGAGGACATGTTGGTGATCTTAGTGGTCATAGTAGGCACGTTTAACAGTCTTAGAGAATGGAGACTGCATGTGATTGGGTGAGGTTTGCATTGTTTGCTTTGATAGGCTAAGCGCAGGACGCCAGTTTATCCACGAACGCTGCGTCAAATCAAAGGAATTTTTCAAATGGTAGTCAAAAGGAGCTCATGATCAAAGTCCGGTTTCCAGAGGGTGAAACCGGAAAAAGTGACGAGGCTCTATGCTATGAGGTTATGTCAGATAGATCAGCGTATCTAAGTGAAGGACCGTTTGTAATGGGAGACGAAGGGAGGAGACTGTCAGTGAGGAAGTATACGTAGGATCGAGTCTGCAATGGATGGACGCGCAAGAGTTTGGAATAGGATGAGAGGAACCACAGAAAAGATTGTTCACAGTTTTCCAAAGATTGGAGGATTGGACGAATTTTTATCTGTCAGCAGGATACTGTATACAGATATGGAATGGAATTGCCAAACCTCAATACAGATCTATGTTGAAGATTAAGATTATTAAGTCCGAGGAGACGTCGAAATAAAGAAAATAAAGATTATGAGAGTGCAACGCCCATCTTTCAAACCTACGTACACAATTAGCCTACACATGACCAGCTAACTCGCCACCATAAAAAAATCATTCACTGAAATGTCCAATTACATAACAAGGCCTATTTGAATTCTAGAATAAAAATTATACTACGTTAAGTAGTAGTTTCAGTTTAACGACACTGTGTGATAGCAAAGTTCATTAGCGTCGCCCTCCTCCTTTATTCAGGCTTGGGACTGGCACTGACAGAGTGCAATCAGTGGCGGAGTTATACTACGTTAAAGATTCAATTATTCATTATTAACAAATGCAATAATTATGTTGGGCTTATTTTCGTCTCTGTTCAATGTTACAACCAGCCAAAGCCCAATAAAAACATTAAAGTTACCAATGGTTTGCTGCCAACACTTTCAGACTTCGAAGCAGCAAGCACACGTCGCAATGCGTCATCTACGGAACGCACACAGAGGAGATTCAGGATGAAAGTCCCTACTGCACAGCTTCCGTTCGCAGTCGATGTCCTGATCACGACGGGTACCATTACACACACGTCTGCGGAGCATCAACGGACGCCAATTGCCCACACCAAATGTCACCAGGTTAAACTGTGCCCCACATCAAACATTTCCATTCGTCAGAAGTACGCAACCCTGTACTTCTCGAACTCATAGTTGGACATCTATAGACAGGTGCTATTTTCACGACCGATGCCATTCAGCTTATAAGCTTACAGTAAATGGCAAAACGTAAGAGACCTTCGCACAGCCACATCATCTTAGGAATTGCGGTCTACTTCCCAAACGACGCCAAAAAACCGTTAATTGTGCCACACATTTAGTCTATAGGGAAAGGGTAATCAATTTCATTCACTATATCTCAGTCAATTAATAATAACATAAGCCATTGTGTCAAAGAATCTGCATATCATGGCAGGTTTGCATGCGTGCATCTATTAAAAGGCGACACATAGACCTACAGTATAGATTCTGTAGATTAATCGATTACGAGGAAATCGGTAACATTCAGAATTGTGTTATCTAAAGGCCGACTATGGACGGGACTATATGCAGATATTATACAGTGATTAGGGGCTGAAGGTATGAAGGCCAGTGTTTATACGCTATACAAGTCCCGTTTTAAATCTTATTCTGGAAGCCAGTACAGCTGAAAAGTACGCAGGTTCAAGCAATATCACACAAGACAAGCATGGAAGGTCAGCAGAAAGTCGGTGTAATCAAGGCAAAAGCAGACAAGAAACCAGGCTCAACATTTGGTGACAAGATTTGCAGAGGTTTGTGTGGGGTAAAAGTCAAGATAATCATCCGTAGTCATTGCAAGAGTTTTTCATATGGCATTTGATAGTCAGACGGCAGTGCCAGCAAGTCTTTTCTGTCACAGTTTGCGATCTGGATATTATGGGCCGGGAGTGATCTTGAGTAGGTTCTTGAAGGGGCACTATATAAATGCTCTGAATGAATGAATGAATGAAAACAGAAGGGAGAAATGCAAGCACTGACATGAGACAAACATGATCACCTCCAATTTGGTTCGACTTAACTTTTTGACAGTGTAAGTAAAAATAATAATAAAAATTGAGCTTAAATATTTATTTATACAAGCTTGTTTTTGAAGTCCCTGTACTTGTCCACAAGAAATTTGACCTTCTTCTCCGGCAGGTTCAGACTAAAAATTCGTTCATACAGATCTCTAAAATGCAGAAACAAACTTACTGAAACATATTTAACTATAAAAAAGAAATACATATAGGAAGAGCTTAACTGTTTTGCAGATAAATTCCTTTGGCTGACTGAGCACAGCATAAATTGTTTTACAGTAGTTCCTGCTGCTGACCACATGTGGAGAGCACTACGATCATTTGATACCAATTGCCTGTACTTAAGACTATCAACCAGACCCAGTTAGTGCATTCAGCACAGCTTAGACAATTTCACTTTTTGATTTATATAGAGCCTTGTTAAAGCTGAGGGCTTGTAACTGAGGCAGACACAGGATTCCATCCCAGTTATCTATAGAATGCAAAAGAACTACTCTAAATCTATCTTTGGAGTTGTACACAATACATCACAGGCTGCCATGGTCCAGAAAGCCTAGTGTTAACAGCAACAGAAGTATTTTACGAAAAACTTAGTTTCTGACCATTTGAAGATGGTGAAACAACAGACTTTAAATTTTCAAAGGGTGCATATGTTGACGAGACAATGTATACAATTAGATTATTAATTTATGGGAGCAATGTGCATCTAACAGATTCACATGATTCTTTAGTTTTCACATTCTCCAAATGTGCTATGTGCTTGGGTAAGATTTCTGAATGCATTAGCTCATTAGTTACAGTTTCTTTTTATCCATCTAGTTTAACTTACGGAAATCTTGAATGTTTGAATGTTTGAATGTTTGAGCCACAGGCTAAAAAGTCAAATCTTGCGACGACTCATTCGATCACTTACAATCATTCAATCGTCCTGAAACTTGGCAGATAGACTCGCCCTCGCAGACACTTCATTCTATAAAAATTTCAGCTCCCCAAAAAGGCTAGCTTATAGAATCGGGGACTCAACTTTTCGAATCGGGAATCAACTTTTCCGATACGCAGCGTTGCCATTGGCCGCAACAAAACGGGCGCGCTGCCTGATCAAACGCACGCTATGACGTAAAATGAACGCGGACTATATATTTGTAGAGGTAACTGCTTCATAAGACGCATTATAGGATACTAGATGGATATAGTAAAAACTTTGTTTTTACGGGCTGTATTTTATTAATGACGAATTCAAATATGGGGCAAAAACTTTTCCATAAGGTTGAACATGGTTTGACATGAAGCCTATCTCTACAAGACAGTTTTATTAATCTGGGCTCATAGGTCACGAAATCCCGAATACCATCTTAAAAAGTTATCGTTAGTGAAACTTTTGAAACTGACAAACATTAGGCCAAAACACAGATAATATTAAATCGTAATAAAATCTATGCATGGTTAAGTTTCATGTATGGAAAGTCAAGCTCTATTAGAGGAATGTTTTTCTGTTTTATAGTTTACAAAATAAATGTTAGTTTTAAGCCAAAACTCAAAATTACCTTACAAGCAAAATGAAATGGAAATTAATACCACAAGAGGTAAATAATTGTGTGATTTTCGATATTTTATAGATTTTATTTTTGAGCAACAAGGCTATTAAAATAATGTAACATCAAAATACATGACTAAGCCTATGCTTATACCTAATATGACAGGTTAAATTAATAGTTTTTTAAATTTGTTCTTACACACAAGTCTTAGAAGTCTAATTAAATTAAAATCAGAATGTTCACATTGTGCATTTAACAATAGAGAATATTAAGTGCAACAACTTAAAATTTATTAAAATTTATTTCTGTGCAAAGATTAACTAAAAATCACCCTTAAAATAAAAAGATTTTTAAGTAAAATGTCTTGTTCAATTAAAGGTTTAGCAGCTAAACTGAAAGAAAATATTGGGTTATTGGACACTACATACTGTGCAGCGATGTGACGGTTGTGACCCACAGCTTTTGTATTGTAGTAGCGAATTTTGTATTGTAGTAGAAAAATAGCATAAAGTTAATGCAAAAGAAAACTTCATCGTTAACGCACAAGTTTTACGCTATACAATAGAACTATGCATCTAAAACAACAAACACTAAATGACAACTTTTCAAAACATATTTCTGGAACAGGTGATTAGTTACAACATTTGAAATTTAAGTATTCACATTTAACTTTTGCTCTTTTGAATGGTGTAATTTCCACTGTTTTGCTATAAAAGCTCTTCTTAAACATTAAGTGAAAGCTCGTCAAACCTACGGTACATACTCACGAGGTAGATCACATTAAATTTGCTGAAAGGCAAACTAGTGTGTCTTAAAATGTCAGCCTGTCTGTGTACTAGAGCATGCATGAAAGTAATTTGAAGTACAGTCCAGAAAATTAACACATCAATAGAAAAGTAGTATAGCATGGATAAGCATTACAGCATGGAAAGTGACAGAGCACAGCAAGACATATAAGGTCATCAAGGCAAATGATGACCAGCTGTTCAGTACTAAACTAATCAGTCGGCTGAATCAATTTGTTTTACTGTAACAAACCTTGTCTGTGTGTTGTCTCCAAGTTTAGTCAGAGCGTCAACATAAACTGACCAAAGGTCCGTTCGAGACGGATAAGTTCCTACGAGCTTCTCAAAGAACGCTATTCCGTGTTCTGAAGAACCGTTTCTGAATTCTGCTTTAGCAAACTGCAATGTAACCGTAATCTCTGAAAAACAAAGCGTTAACGTTTAAAAGAACTAAACATCATGGTTAAGAATTTCTCAGAGTAGCTTTTGTTAATATTTTGTTGCAAAAACTCTGAACTGCCAGGCAAAATGAAACTTTATAGTAACATCTTACTATTCAGCAATGGCCAATCTACAGAGCTGGAACTCTCCCCTGCAACTGTTTACTCTGCTTAAGCACTTCTGTCATTTCATTCTCTAGGCTTTATTTTAAGTCACCCTTTTCAAATTGCTTATCCACCATTGGCTGCCTATTTGTCTGACTGGACTGATCTTCTGCTAATTGACCTGATTACAGTTTGAAATTGGAGCACCATTGTGCATCAAACACCAGAATTGAAAAACTAAAGAAAATGTCTTCAATGTAAAATATTAAAATGATGATGAACTCTTTAAGTACTGCAAAACTCGTAAACAGATAAACTGTTGCACTGCAAGTTTATTGGCTTCCTTCAATTCAGAGACCTGATGTTCTGGGTCAGCCACAACATACCTTTTTACAACTTTTATGCACATATTTTATGCACAGATAAGAAAATCATATACATCAAATGAAAACCACAAATGGAAAGAACAGGCCAACTTATCTCACCCAGTCAGAGGTTTGCCAAGTTGCCATTTTCTGAGATACATGTAATAACAACATTTACAACATGAACAAGTTGCAGAGATCAGTAGACATTCTGCGCAAGTCAGGAAAATGTAAAAAAAAGCCTTAAGGATAAAGTTTTCACATACGTTGCTGCTTATCGAGGTATTTCTCGCTCTGTTGAAGCAGACTGCGGCCGTCTTCTAGCCTTCCAGTGGAATACAGGAAGCAGCCATATGAAGTCCACGCCTCAGGCATATGCTTGAATTTCTGAATCATTGTCTGGCCTATTTTTTCAGCATCCTAACAAACATAATAAACTCTCTCTCACTCAGCTCAAAATACAGCAAAGTATATAACCAAGTACATTAAAAGTACAATACTTAATAATTTACAATAACAAAAATAATAAGACTAATAATAATAAATGTGCAAAATGTACAAAATACAGCTTGCTGATATACACATATTTTGGTTCCACTGGCGTTTCAGATGCTTGCTCAACAAACAGCAGACACTTGATTTGTCTATTTTTCTCAATGGATGTCTCTTGCACTGCTGGTGACTAGAGAGAAACAAGTTATTTCTTTCCACAACAAACAGTCTTCTAACAATCTGTCTCTTGTAATCCAACATTCAACACTGTCACATTCACAGTAACGATATAGACAAAAGTCAACAGTAGCATATGCGGATGACACATACGCAAGTCTACAGTTGGATAGTAAGTAGCACAGGAGACAAGGTCTTTGATTAGATCAATGTCTTTAACTGCCAACTGTTAGGAGGGTGATGGATACCTGCTCTGAGTGTATCAGGTGGTTTGAGAGTTTTCCAAGCGCCATGGGGGACTGCTGGACAATGAGACAACTGTAAGCCATTGTGACAGATCTCGTCGCCTATCGTTGCTCTACATTCTCGATACTACATGCTTCATGAACTCTGAAATTGCTGTCATCTGTCAACTGTAGTTGGGATGTTGTTGGTTGGGTCTGCATGTGTGCACAAGCCGACCACTGGTCACTCTTCTAGGTTATCTGATGGCGACTCTTCTAGTTTATCCAAGCATTGTTTGCTAACTGAGAAACGTTCTGTACTTGATCACATTTAATATCTTGAAGGCAAGCACAGACAGATGGTTATTTTTCCAGGAGTGGCACTACATAAATTTCCATAATAATAAAGGGCAAGAAATAACACTGCCAGTATGGAAATGATATGGGTCAGACTGGCCATGTTAAGATCCATGCAGAGCATTGGTTTAGGTGCTGAGCCCTGTGGAACATGTGTGCAAGCCAACCATTCAGAGACTGAATGGTAACCATCAATGTATGTGACCCACCACGGCAAAGGTAGGCTTTTGTCGCCAAAAATCAAAATTTACTTTATTCTCCCATGAGATTCTACTATGTAAGACCTTTCAAATGACATATTATTTATTTATTTATGATGTTCCTAACCGGAGTTGTGCGCTTTTAAAGACCATCAGTGACGCAAACTTAATTTGGAGAAAAACGCGATCAAAGTTTACACCCAAAAAGTCCTTAGAATCGATGACATATTCTCAATAACATCAGCAAAATAGTCGTCTTTGGCGTCGTGCCTGTTTACATAGTTCAGTAATTGGGCAAGTTTGCGTTCTATTCTTCACAAATAATTATAAACTTTGAAATAATGCCACTTAAACCGCTTACGATTGAACCCAAAAGCACAACAACCATGTTTAAATCTCCGATCGCGCGGTTAATTGCCTACGAAAATACCCAACTAGCCAATCACGGCTGGAATAGGCTGTCACGTGACGCGCATAGCAACGAGTTGGGGGTTTCGTGCACATTAATAATTCATCTTTTGTAGGTTAATTTAATTTCTACCAATCATGATGATCGATTCATTATGTAGATCAGACCATGACCTTTCTAACGATATGTAACTTTGATGGTTTCGCATAAGTCAAATTTAAATGCTGCCCTTTGAAAAACGGTCAAAATGATGTTTATTTTCGCGAATGTTAGACGCAATGTTCATTAAAACTCTCGGTTTTTCTAGAGAAACAATTAATTGTAAGGCTTTTCTGGATACTAATAATGTTTTAAAGATATTTTAACGCTTGAATTTGATGAAAACAAAATTTGCGCAAAAGAGTGAAAATTAGCGGTTTTTGGCTTGTTTCTCGTCAATTAACGTTGCCGACAAAAGCCTAGTTTTGGGATAGCGGGTCACGTATGTCTGTTGAGGATGAAGTACAACATACGCAGCATACCGGTATATCAACCACTGATTCCATATGTAACACTAGAAACTAAAAGAGCTGATCATCTAAACTGTCACAAACACATCTCCAACTAAACCTAGTTAGTGTTAAATTTCCTCCATGGTAATGTAATGTGCACAAGTAGTTAAAACATTCCTACACCTACATAAAGCTGCAAATTCAAGAACTTATTGGCAAAGAGCTATCATGTGTTTTGAAAGCATTTACTGATCATACATTTACAACAAATCAAAATCTCATACCTCCCATTTCTGGCATTTTTCAAAGGCTTTGAGTAGATGACAAAGAGCCGGAAATTTGTCGTTGTGCTTCATGAACCGCTTCAGAATGGCGTCCAGTGAGCTCGATCCTCCGTACGTACATTCCAAGTTTACATAAGAAAACCAGATATTACGGATCTCCTGCTCTTCTCTGGAAAACATACAAATGGCAACATTACAGAAGACTACCGAAGACCACCAGTCGACAACACTTGAATGTGAGCAAAAAATGTCAACAGTTTTCATTAGCAAGTACTAAATCTGCAAATTTAGTACTTGCATCATCATCATTATCATCAGTGTACTGGCAATGGGTAAGAACAAATGATCTCCATTCCTTCGGTCATTTGTCAAGTCCACTGTACCTCTCGTGTTTAGTCCAAGTCTTGCTATTATGTCGTCATTTGTACTGTCAATCTATCGCAGTTTTGGTCTTTCTGTGTGGTGCATGATCAAGTGACATTTTCTCCACTTGGCCCAACCACCTGTCTTTGCTGAACAACTTTGTCCAGCAGGAATTCCTCCAATTTTCCATAGCAAACTCAATCTTGCTTTCATATTAGCCAGCATTCTGATCCATACTGGAAAATGGGTTGTGTCATTCTAGTGCTTGTTTTCTTTAATGTTTAAGTTGCACAAATATTTATCCAATACACTAAATCCTTTAAATTAATGGACTGACCTTCTGGAATTTGATTTGATTTTTGGTTTAGTTTTGGTGCACCATTGGTTGATACCTTGTGCAACAGGCACGGGATGCTATATAACTTTTTAATTCATAATTTAATGTCTGTTTATACAGCACCAACATCTAATGTGACTAACCATCGACTGATGGTGTTAAGCATCCCTTGCATATTTAATGAGGTTATAGCCAACACTGTCCCCATTTCAAGTCTACTGCTTAGCCAATCAGAGGGCTCCACAGAATGCTGCTTAGAGAATGCATCGTCATACCTAAATCTGGATAACATTTCTAGAACAAACAGTTCACCGCATTTTAAGGGTGGTTATAACAGAAATGGACCCAAGTGTCTGATGAAAGAGTGGCAATATGTTGTAGATATGTAATTCTCATTTACTTTGGAATGTGTAGCACCAAAATATGACAATGCACTAAGAAGAGGAACTAAGCAAATACAGAATGTTACCAACCAGTGACTGTCATAATGAAGACAGAAGCTACGCTCTATGTCATACATTCAAGATGTCAAACCGACCAATCAGTAAGACAGATTGTAATCAATTAAACATTTTGCAAAGATTCTGAAAACAACAAAATTGTACTCTAGCCAAAGAAAAATTTCAATTATTCTACTTATCTAGCCAACAAAAATTTCAATTATTCTGCTTATTAACAACACTATTTCTCAGATAATGACGGGAAGCAAGCATATTCTAGCAGCAGAGCAACCAACTGAAAGGGCCTCATTATACGTTCATCTAAACTGACAAAGAAATTCCAATGATACATACGTAAATGGAATTCTTTGTAGTGCTCTTTCCATGACGCTGCGAGCTGCGGCAACTTCTCCCTTTGCCAGATGGAATGCAGTGTATCCAAGCCAAGCCATTGAACTCATGGGTGACTGGAAAACTAATTTCTCAAAATCATCTTTTGTCTCTGGCTGTCGATTTACATCCAGCAACAGTGCTTCAGCCTACAACAAAAAACACACTAATCTAATCTAATCTTAGAAATTCCATAGCACCACTACAACAATCAATCAGACAACAGGATGACACATTTGTAATAATTGCTTGTTTTGGGCTAATCAGCTGTGTCGAATTTTTGTTACAAAATCACAGGACAACACACAAAATGTCACTAGCTTCCATTAATTGCCCACCAAATAATTACATTAATTAGTATAAAACATTGATTTAATCTAATCTTAGGACTTCTATAGTGTCACTATAACAATGCAATAGGCATCATTTGATGGCACTCCAATAAGGAATTGCAATCTGGTGAATTCCAATGGTGAGGTCAATGAAACAGAGGGACAGTCTAAAGAGGATATGCACACTGACAAAAAATGTTTTAAGGCGAGAATGGAAGACATCTTGTGACATCACAGTGACTGGAAAACACTCCAGAAAAAACATGTCCTCTGGGGCTTAGAGCCTCTGCTAATAGCTTCCTATGTCGTAATCGTAATCGTAATCGTAAACTCGATATTTCTACAGCGCCCACAAAAGCGAAGTCGCGGGAACCAGCTTATTTACAGGCGCTTAACCAAAACAGAATCGATAGGCAGGGGTCAAAATCCAGAGAGTCAGGCAGGCAGACAGTCAGACGGCTAAGGTGGATGATGCTTAGAGTTGAAATGGCGAGGAAGGTGAGGGGAAAAGAAGGAATCGGGATAGGATTTGTGAAAAAGCAGTGTTTTCAGTTTTGAGTGGAAGACCTGTGGAGAGATAGCAAGAGGTGAGGTTTTGGTGAGTTCATAGGATGGATCGGATATTTGTCGTAGCACAGGCGGGAGTTTGTTCCAAAGAGGCGGGACAGCTATGGCTATGGAACGATTTGCAAATTTAAGCGATGAGGTGACGGAAGGGCGGAGCAGTGTGAGGGTGGAAGATGAACGGGTTGAACGAAGAGGTTGGACCGAGAACAACTGACGGAGATACGAGGGCTGAGAGGATTGAAGTGCATTGTAGGTGAGGGATAGGACTTTATATTCTATTCGTTCAGGAATTTTGAGCCAGTGGAGTGATTTCAAGACAGGTGTGATGTGGTGGTGTTTGGGGGTTTTGGTGACAGCACGGGCGAGGGCATTCTGAATGGCTTGGATGCGATTAATTTGAGTGGTATCTATGTTGAGAAAGAGAGCATTGCAGTAATCTAATTTAGCGTGAACTATTGATGTGGCGATTGTTGATGAGGTTTTGAAGTCAAGCATAGGGCGGATTCTACGCAGGTCACGGATGTGCATGAAGCAAGAACGGGAAAGATGGGTGATGTGATCGGAAAAGCTAAGATTCTGGTCAAAAGTCACACCTAGGTTGCGGACAGGAGAATTTGCTATGAATGTGTGAGTGGATACAGAGTCAAGGCTGAGGGAAATAGAGGGATCTGGGATTTTCTTGAGTTGCTCACGGAGGCCTATAAGAATGAATTCAGTTTTAGAGGGGTTGAGGCACAACATGTTTGAAGTCATCCAGGAGGAGATTTGTTTTACCACACCAAGGAGATGATCTATGGAGTCGGCGAAGCTGCTGGGAGAGAATGAAATGAATAATTGGGTGTCGTCAGCGTATAGGTGATGGTCAACTGAGGATGCTTTGATGAGTGAGCTGAGTGGAGTAGTGTAAAGGATGAACAATAGGGGCCCAAGAACAGAACCTTGCGGAACACCACAGGTGAGAGGGCATGATTGCGATGAGGTTTCTGGTGTTTTAACAGAGAAAGAGCGGGAAGAGAGATAGGTCTGGAAGCGCTTCTGATTAGGTTGTACTGCGAGAGGCGCTTTATAAGTCCATAAATAGAATAGAAAATAGAATAGAATAGGTCTGAATCCAGAGGAGAGCAGTGTCGGTAAACCGAACCAGGTTTTTGGAGTAATATGTTGTGGTCAATGGTGTCGAAAGCTGCAGAAATATCAAGGAGGCACAGACAGGAGACTTGTTGATGAGAAATGGCAGAAACAAGTTTATTGTAGAGGGAAGTGAGAAGGGTTTCGGTTGAGTGCCGCTTGGTAAAACCAGACTGGTGTGGGTTAAGGAGTGAGTTTGAAGTCCTACTTCTCTTCTTCCTCCTCCTCCTCCTCCTCAAGTGACATGGCCAAAGCATTGCAATTGTAACAAGCAATCAATAACAGTCCCAAACATTAATTTATTAATATTCCCTCAAATAAAATGTTTTATCTAATCTCTATGAAACAAACCAAAAGTAGACAGATGGACAAGAGTCAGTAAAAGAATTAAGCAAGAAGAAAGGATAATTAATGAAAAATTGAATAAAACAAGTCAGAGGAGTAAGTAACACAGAGGCAGCCAACATCAGTTAAACCCTCTAGAGTTAAAAGTGCAGTAACGCCATTCTTCTGTGCGGCTACACTTACTTTAGACACATCTTCTTCTGAAATTTTGCTTATCTTCCTCTTTCTGTTTGGTCGATTTTCTTTTCTTGGAAGAGCTTTCTTACCGACAGCAGACATGATCGCACTAGAAACAGTTGAATTTAATAAGCCATGAATGTAAAATATTACAAACATGCCTCTGCTTACATAATCAGCACCTTCTAAATATGAAAAGATATAAAGCCTAAACTAAGGCCATGGAAGAATATCAAAGTATCTGTGGCATACACAACACAGGTCACAGACTACCATGGCAGTGCAACTCAGTTTCATCGCAACATATCATCTGAAAGATTTACACACATAGTTCCACATGGGTGCCGTACATAAAGTTGACCCACACCCCAAAAGGGCGTGTATTGAAGGATTATGTTGCAAAAGGGCTAAAGGTAGAGATGGAGGAATGGGTTTGTTGGATTACATATATGTGGCAAACGGGGTCAGCCCGAATCCCCGAAACCCGAATCCCCGAAAACGCTGAAAACAGACAAAAGCCCGATTCCCCGAAAACAGTTTTCTAGAAAGCGGCCGAGCTATTCAGAGTTAAATTGTAAACATGACATAGACTTAGCGTGGCCTTGATGTATATCTATATACTGCCTATTCAAATGTTTATTTTTTTTATTATATTCATTCGGGTCGGACTTAGAAAATCAATTTCGGGGATCCGGCCGAATTTACGCCGAAATGCCTTTCGGGGATTCGGGTTTCGGGGATTCGGCCCGCAACCGTGGCAAACTAGGATGGCTGAAAGATTTTCCATACCGTTGTTCAATGTCGCCACAGTCTGAATGACTGTCATTCCACCAACCCTTACAGTACATCTGATTAAAGAATTTAATTTGCATCTATTTCCACAATGATTCATCTGTTCATCTGTCTGCCTTCGTCAAATCCCCATTGGATTGGATTTCATTGAAGTTTGCACACCCTCGTTCCAGTCAATAACAGATCACGCATTAGCTTGTGTCTCGTCTGTAGTTAATCTTTTCCCCAGTGGGAAAATTATCGGGATTTTCCATACGGGCCGTGCGGGCCGAATCCCCTAAACCCGAATACCCGAAAGGAATTTCGGCCGGATCCCCAAAATTGATTTTCTAAGTCCGACCCGAATGAACATCATTAACAAATACACATTTGAATAGGCAATATATCGTATACATCAAGGCCACGCTAAGTCTCTGTTCGTGTGTACAATTCAACTCTGAATAGCTCGGCCGCTTTCTAGAAAACAGTTTTCGGGAAATCGGGCTTTTGTCTGTTTTCAGCGTTTTCTCGTTTCGGGGATTCGGGCTGACCCCAAATTATCGTAGTAATCTTACTTACTTACCGCATAGTTTACTTACGATACGCATTCCGCTAGTGCTAAACTTTTTCTTACAATTTGGAGCAGCCATGCTGCTTGGTAGTAGAGAGACCGCAAATGGCTTTTTCTCAAGAATTGCCGTAGTCTTTAATGTTTAACGATCAATAACTAAGGGATAAAAAAAACTTATGGGCCGCAGAAGCACCACACATAAAAGACTAAAACACGTGTTTTTCTCGCTAAATTTGTGGCAAAAATTATATTATCGCTCAAACAAATTTTGGCCAATTCGCTCCTTCAAACACACGGTCTGTTTATAATGAGAGTGCTTTTAGTATTTACCTTCAATTGACTTTAAATCCTATATAAGCTTGAAATAAAGCTTTTCATAAAGTAAATTAAAACACAGACTTTGCAAACGGGATTCAGATGAGAAGACTTCGAAAATATAAGATAATAAATTAAAGGAGCATTTACTCTGGATCACGTGACAATGTTTACGTAAGTCAAAACAAATTTTAAAATGCCGTCAACATATTTCACAGTTGATTTAGACATGTAAAAAAGGAATACAGCATTAGTAATCGTCAAAATATTAATGTTTTTATTCATTTGTTTACAATATTGCTTCCAGCAACAGCCGAATGAGCCGATGTTTTGACTTACACAAACGTTGGCGGGCAGATATCACAAAGATATCACGTGACTAACAGTCACGCCCTCGTTGGTCACGCCCGACGTGATCCTAATAATTATCTGGAACTAGAATCACGCCCGCTACGCTATTGGTCAATGCATGTCACATGATTTTCTGCACATGAGATAAACTCATGATATAAACTCCCGAATGCGGTGGAAGATTGTTCAACATGTTTTCTAATGACGAAACTAACCATAAACCTGACCCTAACCGACCCTTACGACGATAACCTTACCCTAACCGACCCTCAAGATGTCCGCTATGGCTTACTTCCAAGGGAAGTAAGCAAGTTCACGTGACATGCTTTGACAAATAACGCGACGGGCGTGAATGTAGTACTGGGGCTCCGCTAACGCCGGGGCGTGAATGGATCCACTATGTAAATTAAAATAGCGGTTCGAAATACCTAACTTTTAATATTAATACATAATTTTGAAAGTTGCCCTAATAAGCATTGAAACAACTTTTAATTCTAATGCATTATTCATTAGAATGAATAACACATCCACAAATTAATACGATGGTTTAAATCCCGTAGACCTATTTTGTTAAGCTGCAGCAATTCTTGAAATAAATATAGGTGCGTCAAGTTTGGGATTAAATTCGTAATCACTTTCCAGCATCATATTCATATTGTCATAGGCTAGGCCTAACTGATAGAAAACATCACAGTTAACGCTTTCAGTGGCGGCGCCAGAGGGGGGAAAGGGGAGGCTTAGCCCCCCCTAACTGCGGCTCATGCAGCCCCCCCCAAAGTGGGAAATCACTGCATATCACAGGGAGGAGGGGACAAAAGGGAAGGGTTTGGAGCTTTAGCCCCCCCCCAACCTGAAATACTGGCGCCTCCACTGAACGCTTTGTGAATATATTGGGTCTCTATACAAATTAGCAAACTCCACAAGCGGTCCAGCAGAAAAAGCTCTCACAAATATAACTTAATTAATTACATTATATATTTCATTACTAACAGGGCCTAGGACAGGATTTGGAGGCCCAGGGCCACAACTAATTTTCAAGGCCTTTTTCAAATATCTTTTAAAAACTCAACAGAAAGGTTCAAATCATCCTTCGCATCTTCAAAGCCACGAATTTATCGATAATGCTTTGATAATTTAAAGTTCTAGCGATATCAGAATTAATGCTTGACATAGCCAATCCATTAAGACGCTGCTGACCCATTGTGGAACGGAGGTAGTTCTTTGTTCTTTTCTGGTTACTGAATGATCTCACGGCATCTGCAGCAGATATAGGCAACGTCATGAAAATTCTCAAGGAAATAAACACATTTGGAAACAGATCGACCAGATTTTGAGTCACTATTTCTTGTAGTAGATTTCTTGGTGAAAGAGGAAGCTTGAAATTAATTTTGTATATTTCTTTGAGAAAATCATTTCTTCCACGAGCTCAGGTGATGTCTTCTAAGCGGCTTAAAGTATATCTCGTAGCTGTCTCTGTCAATTGATCGTCACTCATAGAATTGAATTGCCATAGTTACGAGAGGTTAGACTGTTGAGTGTTGAAAACTTTTCAATTTTACAACTAATAACAGCTTTACGAAAAATTTGTTTACAGTTTGCAATTATTCAACGTCAACCATTTCATCATGAAATAATTAGAATTTGTATAGCGCTACATTTCAATGAATAACTCCTTAATTCCGTAATTCCCCATTTTAATAAATAACTTCGAAATTCCGAGGCCCTTTATCAAGTGAGGCCTGGGCCAAATGGCCTCAGTGGCCCCCTCTGTCCTAGGCCCTGCTCCTATTCATGTGTACAGTCATGGGCATCTCCTCTTAGCCAACACAACAAACTCAGTGCAGCAGAATTCCTTTATTGCCTACTAGCAAATGCTGTAAAGCACCAGAATGATCTGGATGATGATACGATGGGTGATCTTGACCATGACAGAACAACCCTATTAAATTAAAATCCTGCATCTGCCCTGAACAACTGCGTAATTGTAATCTTGAAATTTTTAGGGCGATAGTTAACACTTTAATGATAGGAGTGTACTAAAAGTGACTGGGAAACCAATGTGGTATGGGGCACCAGCTTATTCATGAGCACTGCGTCATGTCACTGCAGTTATTCAGAGATACCAAGTGGAAGAACCTGTCTCAATACTCAAACATTTATGATCAAAAGTCATGTGTTAAAGAACTCTGCTTTAGTCTGCTATAAGAGGCACAATTTACATTTGACTAATGTTGCAGGATGTGAGATACACAATTGTAATTGACAAAGGTCAACACATCACCATAGTTCTTTCTCTATCAGAGGATGATGCATTAATTGCATTGTCTTGTTCCACAATCATCTGCCTTATCAAAATAATTATAACAGCTCAAAAATCTTCTTTTCATCTTGTAACGAATCTGACATTCTGTCATGATGTGGGCACTGGTTTGGTATCAGTTTATGTTGGTACCTGAAATGAATTTAACACATACAAGGTCAATAACAAACACATTTAAAATGTTCAAACAAACTGCAAACTAGTAACCAAGATCAGACACTCGTAGATCGGATAAGATGAAAGACAGGGGACGAGTTAGAGAAGCCTGAAACAAATTCAATGCAATTAATTTCCACAGTCTTGCCACAAAAATTTCCTACAGAGAACATTGATCATTCAAGCAGCAGAGATGGTTTTAAACTTGAACATGGTTGAAAAGGATGGTCTTCATTCATTCATTCATTTGTTCATATAAGAGATTTATATAGCGCCCCTTCAAGATTATCTACCCAGGATACTACATGATGCTACAGAAGAACCACAATATACTTAGATGATCACAATGAACACCAGTTTCTCTTACTATGTCGCTGCTCAGTTCATCACTGTCAGAATCCTCAGCTACACCAGATGGCAGTACAAATTTATCGTTCCAGAAGTTCTCGGAATTAATTTGCGTGTCGTTCTTCGGTGATATAGAAACCTTTAATGAAAAATATATACCAGTATGTAACAAATATTTTTATTCATTAATAAGAAACTTTGCTATAGCAAGAGCAGCAGAACAGACAGGCTTTGATGTTCAGATGGCAGAGGTTCATAATCTCAATATGAGTATGACGTAGAACTGATCTGTTTAGGCTACACAACTAGGTCAATTTCAATGGCATTAGTGCAATTACTACTTGAAGTGTTTACAAACGCAGAATGAGCATGATCTTGTAAAAAGTTATCAACAATTAAATATATATTTACTAGTATTTAGCAAGATCAACCTACAGCGTTCTGCCTGTTGTTTTATGAAATATACGAATATACATGAAATGCCTTAATAAATCTAATGGCAACAAATGAAAGCATAGAAATGCACCTGAAACTGCATCTGTTAACGTAAAATGCTAACAAATAACGTAAGTGAAAATAATACAAAGTATCTATGAATAAAGATACTCAGTTGCAATAATAATACTTTTGTATAATGATATTAAAAGCATACATTGAATCTACAAAAACAAATCTCTAATAAGCAAACCTTCTGCTTCATTTCTTTCTTAACTTTCTTCCTCAAACCAGTAACTGGACAGAACAGTTTTAGGAAAGATTTTTCAGCAGTTACTGGTTCACATTCCATCTTCTGATGAGAATCTACATTTGCTGTTCTTAAACTCAAACTTTGTACCACATCCGCTGGAATGGACTCTTCAACACCAGTGTCCTTTT
This sequence comes from Aporrectodea caliginosa, assembly GCA_020284085.1. Lineage (NCBI taxonomy): Eukaryota > Metazoa > Annelida > Clitellata > Crassiclitellata > Lumbricidae > Aporrectodea > Aporrectodea caliginosa. The sequence continues at coordinate 1,063,167 of JACEVL010000061.1, forward strand.
CCAGAAGTGACAGCTCCAGGTGCTTCGAAGTTCGATCCAAGCTAACATCAAACAAACAAAAATAATTACTGCAAATCAATTAAGTGAATAGAACAATCGTGTTAAACTCATATACAATGGTCCTGAAATGGAATTATGGTCAAGCTGACCATAAGCTGACCAACACTTCTCTAAGTAATTCCTAAACTACATTTACACACATCTTTCCAAAACCCTCAATCAGTAATTCCTTAAGTTCTGGTACAGTTATCCTTTCCAGAAACTCTTTATCAGTATTCAGTTCATTTTACTGTTATCATTCCAAAAATGTCTAAATTCCTTACTTCCACAAATGGGAAAAAGGTTCGTCGTAAATGATCTGTGACTTTTGGAAATAATACCACTGTCTGAAAAGTCTTTGAATTATTTTAATTTATCATTTAATGACAGTTAACATAACAAGAAATAATCCAAAGCAAGATGTATGTAGCTTTAAACAGTCATTGAACTTGAACTAAATCATCACCTCAGGATTTTTGCTGTCACCACTTTACCAGGGTGGAAAACTGACTTCACATCTCCAATGAAATACTTTGACAAGTGACAAGGCTTCACACGTCCTGTTATCTCTGAAGACAAGCTGCAAAATGAGAAATACAAATGAAACATATAAAATTCAACTGATCTGCAGATGAGACTTCAAATGGTCACATATGTATTCAATGGCTACGCTGGTGAATGTATGAGTAGACCATGCTAAACCAGGCATCGTTGATCGATTATTCCTTCTATCACAACAGCAAAACAATTGAATGTAAGCAAACCATTTAAGTAGAAGACATCACATTCATCGATGGCCAATAACAGGCAGCATGCAGAATAAGTCTTGTGTGAGATGGTCTTTGAATTCAACCACTTAACACCATCTATTCATTAGACAGTGGCACAATCTTCACATAAACGATTGTGGGGCGCGGTGGTGTATGGGTATGTTCGGTGCCTTGCAGCCAGAGGGTTGCGGATTCGAATCTACCTGAAGCCGCCGCGAAGAGACCCTGGGCAAGTCCTTCACTCACAATTGCTCATGCGCTTCGGCGTGAAACTTCGACTCAGTGTCTGCGCTGTAGTCGGGAGCGCCTCCGAGTAGAAATCTTGAAGGGGTGCTATAACAAGTGCTCATACATACATACATACACAAAATAATTTTTTTTTATAACTGGAGAGTACTACCTTACTTATTTCCATGCCTGAAATGTCAAGGAAAAGATATATCATAGTATTTGATCTCAAATCAGAAACACCAATATTGAAGAGTGAAGAATGGAAACAAACCTGACAAGGATTCCCTTGTCACGATTACTGACAACATATCCACGACAGACGCTGCCTTCCTTCAGGACATCGATGCTTGAAATGTCCGGATCTCCGGTGCTTAGCTGGACGTTCTCAAGCTTAGACTGTCGAAGGGAGGCATTCCACTTCAAACGTGGACCACCACTTGCAGATAGAATTCTACATCTAACAAACTGGTTCTCTTTTAAGTTATGCTTCTCAAAGTCCTTATAGTAATCTGACAGTTGCGTCAAGTAGACATCTCCGATCTGACGGTGAGGGAGCTGAAGAAGCAATCCACGATGTGGGACGAGCTTTAGTATTATGGCTGGAACCAAATCTCCCACTTGAATTGCACCAGTTCGATCTGAGAAAGAAACCAAATGACAGTCATAACTGCTGATTGGGTAAAGTAACTGCTTTCAAAACAAATGATTATATCCCTGTAACACTTTAGCGATGAGCTGCTTTGGATTCCCAGTCGCTTTTAGTACACTGTCGTCGATAAAGTGTTAACAATGTTCTCAAAACGTTTGGACGGACTGGGCATATATAAAGCCATGCTCTACATAATAACAAGTGTTCCTGCTTGTACTACCTGCTTATGATGTGGTGAACATAAAATCCTGGCATTTACCAACAGAATTTGACAAAGAATTGAAGCTTAAATATAATTTAGAGCTAACCCATTTGAGGAAAAAAGGTCTTTTAATTACCTGCAATAGTTAGCTCTAGATTATTATCTCCCACTGCTAAAACAGTGGCTCTATATCCACACCCAACTTTGAAGTGATCGGAAGCTCTCGATAGCATCTGCAAGACAACCAAAAATAAATAGAGCAATTTAATATAGGTATATTAAGTGCACAAAACAAAGAGCCTCAGTTACCAAAAGCTAAGTAAATTTTCTTCAAATAAAAACATTCACATGTCTGAATGCGAACATTTGTAAAAAAAATTGATACGAAAGTATCAATGTTAAATATTAGTTTAAATTAATAAACCTTAGCTAGAAAAGAAAATACAGAAGAAACATTTCTACACAAGTTTACAATTTTAGCTTTAAAATTTGCTTACAAGAGCATTCAATCTGCATGAAAACCTGTGTGAATGTTGAGGATCACATAATATTGCAATGCGCTGCCAGTTATTGAAGCAGTAAATGCTGCATCTTCACTAGTGGCATACTCCTTTGCACAGTCTCATTCATGACACAATACTGCTCTGTCCTGGACTCTACCCCATCTTGTACGGAGCCCAAAATTTTGTGACGAAATGAGTCTTCTTTCTCCACTACCCAGACTATGAAGTCTTTTATGCTAATAGAGAGGGCTTACTCATAAATACTCACAAGGCTGCCAATGGTCCTTCTATATAGCAGTTCTTGTAACATATCCAAAGAAGAAAAGTCTAAGTACTTAATTCAATTCAATTTATTTTCCTGTAACCGACAACATATTTAACAATTATGGCAGCGTACATTCAATGACGTTCCGGTTACCAAGTGGAGGACCCTGAAGGGATTGACGATCCCACTTAGACAGTGACTATCAGGGTAATCACTTGCGTATGGCCAAAATGAGTTGAGAAAAGAAAAACTCAGAAAGCAAAGGCCACATCTAATAGAAAACTCTTCACGTATCTAACCTTAATTTTGTTGGATGCATTCAGAATATGAACCGTTCCTTTCACAGTCTGCGTCACTTGCATCTGAATGCAGTTCTGCTCAATCTGAAACAGAAACCAGTAAGACATCTGATAAAGTGTCGCATCCAGACCATTTACTTACACAGTATTGAGAAATGTCTTTATAATGGCAACATACTGACGAGGCTAAAACTATAGCCATGGCAACTAGATGCCCCGTCTTACATGAAGTAATCCGATCCATACCTTAATTGGCAAACTAACACAGCGATAGAGGAAGGTGATGGTTACACAACTGAAAAGAATCAACTTTGTAAAAGCAACAGCATACATGTATCCACAGATTCCACACAAATCTACATTAGGCTGCTGTGTCATTTTCCTTCCTTTCTCTGAGAAAAATCAGCTGCTAATTAGTTCTCGTTCATCCTTAAGTGTTCATTGTATTTGTTCATTATATTTTCAATGTTTGGCATTTTTACTTTAAAACACGATGATGATAATCAGTACAATTAAAATGATAGAACTCTGAAAGCAACAGATGAATTCCTTACCGAGATTACAAAACCATTGACTTTGTCACCAACGCTGAATTTTGGATGCAGTAGATCTTCATTGACCGTGGAAGACATTTTGCTGAAATATGTTCAGGCAAACAACACTAAATAATTAATCTAGAATATTTACGACAATCTTTAATCGCAATGTAGCCTTCTTAAGGATCCTGAGTGGCCGAGTGGGTTGGTGCCCGCTCGCCGCGCCGACGCCCCGGGTTCGCTTCCCGGTCGGGTCGGATTATCAGAGATTAATTTCTCCGATCTTTACTGCGGGTGGCTCGGTCGCATTATAAACGTGGAGTACAATACAACACACAATACAACACATCACAATACAACTGGGGCGCGGTGGTGTAGGGGTATGTTCGGTGCCTTGCAGCTGGAGGGTTGCGGGTTCGGATCCACCTCAAAGTCGCCGCGTAGGGACCCTGGGCAAGTCCTTCACTGCAATTGCTCATGCGCTTCGGCGTGAAACTCCGATTCAGCGTTCGCGCAGTAGTCGGGAGCGCCTTTGAATGGGAAATCTGGTAGGGGCGCTATAACAAGTGTTCAAATACAATACAATACAATACAATACAAACCATGCCAGATGTTCAAGTAAAATATTATGACTGTATGCAAGATACTAAATACAGGAAATATTTCTCTGCATTAACTCACGAGTGCTTGTTGTCTCACTGTTAAACATTATTATATCCTATTTCATGACAATTCATGAATCAAGCTGACTGAGTCAGTTCATGAGTGAAAAGCAGCAGAGATGACGGTTTGCAATTGGTTACCTTGGCTTCATAGTGCATTCCACTAGGACTCTTTTTGTTGTTGCTCTATCACTTGACAGATACCTAGAAACAAAACAACAAAATCACCCGTCAACTGTGTCTACATTCACAGAGTTCAAGGCCTCATTATGTATCTCTAGATCAAAATCTCCTTCGTTCTGTTCTTCTTCAACTGTCCCTCTGCTTGTCTTCTTCTGTCTGTAGCAAGTCCTCTTAGTTCCTTGGGTCTTTCCCTTCAAACTCCAATAAAACAATCTCACCTACCGTCTCTTGTTTTGTCTGCCACATGTTCCACCCATACCGATTGCAACATTTCTCACACTTTTTTAACAGTTTTCCTGTTAAAATGAGAGATTGTTCTCAAAGCACTTACCACTGGCGCTGTCTCCCTTTGGCCACTATTGCAAACCATGGTTGCTCTTTAACTTGTTCAACAGCATTCTAGTCTAATAGTACTAGGGTCCCTTTAGTATCAAAATTACATGTAAACGTTCTAGTTTTCATTCAATCACCAGAAGATCTTTCACTATTATAATATAATTCTGTTACTCTAGTAATCATCAATTTTACAAATCAGAAGCCAATTCAGCTGGAAAGGTAAATCATGAAAGCAAATCAAAGTAATCACTTGTGAGTTTTTTCTTCTCTGTATCCAATAACTTTGACAGTCAATTCATTTCCTTCGCTGAACGACTTAAAAGGACTTGTGCCCTGCAAAAACATGAAAACAAACGTTCAGACAAAGAAAACTTACACCATTCTGTGCCATTGTCATTTAAAAAGAAGCCGCTGAAACCAAAGTGGCAAAGTGCACATACCAGCTGGCAAGTCAGCAGAGTAGCAGCAGAATCATCGCCTCAGAAACATTCTCTAAGTTTTAAAAGGATTAAGAATAACAGAAAACTATTGCATCTGCAACCACATTCTGTGCTTTTGCATAAGCGTAACCACAGAGAAATCATGTATGAGAGTGCACTTGAAAAATAGTCATATATCACAACTTTAACAATACCACCAAAATTCTTTCACCATTAGAAACAGTTTATTATTTTAAATCTTCTGGACTGACACTTGATAGGCTGCTGCAGAAAATTGCCACAGACTTGCAACTATGAAAATTGCCATGTTTGGGAAGGGTTAAGCAGGTTTGGAAAAACTTGACAGATAATTTGAAACTAGAAATAAAATGCAAAAAGAAACTTTTAACAGCCGCACCATATTGAACCTGGCTGAGAAATTGCACTAAACAAATCTGTTTTGTCTTTATTTTTTATTAACATTGGTTGTTAGCAGATTTGGAATAGTTGGTCTGCTGGTTGTCATTTTGGTTATCATTAAAGAGTTTAATTAAGATGGCCTAGACTTCATCAACTATGTTTTGACTGGCTGAGTCATGCAAGCTGAGAATTCCTGGCTGTTCAAATGCGAGGAAAATAAAGTAAAAGCTGAGACTTTGTGCCTTATTTCTTCATTTTGACTTCAAGATTCATAAAACACCAACTGTGTTTTGTGCTTATCACTAAACTAATGTAGTACAATCAGTCAATCAAGTAAATTAATCAATCGGATTCAAAGAAAGACAAACCAGTTCAATATCATCCAATACTTCGGTAATGTGAACTCTTCCAGAAGTTCCACCAATAACCACATTCAGCTGCATAGGATACACCTTCTGGACCCTAATAATACATTAACACCAGTTATTAAGTACATTCATAGATGCATTCAAATCTCAACAAGCATTTCAGATTTGCAATCAGAATCACTTTGATGACTAGCCCAGGTTGATATACGAGGAAATGCCTTTGTTCTCAGCCTCAAATTTTTTATGCTCAAAAAACTCAGTGCAGCAGAATTTCTTTAAAGCTAGTCAATAGTCATCAATATGAATATTTCTATACTTTATATATTTCGACTGCAATGAGCAAGTTAATTAACTAACATCAACCCACTTCTGTCATTTACTTAAATTTACTATTTATTTAACAGATGGTTCATCAAAAATGTTGGGACTCTAAAATTAATGACTTAAATCACTTTTCCTAAAATTTTAACACTATGTAAAAGTTTTAGTCCTCTTGTTTCACAAGCAGCCTCCTACCAAATACTTTCATATCAAAAGTGGTAAATTTGTTGAAACCAAGTCACAAGTCAAGAAAGTTAAGTAGTTAAGACATTATGTAACACAGAATGGTTGTTTCTCAGAAGTAACCAATTTCCAAATCTATGCACATAATCAGCAGGAAAGGCAGTACAAAAGCAATCTGCACTCCATCACCTGTGACAGCCTTAACCCTTTGACTTGCACCATTGTTTGCCAGAAAAGGTAAATGTGTATGTGTGTATGTATATATATATGTATATGTATATATATATATGTATATATATATATATGTATATGTATATATGTATGTATATATGTATGTATGTATATATGTATGTATGTATGTATGTATGTATGTATGTATGTATGTATGTATGTATGTATGTATATGTATGTATGTATATATATATGTATGTATATATATATGTATGTATATATATATGTATGTATATATATATGTATGTATATATATATATATATGTATGTATATATGTATGTATATATATGTATGTATATATATGTATATATATGTATGTATATATATGTATATATATATATGTATGTATGTATGTATGTATGTATGTATATATGTATGTATGTACGCATATATGTATATATGTATATATGTATGTATGTATATATATATGTATGTATATGTATGTATGTATATATGTGTATGTATATATATATATGCATGTATATATATATGTATATATATGTATATATATGTATGTATATATATGTATGTATATATATATGTATGTATATATATATGTATGTATATATATATATGTATGTACGTATATATGTATGTATGTATACATGTATACATGTATGTATGTATGCGCGCTTTAAAGCGCGGTTGCCAGTCAAAGGGTTAACTGTTCTGATTTTAAATTATCAGATGACCAAAACAGTCAAAATCATGATTACTAAATAGAAGTTCATTTTTGTAATCTCAACAGAACACAATAACTCCAAGACAAAACCTCTCTTAATGAATAAATTTAAAGAAAGAAATGACCAGTGACTGTGACAAAAGAAAAGACCTTGCTTTGACGACTGAACCGATTGCTGGTGTCGAGGATTTGCCAGCTGCAATTGAAGCAGCGTTCTCATGAATCTGCAAGCTGGCAAAAACCATGTCGTTGAATTCCCTGAAAGACACAATATGCTTTATATTTATAATCTCATCATGTTTACAAACTGTAAAATCAGTTCTAATCTAATGACCTCTATATAGTGCCACTAACATAATGCCCCAGACATAAGCCAATAATCGCAAGTAGCTGGCAAGACAGTTCACAAGAAGCAAAACACACTTGTGCAGCAATTCTATTTCACATTTCTGGATCATAAAGCTACACAAATGACAAATTATACTTTTTTGAAGTTACAAATTAAACCAATACAGACACACAAATATATATATATACATATATGAGACAAATTTAGAAGCTGCAAATTCAAATCAACTAACTTCACGTGACAGCAGTTCGAATACCCCTACACTGTTTTAAAAGTTCATGAAGTGACAGATTTGGCATGCAAGAAGACAAACCTTTTGATCACCACTGGATTTACTTGACAAACGTGATATTGAAATTGTTCCATGATATCATTCAGATGCTGAAAGGCAAAAAGATGAATCATAACATGTTTATCCCAATCAGAACCACAAGTATACAGACCGACTTCCTTTTTTCCATTCATTCATTCATTCCAAAAATGTATATAGTGTCCCTTCAAGATTCTTAATATGAACTGAACACTTGCCATAAACAAACCAAATGTTTAGGTCTCCATCACACAACTCTGTTCCAAATGCAATCCAGACTTTAGGACAAAGGGAGCAGACAGTCTTTGAGTTTGTTGGTGAACTGCTTATTTGGGTGACCTACATGAGGTAACCAATATTTTGCATTGCCTTTCAACCCGGACACAGTGTTACAAAGTCACTACATTCAGCACCACTTTTGCAGATCTCAGCAGGGAAGAGGACTGGTAGAACCAGACGTATTGCTTGCTCCTGTACAAATTCTCTCTACATTGATTAGGTGCTAAACACATTAAGGTAAAAAAATAATACAGGAACAAAGAACATACTGTAAGATTCACTAAGAGACACTAAGTCTAGACTAAATCTGGAGACATGTTAAAATTTAGTCTGCCATAACTCCAAGTGGATGCCAAAGTGCCTGGAACTGTTTATTATCATCTTTGCCATTTACTGTCACAGAATCCAAGTCCTGCGCTTTGACAACGATACAATGGACACAGATTTCAATTTCAACGATCTAATTGAGATAATCCAGCAAGATGTTGAGGATACATGTGGAGTTAACTCACTCGTTTTGCTGGAAGAAAAGCGATTCTGCCGCCGGCATGTCCTTTAAGCAGAACTAGAACGAACTCACTTGTAACCAGATGAACCTCTGCCTTTATCACTTGACTAACTTTTGCCTGTTCAAACAAAAACAAACAATACTAATAGAACACTGTGTAAAACCAAACCTTAACAAAACAGCTGGAAAAGACCAATTTTTGAAAATCGAAGCTTCTAGATATAGCACAAAACCTATCCACGCAGAAGTTAAAAAGACAGCATAAAGAGGTATAACTGCTTTCAAAAAGTATTAAATTATCATGACATTAACGCTTTGTGGATTTAAGAATGAACAAGTAACTGAAGGATCTCTCTCAATTACCTTTGAGTACTTATTGTCTACAAATTTCTTGACAGCATTGACCAGCTCTTTGTTTAGACTCAGCTGAACAGAATCAGCTTCAACATCAACGAACAGGATGACTGCTTCAAGCTCATCTTGTTCCCTGCACACAACTCCTGGAAGGAAAATAAAGATTCAACAAAACTGCAGTCACAATGATACATGTTTCCAAACTCTTCTGTATATTGGTAAACAAGTCTGACTGCAAGTCAAGCGATTGGCTGTGGGTTAAGCACTAAGAACACCCGGGAAATGTTAGTAGGTATGCCAATGGTTGTCACGTGGAAGACAAAATTCTTCTAATTGTACAAATCATATGTTACCATGAAGTGCACACCTTCACATATGGGTAAAAATGGCAAACACACAAAAAGTGTACTCACACTATTTTATGAATTGCCACCAGTAAAAGAATTGGCAACCTTCTGAATTTCAGAAGGAGAACTCTGGTTCAATTTTCCTAGATATCCCCGCACAATGTATCAATCCCAAAACCCATTCGGTCTGTAGCAGATTGACATGAACATCAGCATACACTCACAAAGATGATGTCATGTACAGTAATTTTTCAGCAGAAATTTCACGACTGACAAAGCAAAAGCAGTGTCATGAATTGGATTACCATTTTTGAAGCATAACTGATGGACCAGTGATCGTTCAAATAATGTTAGTTTGGCATATTGTAACTTAAGTCAGTGCTATTAGCCAGACACAATCCAATTGACAGTTTGACATAGGGAACATTATATCACAGAAATGAAAACCCTCTGTACTGACTGATTGGCTATTATTGAATTCATAACGTTTGGTATAAAATATTAATGTATACAAATACCATCGTATGATCTGTTTCAGAGTTGACTTCAGCAACATAAATTTTTTTTTTTGATCCTCCTGCATCTCTCAGCTACAGTCAGTCTTAAATGCCATCCTCATACGATTGGTGGCACTCCCAAGTTCAGCCATATCTCCACATTCATGCTGGAACAGCTCCACTGGCTTTCAATTCACGAGCGAATCCTATTCAAGACCTTGGTTTTTGTGTGGAGCTGTCTAACCGGTTGCACCCCATCTACCTAACTCTGTGTCCTAATTTCTACTGTCCCTAGTTAATGTTGTCTACAATCGGTGGCACAAGAACACCTGGTCGTTCCAAAGACCCAAACTGCCACCCCACATGGAATGCCCTCCCTACTGGAAGCTTATCTCTCGGCCCTTTTTTCCGCATATGTGAAGACTGCACCATTTCCCACAATTTGTGGGACATCGGGCCGAGAGCGTCGGCTCTAATGAGCACTTGAAGTGGCACTTTATAATTACAATTCTCTCTGCTAATCAACATAATGCATCGTTTTCCTATATCTAAAACCACTTCTTCACCATTTAAAAGGCATTTCCAGCAGGCTCGGTTCACCACCTGCATGGTGAAACAGTATGCCTTACACAGAAGACAAGACACAGTGTTAAAAGAGTGAAATATAACACAATATGCAAACTTAACACAACTTATGAAAGGAAAACAAAATGCCTGGCAAAGTCAATCAAACATTTGGCAGTCAATCAAGAGTAAGGTTTGCATAATAAGCGAATTATGACAATTACAGCTGAAGGCAGACAACAATAAGTGAAGATTACCTGCCATATTGTCCAGGGCAACATAACCCTTCACCTTGTTATTCAGTTGACAAAGTACTCCACTCTCACGAATATCAGTAATTTTGACGCTGACTATTGAACCAATTGAGAGTTGACCCAGATGTGATGTCATAGCTGGATAAAATAAAGAAATCACATTTCATCTAAGAAATCAACAGACCCTTTAAATGCTGCAGAACATTACGTTTAGAAAGACAAAAACAAGTCAACAGCATACAACAGTCTTCTGAACTTATCACACTGTCTTCTAACGAGATATCTTTAAGGCACTTTCTGAGCACCTCCTGCGGGCGCTCCTTGCCAGGCACATGATGTTCAAGTCTAAGCATGCTGAAATTTAAGAAAACCAAGTACAAGGAATCATGCAGCACACACACAAACACACACCAACAGCAAGTGGGCCATGGGACCCTGGGCAAGTCCTTCACTCGTAATTGCTCATGCGCTTCGGCGTGAAACTCCGATTCAGCAAGTGGGCCATGAAATGCCTCTTTTACTTGAGATTACAGTATTTACTGAATCAATATTGCGGCACTTTTCAGAGACATTAAAAGGAGCTATGTTTCAACTTTCAACTTAAGTTTATTCATTCTTCATATAATCTTCATATAACTAGTTGTTTTGTATTCCTTGTAAATTGAAAAAATTCCTCTTTAAATAATATGATAATCTGAGAAATATTTCAACTCAAATTTTGTTTATATATTTCTTGCAAATATTACAGTAACAAGGCATATAGTTCCAACAAAGTAAGATAGCATATATTACAGTAACAAGGCATATAGCTATAACAAAGTAAGAGAGCATATATTACAGTAACAAGGCATATAGCTATAACAAAGTAAGATAGCATATAGTACAGTAACAAGGCATATAGCTATAACAAAGTAAGATAGCATATATTACAGTAACAAGGCATATAGTTACAACAAAGTAAGATAGCATATATTACAGTAACAAGGCATATAGCTATAACAAAGTAAGATAGCATATATTACAGTAACAAGGCATATAGCTATAACAAAGTAAGATAGCATATATTACAGTAACAAGGCATATAGCTACAACACTTTGGAAGCTGAACGATTCTCTAGTAATGTCAGTCTTAAGTAAACAATGGGTGCAGAAATGCACCAGTTTACTTAAGACCGACTCTTTGGCATCTTTCATGATGCCAAAGAGTTACTGAACAATGTGTCAACTGATCAATCTAGGTAATGCCAGCTATGCTGCATGCATGACAGTTTACATCTGGACTTAGTTAACCAAATGGTTGAACTAACCATCTGAGGCTTTCACATGATCCAAGATCTTTTGGTATTCTTCAAAATAGTTTTCCAAGAGGCTGATTCCCACATCTGTGTCTCCATGGTAACAATCGGACAACCTCAGACTCAGCAGGAAACGCTTTTTCTCATTGTTAACCTCTGTAACTTTAGGCATCACCGATTGGCCCTCATAAAACAATGACAATGGGTCAGGAAGGGGTTTGTCAGCCAAATACTACAAAAACAGAGACAACAATCATAAACTATCTGTATTAACTACTTAACTACTTATTTATTTTCATCTATGCTCAAAAGCCAGAAACTGGTCCGCTACCAGCAAAGAAAACCACATTTCTGACTTTTATAAAGTGCCTCTTAAAGTATTACTGTGATGTGTAATGTACATAGCATGGACGAAAGAATAAGAATTATTTTGTGGTAAGAATAATGTAAGAATTCTCAATGTAAGTATTCTCCACAGAACCTGGTGTGATAAAATATGAAATAAAGTGTTATAACAGAAGAGACAGCACATGAAGAAACAGAGAACATTATCATGAAAAGAAGATTTAAGGGAATGGGACAAAACTAAATGAGACAGCCTGAAGAAGAAGAAACACAGAGACATGGCTGGAGATGACCAGAGGATGTAATTTGAAGGGCAATTGTTGAATGACAGAGGTGATTAGAGATGTTGCAGACCTGCACAGGTTGGACAATAGACTACTTAGACAATGCTTCATGTCTCCATCTGTCTTCATATTTAGTTAAGCACACCTTTATTTGAAACAAATGGATACGATTAAGACGAAGACAACCAATCCCGAAACAAAGTAAATTGCAGTGATGCACAGCGGCATTGGCAGCCAAAGAACAACACGTACACTCCACAACCGTAGAATGCAGAAAACAGGCTGAATACCAAATCCCTTCAGGAAATCCTCTTCTCTCACATGCGATGCTCTTCTGCTTTTTTTAACTAAATTCTCTTCTTGTTTTTTTTATATATGAAATACAAAATATACTACGAAGATGCCCTAAAAAGAAATGCCTGTTACAACACAGGTGTATATGACGATCTGTCTATTACAACACAGGCATTTACGACGATCTGTCCTAAGCAGCCTGATTACCTTAATAGGAACGAGACCAGTTAATCCGTTGATGTCGACAAACAGACCGTACGGCATTTTCTTCTTAACAACACCCGGCAGAATCATCCCAGGCTTCAAATGAATACAAAATACATTAAGCCAATTTATTGAATGTAATGAGTTTAAAAAGCAAAAACCTTCTGTAAAATTGACAGAATAAACTAAGCCTGGAGATAACAGTAAACCATGCAGAATGTTTTAAGTTTGCCACCAGCTGATGTAATTCTAACCAGTCTAACAGGTGCTGCTCTACTACAAAAAGTTCTCTTCTTCACAAGTTCTCGTCTCTCCTGCCCCGCCCCCCCCCACCACTGCAGAGAATAAGTATAAGTCTTTAAGCAAATAACATGGAGCATTCCATAGAAGAATAATTGCTGTTACAGAGACAAAAATTCTTCCTGTGACATACTAACTGTATTCAGAACAGGCAAGAACACTATCAGCTTACTTACTTTCTCACATAAATAATTTAGTCCAATTAACAAGATAAAGAAAAGCTGAGAGCATGCACGCTTCCAAATTTTATTAAGATACATTACAAGCTAAAATTATCCTTAGAAGAAATTTTTGCACAGAAGACTGACAATGATAAACTGCGGTTTCTCAAAAAAGAAAGAAAATCCTTTTAACTGGAGGATTTACTTAATTCCTGGCTTTGTCAATTCAGCCTTTGCAATCATCAGGGTCAATCAACTTATATGATAGCTGGATAAAACTAACAATCTAGCTGAACAAGGTTTTATGCTCTGAATATAATAAGCATTATTTCTAACATTACTGCTGCTTTATTTCCATAGTAGACCTTATTCGGGAGTCTTAGTTCTAACATTAAGTTGACTCATACTACAGAATTATTTGTTTGTTTGATTTAATCAAAGACGCTTAGTGACCTTGTACCGGTAATAAATAAATCTCACCTGAAGCAAACTGAAGTCATTCACTAAAGTTCCATCCAATGATTGTTGTACAACTGAAGCCTTCTTAGTCATTGTCTGGATGTTTGGAGAAAAGAAACATAAAATAATGAATTATTAATGCAAGTCTCAGTAAATGCAAATCCAACAGAAATCGAAACAAATGTTTCAGTCAGATCCAAGTCTAAAAAAATATCTGTATTCCAATAACATAATAATATAATAGATCAATTCAAAGTATTTCATGAAACTAATACAGACATTTTGCCAATGCCATACACCCAGTGGAACGCGATTGTCTTACTTATATCACATGTTGCAGACATCATCACAATATCATCAGAAACGTTATTAACCACAATGTGTGCCAATAAATGATCTCCATTTTGGGTCATTTATTAAATCAAGTGTTCCTCTCATGTTCAGTCCAAGTTTTATTATATCTCTACTATGTCTAATGACCATAAACATATCTTCATACCAAAGAAGAATTGGTCTTGTTGAAGACCATTGTGTCATTGATGGTATCACCCTCATGAAACATCTTCAGCAAGACGTTCATGTTGCTCTGGTGATCCGACAGATGCATCTTGGGTAGAAATGCCAGAAGTCCTTCGTCCGACGACAGCTGAACCATCAGTCCACCCAACTCCACTTTATGCACAACACAAGACATCACCTGCACAGACCAACACCAACAACAATTAGACAACACACAATCAGTCTGATAAAATGCAAACATACTACTACTGAAGAAGACACAGTGACAAACGTTCCTTAGACCTACATTGCTAGTCCTTGTTTGGCGTTTGTGAATCAACACTCGATGTGATGAATACAGTATATACGCCACATTAGCACGTGGCATATACACATACAAAGACAGTTAATCTATCTAATCCAATTGTTAATCTACTCTAAACTTCTACACAGCTATTATCATAATGCATAAAGCTAGTCTTTGTTTGACGTTCGTGCATCATTTGCCACTTCGTAACAATTAAGAAGAGAACAAAATAAAGTAGAAGTCAAAGCCACTGACCACATTTTCAGATCAAGTTAGAACAAAAAAAACAGACAGAAGGATACAGATAGAACAGATAAAAATATTTTAACAGTCAACAAGAAAGTCACTACTTAAAAGCCTAAGGACACAACTCCTTGAATCGTTGTGATATATAGATATGTATATATGTACACACACATCAAAAATTCATATATATTAATAAAACGTGGAAAACAATACCTACCTCTCCAACGGCAATGTCTTGGGGTATGTGCTGTTGAACAACGGACTCCATAGGGTTCATCTACAAACACAGATTCAATAATAATTAGCCCAACTTCATCCAAAACAGTTCCACATCATCTGCTGCTGCCAGACATAACTTAGCCTAATAAAAGTCCTAAGAGTGACCACATGGCTTCTAAATCTTTCTACCCTTTGCTAAATCTAATCACAGTCTTTCCATCTTAAGCCAGTAGCAGTGGTCGCAGAAGAAAACCCGGGAGTTACTTCTGTGCATGTTACCCTCTTGAAGCATCAGTTTTCTGTGAAATGCCTCTTACCAGTCTCTGTTCATCAGCTGAATCCTCCCTCATTTCACTTTTTGGCATCTTCAGTTTGACTTTGTATTCTCTTGTCAATACCAGATACTATAACTATGATAGTCAAATCCATCAATCCTTAGTTTGCAGTTCATCACAAGGATTGTAATAATGGGCTTATCAGCAAATGTCTGATGAATAACCACTTTGTATCTCATCACTTGGCTTGTGTTCTCATTCTCTGATTTCATTAAGCAGTAGGTTATGAGTTGTATGATTGGTTCACACTCTCTCCATTCATCATACTCCTGTCCACAGGTCCTCTCCACTGCTTCAAACCACAAACTGCATTTCAGCAGAGACAATCAGATTTGGCTGGGGCTGTTAGAATTAGCTGGGGCAAAAATATGAGCTTGTGCTCTTCACCTTGCAAATGACTTCCATTTTGTCTTCCAAATTAGTACATACTTGAGGCCTGCATCTAATGCTCAATCATAACCAGGATATTCTCAAGAACAGGCTATGATGTTAATTCTTTGTAAACAGTTTTTTTAGTTTAACAAATGTGGCAAATAAATTACATACTTACTAGTTTTCTTATTTATCAGATTAAATTAAATGAAAAATGGAAGTTTGAACAGCTAACCTTATGAGACAGGATTAATTTTGTCTCATCAGGGTCACTTCTAAGAATGCGACACTTGATGACCTGACCCATAAAGAACAATTGGTTAAGGTCAGCACCTTCATCAAAGCTTGCTTCCTGCTTTGGCATCCAACCCTGCAATGCAAAACATCAATAAAGTGGGCAATTTTTTTAATAACCTGCCTAGCTAAAAGATATAATAACCAATTCTATGTCGGACCACAAGAAGCCCTCAAGGATCAAACTATAAAACTTAGACACAATTAATCAAGGTCTTTTACAACAACACTAACAATGCCAACAATGCTTATTCTCTATTCTGTGCTTATGTTCCTGGTTGTGGTGTGCCAAGCAGTTTTGGAATAAAAAACGAATATATATATATATATATATATATATAAGTAAGTAAGCCATTAGTAAGTAAGTAAGTAAGCTATTTATTGACAGAGCATCAAATACCATAAGATCACAGTAATCAGTACAAATTCAAACAACAATTGAAACAGTTTCTTTATGGTTGTAAACTTCAAGTTTATGGTTGTAAACTTCAAGTTTAATGACATCAAGCATATGCATAAAACGTTTGCATAAGTGGACTCCTCAAAGGTAAAAGAACAAGACTTCAAGTTGAAACAGCAGGCACAAGGAAAAAGTCACAGCAAATGCTTCAGACCATAAAAGGAAAAAGAACAAGACTTTAAGTTCAAAAAGCAGAATAATGAAGAAGATACTGCATCATTGACAGCAGATACATCCCAGCTAAAAGCAACATCAGATCATATTTAAACTTGAAGTTTACAACCATAAAGAAACTGTTTCAATTGTTATGCATGAGATCAGTTGAACAGTTTAGTCCCTCCCCATGTACCTTGATGTCATTGAGGAAAACGACAACTATTCCATTTGGCTTGATGCTGGCAACGAATCCTTCGATTACTAAACCTCTTGAGCACTGAGTGTATTCAGAGACCACTGGCAGCTTTGATTTAACAAGAGCTTTCTTGCAAGTCAACAGCAGCTTCGACTTTTCAGGATCAACTAAAAGCACCTTGAAAACAATCAACCAGCCAAAATTATTATGCATCCAAATAAACACTACTCAAGCTCACACAATGAACACATTGAAGCATACCATAATCACCTTGAAATAGTCTGATCTTTTTTGAATCCTGTTTGCAACTTTGACTCGTCTCGAAATGATACATCAGAAATGTATCAACAACTGATTAATAACAAAGATGTCACTAAGTCTGAGAGGATGCACATATTTAATTTTCAAAGATATGTTTATTTCTCTGTCAGAATTTTACCAAAGACAGAAGCCAAAAAGAAGCAACTTTAGGATAATAATTTTGTATAAACAAATGACTACTTCAACATCAAGGTCTTTTCCAACTCAGAATTTACTATTTTGTTATTAAAAGAAGAAAACAGTAGATCTGAGACAACCATGGGTATGAAGTGCTAGCAACTTCAATTTCTTAGCCTCAGCATACGAGGGCAGGTGGCCAGTCCTCTCCCTCGCTGTCTCATCTTCCCACTGACAGTATATGGTCAGGGCAAGATGAGTTCTATGAGTAGCCCACCACTCAGTTTGTAAAATTTGTGTACTGTCATTTTGCTTTATTTTGTGGTGAATAAACTACTTACTTACTTACTTACTCATTATAGCTGAGTTGACTGGGACGCAGATGGAGCAGAATTCTCAAACTAAATTTCTGTCATGATTGGGGATTTCAACCCCCTCCTCTCTCAATTGACAGGCCAGAAGGCTACCACTACACTATCAAGCACCTTGTTTTATCATAATGTCATCTGAAATAACACTTTGAAGGCACATTACAACATAAACTCTAATCCTATAATTATTGTTATTTTTGCATTTAGAGTAATAAGCACCACTATCTAATGACCAAGATTCAATTGATGGTGCTGAGTTGTTGTCAGTAAAGTAACTGTTGCAGGGAGGATCGAACCCATAGTCTCTGTATCACAAGTCAAGCACTCTTATTGGCTCATCATTTTGTTAAAATAACACACATGGCCTCAATCAGTGGTGAAGAAACTCATTACCCCAAGAAGAGATACTAAATTATGCATACAACAATTGAATAATTATAATCAATGACAATGACATCTTACCTTGCACTTAAGTTTCTTTCCAAAGTAGAATTTCTTTTCTGGTTTTGCCAATGGCACATCAGACAGATGGAGTTTTGGTACGAAGCCCTGGATGTGGTCAGTGACTTTGACAGCTGCTCCTCTGTTCAACAGCCTCTCTACCGTGCACTACACATCAGAACACAAAAGCAAATCATTCAACAGCAACAGTACTATTGAATGGAAATAACCGATTACACTAGATGATGATGCCCTTCAAAGAAGACAGTGATGCCCTTCAAAGAAGACAGAAATTTTTTTGGCTGAACAAAAGATTACAGTGGACTTCACCACTTAACAAAGTAATGCCAACTAGAACAACTATAGGTAATTGTTTAGCTAGCATGTGCAGAAATCATAGAAGAACATTAAATGATGACATAAGACTTATCCTGAGGTAGCATAAATGATCTCAACAACATGTTTGATGTTAGCTAACAAATATTGGCTGTAAAAAATATGTAAAAGTGTGTAAAGCACTAGAATTTATGGCATACTTAAAACCTGTCATAATGGATAAGGCTGAACATATGAGTTATTAAATTAAATTAAAAATAAAGAATATCCATCATAATATTCTAAAGATCATTCTAAAAAATGCAGAAATTTTTGGACTCTGATAGACTTTTATTTAATACATGTAAGTTCTTTTCAGCTTTTTCAAAACATTCATTCCATTATTGTTAGATACAACCAGTTGAACAGTTAAGTTATAAATTAAGCTGCCTAAAATTATAATTAACTTTGAACAACAGAAATGTTGCTCTGCTTCTACCAAGAAGTTTGTGTCCTTCCAGGAAGAATTTATTACAACGGGAAAATAATTTCTCCCTGGTCATTCTTTTTCAGAATATAGTCTTTTTGAGGCCAAATTTATTCTAAAACAGATTAACTGGAGAAAATCTGTTCTAAAACAGATCTGCCGGCAGACAATCTGTTTTAAAACAGATCCATTGGAAGGAGATTTTTGAATGGAGACCCCTGCAATACAGTGCCATAAAAACTGCACTTCTACTGCAGTCACGTGCAACAATCCCATATAATTTAATCTATTGCATGTCAGTAGATTTTAAAACTGAGCCTACAGATGGCAATGAACAGGTCATCAATGTCTTAACGTTACATAATTAAAGAAAACATTGAAATAATAACATTTGAAAAGAGTGGTCTCCTACCTCAATCACTATTCCAGGCTTAATGTCTGAGTATGAGAAGAACTCTGCATTAAGGATATTTCTACAAAAAATACACACCAGTTTTAGACTAAACAATACGCATCACATTCAATATGTAGCATTGCAACATTGTATTCTTAATTAAACTTTTTTTAATGACACTTGAATTAAATTAAATTAGTCATAAACAAACATTTTACTTATAACACATAAATTTAACGGAATTAGTCATGCTTATATCTGCTGCAACTTTGCACAGTGCCTCCAATTTGCACTTCTGTGAGACATTACACACATTAAACAACTGTTGTAAAATCAAGTGTTCCACAGAAGCATTTCCTTTGTATGTATGTATGTATCACAAAGCACTTGGCATAATCGTAACATGTCAACAAACATTTCCAAAACTATACTTACTCTTTCAGTGAAACATAAGCCACTTTAGTCAAGTAATCAAAATACGTTATTCGGCATCTGAAAATTAAAAGAAAACAGTTTCAATGTAGAGAATAATTAAGTTAAGCATCAACCCAGTTAACCTGATGTGCCATGCAGGTCATAATGGCCAACCGTTTAACTTGACAGCACTTCTATACAATTATATCTCCTGACTTAGTCTTTTGAATTACTCCTAAATAAGTTCCAATAGTAGCACTTCAGCAACTTCAGATGAACATGTTTTTGAAACACAGCAACAGTCACTGAAGCTCCTCAGCCACAAATGAGAGTCCACCACATGTGTGACTGGCACACATGATTTTGCTCATTCCTTAGATAGCCAAAGACAAGAAACAAGATAGTCATAGCACTGGATGAAGGCCATCTGCTCAATTTCATATAAGAGAAATTGACATCAATTAAGATTACAGTGAAAGTCTTCAATGTTCCAGGATCATAATAAGTAGACATTAAGATCTAAGGTTAAGAATTTGAGGCAACCAACCTTTGATTGTAAATTTGAACCATGGCATGTCTTAATAATATAAAGACAAGCCTTGAAAATGGAGAAAAGTGCTCGTCATGTTTCTTTTATAGAAGAGAATTTACTGAAACCTGCAACATACCTATGAGTTGAGCCTCTGGAATACGTCTTCTGTAGCAATTTCATATCCTGGACAGGTAGCTGAGCAAACTGAAATAAATGATCACCTTGATAGTACAGCGTCTTTCTCACAAAAAACTTGAATCCTTTACTGACAAGAAGTATTGTTTTCACAATAGCTCTTTTAGTGTCTCCTCATCTGTATAGGGTTAAACTAGGTTCTGCAACTAAATTGTTTCCTAAACAGTGCAAAACCAGTCCAAACTACAATATGCAATAAATCAGTACAGACGTTGAGGACAATATTTTGTGTTATTTTGAGCATGTTCAATGTACAGTGCCATGAACCATCAATCAAAATATCAAATCTAAATACATGAAAGTAAAGATTAACAGAAACTAATCAAGTGTTTTTGTAGACTTTTAGTTGTTGGGCTGTAATATGAATAGATTAAATCTGTTATAAAGATTTTATTTTATTTTAATTTTGTTGTTGTTTGTTTTGTTTTTTGTTTTTGGTTTTTTTTTAAAACAGCATGTATGTAGCCTATATTATTATGTTAATATGGTTTGTTTTTTGTATTGATTGATTCCTTATGTAAACATTTTGTAATTAAAGTAAGAATCTCATGTCAACATTACATGTATAATAAATAACCATTAGGCTTTATTAACAATTAAAAGTAAGAAATTAAGAAAATCTGGTGAAATTACTCTTTTATATTCATGTCTATAGCATAATTATGATAAAAAACTGTGATTTTAAATCTGTGACTATACATGTATTTCTTTAGTAATATTTGATTGCAATGCTTGAAAATTCAAAGTAGAATAGAAATAAATTGTTTATGATATTTTCTGCAAAGCATTGTATAACTTACCTGCAAGTATCATAGATATTAATAGCTGAGTTATATTATGATGTCAAGCAATGAATATAACATACAACATATGATAAAGAACTGTGATTTTTAATCTGTGACTATGCATGTATTTCTTTAATAATATTTGATTGCAATGTTTGAAAATTCAAAGTAGAATAGAAATAAATTGTTTATGATATTTCTGCAAAGCATTGTATAGCTTGCCTGCAAGTATCATAGATATTAATAGCTGAGTTGTATTATGATGTCAAACAATGAATATCAGTGACATTGTAAAATACTGTTTAGACGCCTTTAAATGGTGTCATTTGAACTCTATTAATTCTTTGGTTTTTTAAAATTGTATTGTACATAATTTTGAATTGTCGTCAACGGCCTTTGATGTCATATGATGACGGTAAACTTGTGATTAAAAAAAAAAATCAAAAACAATCAATATGTGCTCATATATTAGGTGTCTTACTAATCAAGACTTCAGCATAACTCAGGCTGTTGTTCTCAGACTCGTCTAATCTTAGAAGAGATCATTACTTTATATGGAATTCTGTTTTGTTTGTTTCCACTTAAAACAGCCATCATTGAATAAGATGAACGTACCCTCGCAAATCCTTTAACCTCATCTGGAAGCTTGAAATGAACTCCACGTTTTTTCTCCATGTAACTCACTGTCGCATTCTCCAGAATCTGACCAACCATCAGATTTCCAAACAACTTGGCCGACAGTAAGTTTGCCGACACAAGATGAGGCAGTTCCGTCAGAGCTACAACTTTAGAGATTGTATTCACAAACAAAACAGCAACCTCCACCTGCAAAAACAAACAAAATTTGACAAAAGAGATGCAGAAAACGAGAGATTAAATGAAAACTAAAATATGAGTGAAAAACTCTAGACTTTTGTTAGTATAGATTACAACTATATACATGTAGAACTGAATCTAATAAGTGATTAAAATCAAGTGGTTGAAATAAATAAAGAAAATATACATCGTATGGAAAAGAAGACATATGATGCGTCATTTCGAAACAAGTGCATTTTAAGATAGTTTGCAATTGAATACTGCACAGTGCCACAGAGTAAAATAAAAGGCAACATTAACGGGTATGTAATTACAATGGGAGGAAGATAGTCCAATTTTATACAAGAAGGCACAACAACCTCGAATGGATGTATGGATGCATGACACCTGTACAACTCCATTGGCTGAAGAAAGCACAACAAATGTCAACTCATCTGATGCTAAACTACTATGTACATTGCTCAGCCACCTAGGTAAGATTTAAAAGGAAACGAAATTCTTCAAACCTCCGTTCCTACAGCATAAGATTTGATGGATTCTTCTAAGTGTTGCTTGTGTACCGATCCCGTGAAAGACAACATCTGTACAGTCAAACTGTTCTCCAAAACCTTAAACATTCATGTAACATGAATACATGTTAACACATAACAAGAAAACATGTTAATATCATAAAATCTTGTGCAGTTGAAAATAAAAACGGCTAACAAGTTATCTAAACTCCCTGCCATCCTTTCCTTCCTGCCATCCTTTGTCAATGTGTCTGTTGTTATTTACATAAGTTGTGTTAACTTACAGAAATCCTGAGGAACATAAAGAATTGACAGATAGTAAAGAATATGACATCGTCATAAAAATTGAAGAATGAAATACTATTCATTTGCAATGAGTATATGGATCATTCACCTAGACCAGTATCACGACAATGATAATTCAAGAGAGAACAGTGAACAGCCATTTAGGCCAATAAATCTGACTTCACAAGATAGTGCCAGTCATGTCTCATTCCAAAGAAAATGAATTTCATGCAGACTTTTGATGATTGTTTATATTTTAGTAAAGATTGTTGGTAAATTCAGTCCCAAGAAATTGTCTCCAACAACAACAGTGACCTGTCAGAAATTGACTACTGGTAATCAAAGACGATAAACGCAAACAAAACTCATTAACTTTTCCTGGAAAAGAAAGTGTTCACTTCAACAACACACTAGTTCAGAAGATGCTTTTAAAATCTGTTGGCCCTAAATCTAATCTCTGCACTTACATCCGTCACAGTTGCATGGACTACGAATCCTGGCAGCAAAGACTGAAGGCTCAGCTTCATTGATTTCTCTACCTGCAAAACAAACAGAAATGAAAGATTTAAATTTGTTTCTGGGTTTACTTGTAACTGCTTATTGTTACTATCAAAGACAATCAGACAGACGCTATAGTAAGTGTCCACAGTACTAGTACATACATACATACACATATTATGAACGATATATCACACTGAAACAACGACTCAAGCTGTTAAATGGATTCCATAGTTGACAATCGAAGCCCTGTGAGAACTATCTGCGGTCCACAATAACTCACTCTGCATCTAAGAGCTAAATCGGGTAGCAATCACAAAGGGTGACCAGTTGTTTACTACAGATGCAATACTCCATCCATCAGGTCCCAAAAACACCAGCCCTGGGCCATATCCAACTGTTCATGTGCAATCAAACCTGTCCAAATATGCACAAGCATTAGTTTATGTTTCAAATAATATAGCATTTCTAATGTTTAACGTGTCGCAGGCAAACAGAAACTTACAACTGAGACGCTAATGGTTTCTGGGTCAACAGAGATCGTCACAGCATGACTCTCATTAACATCCATATCAGACTGTTCTTCTAAGGAAATGGCACAATGCAGATACGACCCAACAGACAGCTTTCTCTGATCTAACACAAAAACAACAAATAGCCTCATTAGAAAGAAATTCATAGCATAACTGGTTGTTTATACTCAGCAACACTTTTAATGACAATAAAAAATGCACAAAACAGTGCAATCTTACAATGTTCATAAAACCAACTCGAATAAAATTCACAACCATAATAATTTATCAGAGCTTTAAATCTCATAGACATATCAAACACAAAGATACAATATAACAATCAATTAATCAATCAGTTGATAGATTTATGCCAAGTAAATAGTTCAGCTAAACTTGATAGTTAGTATCAACTGCTTTCTGTTTAAGACTCGCTCCAATGCTCCTTCCCAGGATACAACTGTCCAGAAAAAGATTCATAAATACACGCGCAGTCCTGAATAGTTAGGAATAATAATAAAATTAGGAATAATAAAATCACGAATAATAAATTAGGCATAATAATAAAATTAGAAATAATAATAAAACTGGATGAAGACAATAATACTTAGCAACAAAAGTAGTAGAACTATTATTGTAACAGTCGATGAAACTACTGCAGGTTATACAGACCAGAAGCAAATGCCTTGAGGTATTTGGCCGCAGCAACCTTGCTCAGAAAGGCTGTGACTTTCACGCCTAAGTCAATTAAATATCCGTGGTCTTCGCAGCTTGAAATGCATCCTGTCAAAACCTGCATTAAACAATGATGCTTTTATAAACACAATAAGAACAATAACAAACTTTTGACAAGGACATCACCAGATGGGGCATTTGCAATAAAATATCCACGTGTGTATATCTGGTAGGTGAATTTAATTGTTCAAAGATGTCACAGGTACAGGCATGCATCATCTGCTCATAGCAGAGATGACAATAAAACTTAAAAGCTATTGATAAAGAAGAAAATGATTATAAGCACTGCCTAATCTTAAAACGAATAATTTCAGCACCAATAAGAGCTAGAATTAAAGAACAGGTTTTCCATCTTAGAAAATTGCAAAGATTGTTAATGATATGTGACGCCAGGGGTCAAAACCCGTCGCTTGTCGCTTCCTAGATATTGAGCTAGAAGCTTAAATAGGCGAGAGGGGTCAAACATATACAATATTCTTCAATTCAGCAGTTGCCTGTAAATTTGCCATAATTTGCGAAGTAGTAAACCGATTTTGATGCCGTTTGCTTTGTTTGGTGCCGAATATAGCCCGCTATTGCCCAGAAAAATTGCAAAATAATCAATTAATGATTGCGGAGGTCTTTGATGACACGAACATTCCGAAACTGTTTTTTTTTATTTTTTCACTCTATACCAATGAAAGAATCAAACGCGCATAACTTAAGTTAAAAAGAAGATATTTTAATTCTGTAAAAAGTATTTTGAAGCAAATTAATTGTAGAATATGAATGAATAAAAAAGTCAGAAGCCGACATGTGACGGGTTTTGACCCCTGGCGTCACATATGTATAATGAATGTGAGATGAGTGAGGTAATTATCGCAGAATGGAAGAAAAGGAGTAGCACATTCATAAAAGCTAAAGGATAGGCTCTACAATTCAAAAACATACAAGAAGAAATAACAGATATCTGCAAAGAAACTATGCAATGCACTAGATAATGCCCTAGATAAAAGAAAAATTCTTAAGACATAATTTAGAAAGGAATTGAACAGACAAGGACAAAATGAGTTGGACAACAAGAAATGACTTCAGCAAATGCAAAAGAGACAAGGAAGTTGAGAAGTGATGTAGGCAGGGCAAAAAGAACTTTTTCCTACATAAAATAACTTATGTGCAAAAGGCAACAGGTAGTCGCCAATACCAAATTCCAAGGCAATTCCGATAAAAAGACATTTTCTACATACCATTCCATTTTTCAATGCAACTATGCTGCTGTTAACTTCTTTTGGATTAACTGTCAGTTTTATTACTTTCTTTTTCCCGTTAACAGAAACTTCTTTGACTTTACAGCGAACCACGCTTCCAACGGGAAAAATTTCATGCAGACTCAGCAGGTTCTACAATGGAAAGTTAACCAAATGCAAACAATAGAAAAACGAAAGCAACATCAACCCTGAGTGTGCTTGTTTGGTTAACAACTTATACATACAGAATTTACTCAACAACTTAAATACATAATTTACTCAAAATGCAAAGAAATAATCCTTATATTATTATTCGGCATAGAAATTATCACTAATGCATCTGTCTATGCATCTGCTTATTACAAATGCTAGATAATTAGTAGGTAGATGTAACAAAGTATTAGGTCATATGAGAAATGGCTCATTAATTAACATCATGCACCAAATACTCACTTTTGGTGAACAGCCTGAAAACTTTCTACACATGGATCTCAAAGACCATGCAAAAATGATTTTTAAGTTTTACTCGCACACTTATTTTACCAAAAAATTATCAAAAAAGAACAAGTCAATCTGTTAGGGTCAACCAATGTTCAAAATGGTGGTCAAGCGTCAGTGACTTGTGTCCAAACATTGCCTAAAAAGGCACGAAATTCAAAGCCTTAACTCTTTCCCGTCTGAATTTTTTTTCCCAAGGAAATCAACTGTACAGTGGGTAAAACTGACCACAGTGCAAAAAAGATTACAGTTAAGTATAACAAAGTATACACTTCCTGAAATTCATATCTGAAAAAGTATGAGAGTTGGTATACACAACAGCATTCACGACTTTTCATATCAGTCGAGTCTTTTTAAAAATAAACCTCAAAATCTAGCAACAAACTAGATGTAAACTTGTCAACAATGCTATTTTTAGTCTTGATGTTACTTTATTATAAATTTTTATCCAGTGAGAACTCCCATGTTGGGTTTATTAACAAGCCAATATGGTTGGCAATAACTCCCAAAGAGTCTCAGAGCAAAAAACTATTTTCAAGTTGAGCTTGGTGAAAGGACTGCAGCCTTAACATAGAAACAGAATGAAAATCAAACACGCACATTCACACAATCCCTTAAAATATGAAAGATTTAAAATGACAGACCTTGTCTTCAGCCAGATCAGACTCTGTTCCATCAGCAAGAGCTTCTAGAAGAGAAGTGTATGCATCAGAAAAGTCTGTGATAGCAACGGTTCCTGTCAGACCATTTGGCAACGATACAACCATATCAAGCTCATGAACTTGACGAACACAGCCAAGCACCAGCATGCCCGTAGAAACGACCTAAAATATTTAATAAAAATGGATATTTATTGAAGGACAACCAAGGCCAAAACATGTCTGCACTCAATTCAATCAGAAAATGACAAAACAGCTGCAAACTTCACAAAGAACCACCGCTACTAATTTACCAAATGGAACAGCAACCATAATTGTAGCAACCAACTATAACATGTACAAAAAGAGAAGAAGCAGTCCATAAATCTGTATCAGTAGAAAATAAAGAGTTACCTCTGAAAATGCCTTTTCTTCTTCATTTGGCTGTTTTGTAGTCTTTGCTTTCTTAGGTCGAGATGTCTATTGATAAGAAAATATTTTTGCTATAGAGAAAGTCTGATTTAAGCTTTCAGAGTGAAACTATTACTGGTAAAACAAAGAAAACAAGTCTATATACGGTATATATATATATAATGCTTGCACATATAGAATAAGAATTACTGCACTAATTCTACAGCTAAGTGACAGAAACAAACGTGCATCAACAACAGCACGAGGTGCGTGAGCACGCTATGTCATTTGGTAGAGGCATAAACTTAAAAGAAAATGGCAATGTACTGCCCCCCCCCCATGTACAGGACCTTGGGATTCATCAGTTGCCAAGACAATGAAAGACCAAAGACCGGTAAGAGCACCTCAGAAACACTCCTTGCTGGACACAGAAGCTATCCTTTACTTTGCAAGGAGACATAGAGACCAAACAGCAGGCTAGAAAATCAAATTTTTAGTGAGCTTAAAAGGATCTTCTTGAACCATTTTGCTAAGTTTGCTTGAGATAGATGTAAAAGGAAAACTCATAACCTTCAAGTTAACTAGGAATGTCAAGTACACCAAGAAACGAAAGGGACAACACCATGAAGGGTAAGAGCGTAGACCATAATAAAGACCATTTTCTAGACCATAATGTTTAGTTGAGTTTTAGGGGGGAAAATTTACCCCACTTTACATTACACTGTTAATACAATTTTGAACTTCCAATCCAATCTGCCCACTTGCACTGCTAAAATGAATTTATATCCACTAAATGTCTAATTTGCCTAAAGAAAAGAGTTAACATTTCTTGTGGCTAGGACTTCATCCTGGACATTACTGAGGAAACTCAATATAAACTACTGAAAGGCATTCATCGCATTTGATATCAAAATCTTCCATGTCCAGGCACTCTGTGCTGCTAAATAAGCATCAATGTTGCTGCCATCATCTTCTAAAAGCATAGAAATCACTTGCTACAGAGGTATGCCCAGGAAGCTCTGCTATACCCCCACATTAGTCCCCACTCTCCAAAACTTTACTAATGCCTTAGGCCTCATCAATGGTATAAATCCTCACAGGCCAGCTACTTGACACTTTTTTCTCATGTGCCAACCCCTTGACAGTCAAAAAAGTATAGAATCCAGTAAAAAATACTTGTAGAGTTTTGTGTCATTTTTCAAATAATCTGAACAGTATTTGACAAAGAGCAAATATTGGGATTGTCATTTTCCTTAATAATACATCAATCCTCAGTAGTGTTGTGAGGCGAAAAAATTGTCCGGAAAATTTCATATTTTTCCGGAAAATTTCGGAAAATTTCCAGTGTTTTTTTCCGGAAAATTTTCCAATAGTTTTCCATCAATATAATATTACTAAATAACAATTTAAATGTATAATAATGTTTAAACATCACTCACTCTATACTGTCTTATGTAGTTCTAAGTGATATAGAAGAAAAAATATTCTGTATTGAAACCAATTGCATGCCGCACTTTGGTGTACAAAAACTCGAGCATTTCAATAACATTAAAGACGATTAAGCTATACAGTTCGTCATTATGCCCCATATTATAGGCCCCAAATAGATTATCTAACCCATTACCCATAATTATGTTTATTCAATCGATGGCACTGTTAGTGCTTACTGTTCAGTGTGTTCACAAGGCTCAACAACAACAATACATTTATGAATTAATTGGAATTAAACTTCACTGTTAATTTAGAGAAAATATTTTTTATGATTTAGTCTCCTTAATATTTTTTAGTTATGAAAATATGAGACAAAAAGAGCAATTGATGCAGTAGTACTACACCATTTTAATACTGCAACAGATTAATTCTTATGAGGCATATTATACTATTATTTTATGTCTTGAAATATAATGTTTTTGGCATTGCCATTGCAGTCTGACACTAATCTATTTTCAGATCTGCTTTTCTTGGTAAGTAGCAAAAGAAGATGTTTTAGTTTAATTGGTTGTCTATGAGCTGTTGCCTTCAGTGAGCGGTGTATGGACTAAGGCAAAGCTGACTTATAGCTGAGCAGCTGACAAAATGTCAAATTGCCAGACAGTAAATATACTGAGCTTATAACACTAGGCCTAACAACATATCAAACTAGGCTACTCTAGCCTGAACTGCTAAATGAACCGTCTTTAATGTTTATTTTAATTATTTTAAGGTGAACTTTGCCCACATTGACAGAAATACTATAAATAAAAGGAACTTTAAAAAAAAGAAATTTTCTAGTGTCGTCTCATACTGAAAATCTGACATTATGAGTTAAATGTATTTTTCCGGTTCTGCGGAAAATGTCTGGAAAATTTCCGGAAAATTTTCCGCAAAATAATTTTCCGGAAAAGCTACATCACTAATCCTCAGACACATTCCCAGTCTGTAGCAATTTTTTCTGCATCACCTCATCAACTGCCAGTCCTAAAGTGATAGAGTGCTGAATCTCATGGTGTACAAATTTGAGCAACAAGTTTATTTGTGTGCGATTTTATCATGGGAGTCAAGACACAGCTATGGGCTTAAACTGATGTGCACATCCAACGTTACATTTGTGCTAACGTCAAAACAGATTAAAAAAAGAAAATTATTACTGGAAAGAGATTATCTTTTGTGCCATCATGAAACAGATCATCTTCTCGTTTCCTTTTCTTGGTAGATTTATCTTTCTTGGTTGGTGCACCTCCTCGAGGAAAGTCCTCACCAGACATAATTGCAAGGAAAGTCAGAAGATTTCAGAATCTAAAATAAATACAAATAACATATTTTTCACTTTTTGTCACCTCAATGTCAATGTCAAAATCCACAGACTTCTTCCAATGAACTCTTCTGTTCAGACCCTTATCCAGCCACCCGTCCACCAGTCCTTTGGACAGGTGGAAATGATTTTGGACAGGCATAAATTGTTAAATGATGTCTGTCTATTTGGGCAGATTATAATCCAGACAGCAGTCACAGTTCAGTTCACTCCTAGGCCTACTGCTCCAATTTCTGGGTCTCCCAGGGTCATTTAATTACATTGGAAACTGCAGAAGGGTTAAGTCTTTGATGTAATTGGAAACTTTTACAATAGGCTATTCAATTGGGTTGTTAGGGCCCTTCCTGGGTTGTTAGGGCCCTTCCTTTTCACAGCCTGTCACAGTTGTCAATCAATGAAAGGCAGACCCTTAGCCATCCACCCATCCAAAGGATGGGTGGATGGAACTTAGTTTGGAGGGACATAAATGTTATAGGTTATTCAGTGTAGGGTAGGGGCATTGCCCTCAGACTGGAAGGTGGCAGCTTTTGGAGGGTTACTTTTTATTTCTGCTTCTGTTCAAGGTTACCATGGCAGAAGGCAAGTCACAGAAATGGCAACATGCTATGCAGCTCTTCTTCAAATGTGTCTTGTACTGACAGGTTCTGGCAATTCTTCTCAGGCTTAAGTTTCTTTAATCCTTCCTCTGATGGCCATCATATTCATACTAACCAGCTGATGGTTAACATCAATCAGTACCCGATGGCTTATTATACTACAACCCATAGCAACTGGTTCTTAGCTTACTCTAAACCAGCAACACTTGCAGAGATTCATAATTTCATTCTCTAATCTCATGATGAACAATGTGCTTTGTAAAACGAATACTTTGAAGTTTTGGGTCCATTTTTTCATATCCACTCTCAACCAGTCTCTGGCTGAAAAAAGCATGTATGTATCAAAACACTTATTGGGGGGTCCGGTGGCGCGTTGGATAACATCTGGCGAAGAGTGCGAGAGGTACCGAGTTCGAGCCCCGTTAGGGCGGATTTGCTTTGTAGGCTGCTATTAGCGCCGTGTATTACAGGCTGTCTGTTCTGTTAGTAGTTAACTAGTTAAGATTGTTTCAATTGCATAACATGTAAATGTACAGCGCAGTGCGTTTGTCAGGAGCTAAATTAAAGAAAAGATATTATTATTATTATTATTATTATTATTATCATAGTATCTGACAAATACACTGCACAAGTGATATACAACAGATCAAACAAAGTGCAACATTAAGTAAGACAGTGGAAGGCTGTTCGAGGAGAATCGCCCACATGAGAAGGCAGAACCACGGCACCTGCACATCTCCACTGGCCACAGAATTCAATAACTGTCAACCGACCTGACCGCAACACAGAGGTAAATGTCTAAAGTTTTATTGCAGCTGATTGTTGGGTACACAATACAACCAACTCAGACTGCTCTGGGATAGAGCACTGTGAACTCTGCACAGCAGCTCTCAAATCAATGAGTAAACACAAGAAGATATTTTCAAAGAAACATTTACTGATTGAAATAATTGTTCTCATAAGGCAAACAATGTGACCAGAAGCAGCTGTTTCTTTAGGGTTACCAGAATATGGACCACCATTGCTTCTGGCATACAAGTAAGAATGCTTGAGAAAATGTTTTCACAGTGAAATGCACTTCATCAGATGAACTTCTACAGATTTCTTGGAAATAAATTGCGACATCCATTGGACACAACATACGTTCCTGCATGTTGATGTATGAACAATAAATTACTCGCATCCTTATTTGAGAACTGCTGCGAAAAGCCACAGTGATCTACTCTCTTCAACTCTGCGGCAGCCATATTCAATACCAGGAGCAGTGATTGGCAGAGGTTCAAACTTTAGTTTTATCAATCTTGAGTTCCCTGATAGATGCTGATTTGGTGTTGACAAGTGAAGCACATGCCAATCGAGGACCTTGAATGCAATTTTACCTGCAACCTTAAGCCTGTGCAGTGTTTCTCGCATATATTCCGATATCATGATTTTCATTACTGTTAAGTCATAATAACAGGCATGCTGTGCAGGCAAATTTAAAACAAGCCTTTTTCAGCAGCATTTTTCAGAAGTATCTGAATAAAATGAAAAGTGCAGAATTTTAATTCTCGTTTGATTCAACTACTGTTAAGTCAGATGTTGAAAAAGGTACTCTTACAGAAAAATACATTTCTGGTCAGCCTAGCTTGTAAATTGTACAGCCACCCAAGACTGACAGAAATTAGACAGACATGTGGTGCACCATAAAAACAATCCGGGAACTTATATCATACCTGATGCATGACTGCCCCAGAATGGGATAGAACAGACAGCAGCGACCTCCAACAGCCTACTACTATCACCGCTAAAGTAAGTAAGAATAGTGCTAAAACATTGACTGAAATGTCAAATTACACCTACATAACCGAACAAGCCACAAGTTGTTCAGCACATACCTGCACGAATTTGTGGTCCTCTTCGAAGTGAGAACCTGTTTTAGGATGTTGTAATTTCTATTTCGGACAAGTACGCTTTAATTTAATTCAATAAGTTAATTTTTGACTTTTGTAGATATCGTGTTCGTCCAACAGTTCATTTTTAACTTCTGCAAATATTGTTTACATTTCCTAATAAAAGTCAATTCTTTACCTTAAATATTGTGTCAATGGGCATTACACTATGGAGTTAGCAGCACTTTATTTTATGCAATTTCGGAGCGGCCATTTTGGTCACGGTCGTCACAGTAAAACTTTTACCGTCGCATCTGTTTAACTCTGTTAGGTAGCTACGTTTAGCGCCTTCGTGAGGCTCTTGTAAGGCGCTATATAAATAGCCATATACATACATACAGCATAAGTACATAAAATAACTATAGCAACTTTAAAGCTCTGTAGTGTGAAAACGTCGATAATGGAGGAATTTGGTCTGCAAGCTTATAGAATCTGGGGCTGAAGGATATAGTGCGTAAGTTTACTGGCGTCGTGAGTGTCGGTTAGGGGTCGCGAGGGTCGGTTAGGGTTAGTGTCGTCATTAGAAAACCTGGTACCTTACGGCGTCCGCGCAGCATGCCCAAAGATACTGTATAATCCTTAAGCCCCGATATTATAAGTCTGCCATTTGGCCAACACATATGGTCCATTAACGAATCGCCAAACTGACAGCCTTGTGAGAGAAAATAAAGTTTACAATCGCTAGCCGAGTTTTATAGGTAAACCCTAATATTATCGCTCACTATGCACACGTGCGTCAGAATAAACTATCCCAGAAGAAATTAGATTTATATCTTTACAAATAAATAGTATGCACTAACACTTTTTATATATTCCAAGGTTTTCACGAAGTTGTCTTTTTCAGACAGCTTAAATATTGGTAATTTAAAGCTTTACAACATTTAGTCGATAATCAGGTCATCACACTCGAAAAACACTTCTATTCCGGATGAGACGGAAATGCAAACTAAACATGTCTGTGTTTATAGCCCAAGAAGAAATGGTTTAACTAATCGCAAAAGTTCCGCATTTATGGCACATTTTAAATAATTTTTAAAGTAATGTTCCCTCGTGAATTATGTGAAACCATTGGATGAAAATTCTTAAAATACGTATATATTGGAGACAAAAAGTTTCACGCCTTTATCCACAGTTTGAACCACAATGTAATTTCTTACATTGTGGTTTGAACAATGCACGAAGTTATCGTCCTCACTACATGACTGTATAAAATCTTTGTGTATAGGCCTACTGTATCTTCTGCGATTAAGAAGTTTATTGAAGTGATGAGGGAGATTATTGAGAAAAATTACCCAAGCAAAAGAGATCCAATTTATAGGTATTTTTGGGTAGTGGTGTTGGTGGTGTGTATGTGGTATGAAAGGCTTTGGTCTGTTAGGATTTTCCTCATTATCATATCTGTTTCAAAGGCATTATTTATTTTAGTCAAACCTCTAATATGAACTCTTTGCATATTCTGTTAATGTAATCTCCAACGTAACAGACATAAATGGGTAGAAGAAAAAAGGAAGGAAAAGTGCAGCGAGCTGTGGTGTAGCTCTTTGCTGAGTTTCAACTTTCTTGAATGTACATGAGAATGCATTACATGGCTGAATTCAGGTACAACATTCAAATTGGAATGAAGTATCCCTAATAATGCTTCCCAGGTTCCTAGCTGTTATAGGTTTGTACCTTCGACACCTGCTGATCCAGATGCCATAAACTTTCATCCAGGTACTAAACCCGGCTAACAGTACTGTTGCCAATGCCACTCCTCAGGGCAACCACACTGACTTGACAGTGCATGTGCTTAGATTTCAAATAGTCCTTTACAAATTTAAAATTTATCACTATTATCACAATTTGTGGGATACCTTAACGTTGTGTGAATAATTAATTCGTCGAAAAGACATTCTGGCAGAATAATGCATTTGCTACTATTATCTATTTAACAATATAGTCAATGCTGTGCAGCCTCGTGACTGCCTTGAACCTATGAACATAACTGACTTATGAACATAGTTTCGCACATACTGTGTAAAATTGGCTAAATGCACTGGCATTTATTAACAATTTAACATAGATGGAGCCTACATACCGTAATGCCTTGAGAAACCATTCATCTGTATTTAATTATACTCATAAATCTAAACAAAATGTCTATGATACGGTTTGCCCACTCCAGAATGTCAACCAGTAACAGTGTTACCTCACTTGCTGATATGGTCCACAGTGCAGCTAAGACAGACCATTGGACAGCCCGTTTTCGTTTGCTGTCCACGGGCAAACTGTCTAGGCGGTCACAATGTTCTAAGCTGCCCATGCAATTAAGCAGCATTGATATACACAGCATAACGGGCCAGTAGTCGGTTATGCACATAACTTCCATTGAAATACCCTATATTAAAACGAGACTGGCCAGCTGCTATGCACATAAGCGTTATGCACTTAAGTGGTGTCAACTGTATTGTAATTTTTTACAAGTAACAAATAATCCCAACTCGGTTTTTGCATGTATCTCAGATCTTAAACAGGCTTCAATGCATCCAAAGTTCTTTGGTTCGCTTGGTGCTGCATTCATCTTATTGAACAAACTCCTTAATCCTGCTCAGTCAGCTGCATTGGATTCCTGTAGAATTTAATAAAATTTAAGCCAGTCTGACCTATGAAATCCTTACAACAGGCAATCCTACCTTCAGCCACTAATAACCCTCCCCTCAACCTGTGATGTTTTGGATATGGGTCTATTGGCAGAGCCATGATGCAGAAGTCATGGACTAGCATGCATTCTATGTCACTGCCCCAATGAATGGAACCAACCAACAGTTTGACTACCAATAGGTCTCTGATGCGCAAACTCACCATTTCTCATTGGATTTCAAATATCTTGATAACTAATTGCTCTTCACCTGGCGTCTGACTAACTACACCTCACATTTCTGATTGCACTTATTCCGTATTTTATATATTGCATTCAACTTTACATATTCGTATTTCTGTGTGTGACTGTGCATGGACAAGCGACTCTTTACAGCATAAACACAAGTGATGTGATCCATTTATTCCCGACTCCAGATGACACACAGCAATCACACACAGCATTATGAGCCTTTTCAACAATTTCAAGTTGTACCTTGAAGAAACTTCATAAAATGATTATTTACTATATTTTCAATGTTATGATCACATCTACAGCTACTTACAACTTACCAACCAATGTTAACTAAAAGGGTAATTAACTGCATAGCAGTTTTTAATGCGACAAATACATTAAAAATTCATAAAACTCAGAAATCAACAGATAAAGTAGATCACAAGTCCAAATGCAGATTTTAAAACCTTGTGTCAGACTTACAAAGTTAAACAGACAATGGTCATTTTATTAGCTGGAATTCCCGTCGTTGGCATATGCATCATCTTAATGCAAAAAGTGCATACGAAAACTAGTCCAAGTTTGAGAAATAAAAAAGTGGTTTAATATTGCACTGCACAAGGTTGGACATGCTGAATAATTATGTGGAACCGCATTTTTTACCACTAATAGTAAGTTATCAACCATATCCCAGTAGGCCTAATACATATAACTGTGCTTAAATTCTTAAATTATATATTCTGAAGTTTAACACGGAATCTTTTAAGTTATATATATATATTTGACTTATCTGGGAAATGGTGTGCAATGATTTTGGATATTCAGGATATTGTCGAGTATCTTGCATATTGATTTTTTCGACTTGAGCTGGGTTTTCTCATGCATGGTCGCAGACAATTTTTAATCTCCTGGTGTCCAACACTGGCACCCAGTGTGAAGTAGACCATCTTGTACAGCCCTTTGGTAGCATATAACTGTGTTGTCTTAATCAAATTTAAAATTAAATTAAAATCCATTAAAATACTTTTTAAGGTCATGGCTATGATGACAGTCAAACTAAATGCACCAACATAAAGGGATGATGCAAATTCATCTCACATTAACAGCCGGCATGAGGTCACTAGTTGAATTAATCCAAAGCTGTCTTACTCCACTGCAATGCCAAACAAGTAAACAAGCAGATATTGCAACCTGAACATGAAATCACAACCAATTAAACAGAAATAAGAGCCACCAATCAAAAGAAACCATGTATCTTCACCGGGACAAAACTGGAAGCCAACTTCTGAATCTATTTCAGTTCTATAGTAACGTGAAATGACATGTAAATGTACAACATTCACAAACTCAGAAAAGACATGACCTGTAAGCACATTTAAACTAAATACTTAAACTCTGCAAGGGTGTTAAATGTAAAATATAATGTTATGCAACAACTCTTGAAGTTAATGAGTTTTTGGAGGAAGACAACAAGAGCAAATAACAGATTGTCCATCAATTTCCATATTATACTGTAATTTCTCACTTCACAACCAAGTGACATACACTGCAGCAAGCTCCAGTATGTACTGGCAGACGTTCATTCTCAGGACTAGCATTATTACTAAACAAGTACCAGGATATGTATTTAAGTGTTGGACAAAGGAAGTACAACTCTAAACTGCAGTACAAGGAAACTGAATGTTGGTACTTCGAAAGGCCAAGATTTAAAAACAAATAATATGTAGATTACAAACCATGTTCAGTTGTTCACCTTGGTGTTGATCAAAAATAGAAGATTTCTTACAACAAGCCTTGCCGCCAGGTCTCAATACCTAACACTTTAATGACGAGCACGTACTAAAAGTGACTGGGAAATCAATGCAGCTTGTCGTTAGAAGTATGCTAAATATAAAATGGAATCAAGAAAAACAGGAGCATGCAGGTCAGTCAATTGGAAATTTCAATATTAGTTGGCATACAATGTTTGTGGTTGTTCACTGGAAGCTGGTTTGCTGTTCATAATTTTCAGTAAGTTACACCTATACTACAATAAGACATAGTTCTTGTATCATAATGTTTGAAGTGCTGGCCATTGAAACAGGACTTTAGGGGCAGGCGTCTTTACCCATAGACAAAGAATTTGTTACTCTAAATTCTCAAGAGGGGTAACGAGAAGCAAAAAGAACACGTCATATAAAACTCAGCAGTACAGTGTACAATTCGTACAAGGTGTAATCACAGATAACATTCATTTTAGTATCCAATGTAAGCTAATGGACATT
The DNA here is from genome assembly GCA_020284085.1 of Aporrectodea caliginosa. Taxonomy (NCBI): domain Eukaryota; kingdom Metazoa; phylum Annelida; class Clitellata; order Crassiclitellata; family Lumbricidae; genus Aporrectodea; species Aporrectodea caliginosa. The sequence goes on from JACEVL010000061.1 coordinate 1,101,284, forward strand.
TCACTTAATTATCATGCCGTAGTTAGCATTTTACAAGGCACAAAACACTGCAAAAGAGAAGGCATCACACATAAAAAGTCTAACCATAACTATCACCAGTTCTAAACAAATGTAACTACCAGTAATAGTATTAAATATTATTTCAAGTATAGAGTCCAACATAAATTTATCCCAATGATCTTAATATATGTACAGTACAATGCATATTAAATTATTACTGTCACAATATGGCCAGCAGCCTATAATTATTAGATTGTACAATCAAAAAACTCAAAATCTGTTTAGAAACAGGATGTGCACCAACATAAAAGAATTGATCTTGCCATCTGCAGGAAAAAGAACACAGTTTCATTCAAAAATCACATAATATTACACAAAGCACCTCGACATTGTACTAATGCCCTTCACTCGCTGTTAAGCAAATCAGTCACCTTAAAGCAATTTAAAAAAATCCAATTTACACTTAAATCTTTCTTTTGTCACACAGATTCCCAGAGACAACTGAAATTCACAGCCTCCTGCCTTAGGCCTAAATGTACATCTGTGTTTTAAAGCTTGTTTAATATTAAAATGGCAGTCCGAAATGGACAGAAATCTGAAAGAACATCAAACTGACAAACAGTAATCATTATTTCAGCAGACAAAAAAATAACCACCAGCCACTGATGTTTTTACAAAAGAAATAATATGACTCACAAACATACCGGATTTAGTTCCCACTAGTGTATTAGAAATTTTGAAACAAAGAAGCACCTCAGATATGCAATGAACAGCACCAAATGCCTCAACTACAGAACGTCTACAGCGGCCCTTCTATCTACCAATTTCATGAACCCAAGCAATGATAACAGGAAACAGAAGAATTGCCCTTCCTAACCTGAGACCTGAATGGCATTTGAAACCTGTACATTTTGGTACAAGACATGCTGCTAGACACTCCATGCACCTGCGTCCCAGCACATTTACACCAGAGTTTACGGTAATTAATGCCAAATAGTTAAGTTTGACTACTATTGTAGATAAATGTACAAAAACCATAATTCACATTCAACAAACTTGTGTCTTTGTGAATGTGATTGTTCTTTACAAGTATGGTATAGCATTACAATAACCACTCACCAACAATAGCAACTTCCCATTCTTACAGCTTGCACTTGGCTACAACAATTCAATTCACTAATATTATGCTGTGTACCGCCAGGACTGAACGAAAGCCATTTACTCCCATACACCTCACAAATTAATGCAGTTGTGTGCTATTACTGGATGTTGCTTCTCAGAAGTGCTTCTGTTTAACAGGTTGCATAAAATGATTTGAAGAATTACAATGGAGAAATGTGACTAATCACTGACAGAAAAAAGAGCAGACCAGATGACATCTTGATCTGTGGAACTTCAGGACTGATCTATAGAATGAAGGCAAAATATCACAACCAACAAGTTAATCAGTGATATCACATTTGATGGAAACCTCAGGAAATACAGGCAGATATTCTGGGATCAACCACAAATATTGCAAATCTATCACAAGTTATCTACAAGCTATAAGCACATAAATATGCTATAAGCTTTTCGCACATGCTTGCACATGCTTGTTTTCACAACAGACAGGCATACATTATCATACATGAATGATGTTTACTGATACCAAAGGAATAAACATGCACATATATCATGTACAGGAACATACATATATGAATGTTGTTAAGTATTAAATAAGTAGAGTACGTGCTCACCAATATTGGAACAGAGGAAATAAAATTCATTAAATTACATTAAATTAAGGACTTAAAACTAAAGAAAACCGCTCAAGCATAAGCTGTACATACCTAATGATTGGAAAAATCAAAAAACCTCAAACGAAGCAGCACTAAATTAAAGCAGGAACCTCCTTCTAAGCACTAGCAAAGCCACTGTCCAGGCTGTCTATGTGTGCAGAGGCAACGACTGGTTCTGGTCTGGCTTCATCAGACCAGACAAGTGTATCAGTGGCAATCTTGTCATTCTCCATGACGTTCAAATGGCTGGGTCCATCATCGGAGTTTGGAAGGCAACGTATGGCATCACTTGCTTGAGGAGAAAGGTTGGGTGCAGTCGATGATGCATCACCACCGGCTGAGCCGCCAGAAGGCACTGAATGGTGAGGAGAAACAACTGTCAGCTCGTCACAATGATTCGGCTGACTGGTAGTATTGTCAACACTTGCACAACATGACCTGCTGAAAAATTAATACACAATATGACATCTGAAACTGCATTAACTTAAACACATGCCAGTAATGTAATACTTGATATTCAAGTACCGGTACCAGTTTTAAGTACTTGTACCTGTAACATAATCACTTGTATTCATTCTTGCATAATCAAAACATTATTGTAATTGTAATATAGTACTGTAAATAAAGATATCCATTTTATCAGCCACAGCAAACAGAAGTCTTTGATCTTGCAACATGTTATTATTTTATTTTGTACAAGAAGGGAAAGTTACATGTGGTTACATACATGTGTATTGTGTAAGTACCCTAAAAGAAACCAGCAGTGCCTAAGAGAGTATTAAAGACAAAACGGCGACAACTACGCTTTAGAAAATGAAAGTATTATGTCTTGTGTCTCTTATCAATAGTTATGTCAGAGTCGATATCTCTGATGTAGTGGACATCTTTGGGGTACCTCATCTACTGCTATCATGTCATGATAATAACATATATCTTCAGCTTATCTCAGATGCACTGCAGATGGCATGATGAGGAAAACTTTCATCATTAGGAAGATATATGGGACTTCAGATTTAGGATTATATGTGTGACTTTAGAATATTTGACTGTCATGATCAGCTCTATAGATGATGTATGTTTATTACCATATCTGTACACCAAAATGCAGATAGCAATTTGTCAATTAACCCTTTAACGACCACATAATTTTTTCCACCTACCCCCCTGACGACCGCACATTTTTCGCAAAAACGGCCAAAGAATAAAAAATTTTGAACTTGCTCTATCTCTGTCAGTTTTTAACATATAGACATAGGGTAAACGCCATTCTTTAAGATTTTATCTCCTCTTTCCATATCTACGTCTAGGTTTTGGACAAAATATTTGTTGAGGTACCCAAAGTGACCCCAAACCAAACCTCCCCCAAAATTTGACATATTTTCATCTTCAATACAGTCTACAACAAAATTTTCAATGACAACATATGTTATGTCAGCACATAAAATGTGCAGAAATTGTTTCCAGATAGCATGAAGAAAAAAATCTTTCAAATATTTTTAAAACTGAAGGAGATACAATTTTTTTAGTAGGTATACCATAGTCGCACAAATTCGCGTGATTTAAATGCCAGTTTTGATTGGCTGTTTTTAATATACTGATGTGTTTTTCCGGGGATCCCAAGACGTCATGTGGCTCGAAATTATACGTAGGATCCAAAACTAATACCTTGTTACCTTGTGCTGTCAGTTCCTTGAACTCTAGCGACCGTCATGATCAAGCCTCTCCATTTCCTTCTGTCCGCCGTCGCATCTCTCAGTCCTGCCAAATTCATTCCAGTTGTTTCATGTATTTCGTCCATCCACTTTTTCCTTGGTCGTCCTTGTTTTCTCCTTCCCTCTCCATATGCTAACATCATTTCCTTTTCCAATCCATCTGATCGCATGACATGACCAAAGAACCTCAACTTTGCTCTTAGCACTGTTTGTTGTAGTGTCTCTTCCTTCTCAATTCCGATACTCCTGCGCACCCAATCGGTGGTCCTTTTCTCTATCCATGACATTCTCTGCATCTTCCTCCATATCCACATTTCGCATGCGTTAATCTTTTTTCTCCTTTTCTTGGTCATTGTCCATGTCTCGCTGCCGTATGTTACTGTTGGTATGATCAAAGCCTTCACAAATCTTTTTTTCGTGTCTATACTCACATGTTTGTCCTTCCATATTTTCTCCAGACCATTCATTGCAGCTTTTCCTATCGCCACTCTACGATTTATTTCCATATCACACTTTCCCTCTTTTTCTATTACTGATCCCAAAAACGTGAAGCTAGTTACTGTTTCTATTTCCTCTCCGTCTACTTCAAAACTGTCCTCCTCTTCTGTTGTCATGATCTTTGTCTTCTTTATATTGAAGTAGAGTCCTGCTTTCTAGCTCTCACTCTTGAGCTTTCTTATCAGTTCTACCAAATCGTTTTTTTACCCGCCAATAGTGTTGTATCATCAGCGTATCTCAGATTGTTCATTGTTCTTCCCGCTATCTTTATTCCTTCCTCAGCCTCATCCATTCCCGCCTGCCTCATTATCCTTTCAGCGTACATGTTAAATAGGAAAGCGTACATGTTAAATAGGAAAGGAGACAGAATGCATCCTTGCCGCACTCCCTTCCTTACCTGAATCTGTCAGTATCTCCATATTCAGTCCTTATCACCGCTATCTGATCTTCATACAAAACTAATAAGTATTCATAAAAATCCAGCTCAAGCCACCACGTAGGGACCCTGGGCAAGTCATTCACTCGCAATTGCTCATGTGCTTCGGCGCGAAACTCCGATTCAGTGTCCGCGCTGTAGTCGGGAGCACCTCTGAGTAGAAATCTTGAAGGGGCGCTATAACAAACGCTCATACATACATACATACATACACCACCCACCCATCCTGGAGCGTTACGTAATTATGCAATGACCACTAAATAGTTTTTAGCAATTTACAGGTGATCTAGTACTTAGTACTCTAAAAATCACAAGCAAAGGGCACTAAGAAGTAAAAAATTCTGTGTAATTAGACGCAGCAGTAAGAAACAAAGACATATAGGAAATGCTCAGATTACAGGCTGCCCACTTTGTGAGCTGATCAAGAGCCAATCAAATCTCAGTACTATCATTTATGAAAACAATAATAATTCAGTGCTTTAGATTTATGGTATTCTTTGTTATAAAAGGTGTTATGTATGGGTTGCACAGAGTATAAAAAATAAGTACATATATTTATTACAGAGTCTCAAAGCTGGCATTCAAAACAAAACTACAGCTGACTGATGGCCGGCTATCATGCCTGAGAATAAGCTGGTTCCCGTGTATTCGCTCTTTTGGGCGCTGTAGAAATCTCAAGATCATGATGCATCTTTGTCTCCAAAAACATTACACACATCTGAAAAAGTAGTAAACAATAATTAGAGATAATGGACATGTCTACTAAGTAACGGACGTTTACATCAGCCACCTGTATGTGCTTCTTGTTCAAGAACAGCTCAACTTATCACTTGGCAATCCAATTCAGTTTGGTCAAAATCCAAGTTTTACCACCTGCCTCAGGATCTTGCGCAGCTTCTTTCAGCAAATGCACCATGTTTAAACCATTTGCCTACATTCACCAAAGCAGTTCTTGTGCAGGTTGCATGAATTCAGTCATCTGGAGCTGAAGTCACTCGCAGCAACCATCAACTGAAGCTTTATGATAACAGCGCTATAGACTCTTTTATCAAAGCAAGTCTCACATTGTTATATTACACAGTTCTAGTAAAGCAAAGACTAAGTGTACATACAGCCAGTGGTCTTGCAACACTTTCTTAGCAGTAAAACGACCGCTTGGATTTATCACCAGTAAATTCCTGATCAGGCTTCTGGCCTCGTTTGAGATGAGACTCCAATCAGCAGATGGGAAGCTGTACTCAGCATTCCTGATGCATGCAAACAGGCCATCCTGAATAAAAAAAAGAATAGCTGATGACAACATCATCCAATCACTGCAACTCATTTTAAATGTTTCAATCTTAGTTCCTCTTGTACAGAGACATTTAAGAGCTACTGATCAGAGACGTTATTGGCACTAGCATATAAATGATATTAAATAACATAAAGAAAGTTCATCATTAAGTAAACTGGTTACATAGATAGAAAAGTCATCAGTGGTGGGTTCCCTCACACACATGTAGAGCCCAACTAATGGACTGACTCCATCTGGAGTTGATAGTTGACACCAAGTTCAGAGTCCCTGGAATGTGTTGCATCAAGGAAGAGGAACAACGAGATGTGGTCCAGACTACAGCACACACAGGAACCTCTGCATCTAGCAGTCCCTCAGAACCAGAAGATGCAGATCTATTAGGATATCGCTTAAACAACCAGGTCTGTTCAGGACTGCCATTATTGTCAGTGGCTAGCCAAATAGTCATAGAACTCTGCCATGACTGACTGATGACTCCACACTCCTCACCCTTCCTTCAACAAGTCCACGATTTCCTTGTTTCACACAGCAAATACAGTTCTGAAGTTCAACAAAGTCCGGGTGAGAACGTGTCCAGTGTCCACCCCTTACAAATGAATCAATCCAAACTCATCATCATTGCTATATTACTACTAGTAAAGCTAACAAACAGTGCTAAGAGCAAAGTTGAGGTTCTTTGGTCATGTCATGCAATCAGATGGATTGGAAAAGGAAATGATGTTAGCATATGGAGAGGGAAGGAGAAAACAAGGACGACCAAGGAAAAAGTGGATGGACGAAATACATGAAACAACTGGAATGAATTTGGTAGAACTGAGAGATGCGACGGCGGACAGAAGGAAATGGAGAGGCTTGATCATGACGGTCGCTAGAGTTCAAGGAACTGACAGCACAAGGTAACAAGGTAAAGCTGGACACTGTCAAGAAATTCATGAAATCCTTAGTCAAATCAAAAACTAGCTCAGGAATGCAGATTCAGTTGAAATCCAAACTGACAATAATTAACAAGCACGGCATTTCAAAGCAGATCAACTATCAAGGTGCGATTGGCAGTTGGTTAATTAAGGATATTGTCACTAACTCACTTGATACGAGAAACGTTTATTGTCAGGATACTTTATACTTTTTAACTGTGTTTACGAGATGTCTGTACACCAAAGTGCGATTAGCAATTGGTTAATAAAGAATATATTTACTTACTTACTTTTATTTTGTAAAATGACAATGATACACAAACTGATGGCCGCCATGGACAAGAACAGATGATTCCTGAAACTAGCTGGCCATATATGATTTGCTGCCAAAGTCAGTGAATAAAACAAAGTTTCTTTTGACTACAGATCTAATTCCTTTCCTATCAATTCAGCGATGTTAACTGTCAAGTATATATGATAATGTAAATGTTTTCACTGCTGAAACACAGAAATAGCCCACCTCATACTTCACAGATCTGGTCTCACTGGAATTACAGGAACCATTGCTGGCTGATCTGTGCTGGAATGGTAGATAACCACACAGCATCAAATACCTACAGCCAGAAACACCAACCATATGACACAATAAGCATCGACTCTAAAACTTCGGTATTTTGAACTTCTGGTTAAACCGAACAAGAGCCAAAGGCCCGACCACAACCAATGCAACCACATACAAACACAGCTCTGTTTTACTGAACCTGCTTATATCAAAGTCTCACTTACTGCAAAGTCACTTTGAAAGCGCTAACAATTATCAGACCTGATCATCACATAACCGAAAATGGTTGACTACACTGATTAGTGCGCGTGAAGTGGTGTCACCAGAGTTACAAAGTTGGAGGGCAAGGCAGAGTATCTAAAGGACTTCCAGCAGAGTGGGGAGCACCCTTGGGGAAGGGGCTTGGGGACAAAGTCCCAGAAACTCGAGGTTTTCCATTTATAATTAATATTTTTGTTAAAAAATTCAACAAGTTCTGAATTTCCCAGTTCACTAGTAAATGATTGTTTTCAACCTAATATGTAGTCATTTTCCTTATGGTTTTACATAAAATAAGCCCAGTTAACAAGTACTTACCGAACAAATACTGCATTTCTATTTACTTACATTCAGTCATTTGGGTGATGGGATCAAGACTAATGGAAGAAAATGTCACGCCACAGAAGGGTCTCTCCCAAAGGAAAAACCTCACTGGATATACATGAATCCCAGGACCCAGCCTCAGAAGGGTTGGGGCAGCTGTGCTTCCCCCCCTGTGGCGATGTTAATGTGTGCCTGTCTCATGCACCCTTGTGTGTCGCGATGCTGGCTACCATACTGATGGTGTCCTATTTCAGAGATCTGAATCTAGAGGTAGCAAGGTCCGTACACGGGGACTTTAAAAGGCATAACACCCATTCAAACAAGCGGCGATGGTGAAGGATCTCACCTGATCAATAAAAAATTAACAAGGTCAAGGCTATGTTACTGTATACATGTAGCACTCCCTAGTTTCATGAACTAAACAAGCCTTCACATATTTACCTTTAAAAGTATTTCCAAGTTTTATAAACCTTCAGCCATATTATAAACTACACAAGCCTTCAAGCAATTTCAAAGACACAGTGAAGCAGGCTAACACCAGTATTCACATCTGAGACAAATAAAATTGCATGGCATTAGTTTATCATTATTAATAAACCTTCAGATTTTAGGTTCTGGTTTAAGCTTAGAATTTTGTTTACAAAAACTAAATTAACAAACAATACCACAGAAACAGAAATTAATAAACATTTAATACTAGTATGTACATTACTTTTTTGTTTAATTTAATCGATTTCTCAGAAAAAAGCTCAGTTCAATAGGTAAATAGGAACACATACATGACAACACCGAGACTCCAGAGATCACAGCGTTTGTCATAGCTTCGACCTGGTTCCATCCACGCATCTATCACTTCTGGAGCCATAAACTGAGGAGATCCAACCTGCAATTCATCGTACATTTCCAGCATTACATCGGCGGAACTCAGATTATCATAAAAATCAACAACGCATCGAAGACTTTCCAGGTGCTGCTATGCGAGTTCTTACCATCTGTGCTCTGACGGCCACGATGACCTGGATCCGGTAAGCTGTGTACATGGGATGTTCAAAAGTGGCCAAAAAACCGAGTCTCTAGATACACTGAATACAACTGATGTCTACTAGGACGCTGTCTCAGCCAATAGCCACCAACACAGTTCATCCATCCAATTGCTTACTGATGATTCCACAGGCCACCAAAATATTATGATCCACCACTTACATCCAGGACAGCATATACATGAAGTGTCCTCCATTGATAGCTTCACAGGAGTTGGAAATTAACCTCAGCAGAACCTTCTCTGTTGAATGGTCAACACAATTCCCCAGCAATAGCATTAGGTTGCATGATTCCAAATAGCATAATACCTGCAGCTTAACCACTACTTTCTCTAAAACCTTAGAGATGAATGTCAATTTAGGTTATCCAGATCCAAGCCAGGCTTCTTCAGAGATGGCCATACAGTGGTTTGCTTCTGACCATCTGACTAAAATCCTTAAGCAAGTCAAGCAATACAGAGCTGCAACAGCAAAGAAAGCAGAATGAAGGTCAGAATGGGGCCCAGCATGCACACTTTCAATGGTAAGGACAGAAGTAATGACCTCAACATGGCATTAGTCATGATTTTGTACTGGTCCATGTGAAACTGTTGAGTGCATGCACGACTCACTCTACGCTCCAAATTGATCCACATAGTGGGACTGCATCTTTTGTATGCTCGGCCAAAAGGCAACAATAATCAATTAACAATCGATTGAAGTCTTGTGTCGTAAAGATGGAACTGATGATATGCCACCAACAACCAGTAATTTCATACAGAATTGGCAGAAGACAAACATCGTACTTGCAATATCTTAATAAAAAATTGTAATACTGACACAAACTGTGAAATGTTTCTCATATTGTTTTGTACCTAGTCTCAAATATTTGCACTGGAAAACACTTGCAGTTCATAATATGGCGACACTGACATAATGAGCACATCTGGGCCATACTGATTGTTTTTCACTAAATTCTGTCATTTGCCAGTTTCTTCATCTTGTAAGAAACTTTTTTTCAATCAATCAATCAATCCTTTTATTGTTTCCAGAGAATAGTTTACAAGTTGTGATCCAGAATAATCATTAATTACCGAGCATAAGTTTGGAAATTTAAAATACTCATTTGTTCAGATATTTACGATGAGTGTGTTCTGTCTGCCTTTTTGCAGCTATTCGCCAAGAACCTCCTACTGATGAACAGCTAACTGATGAACTTTCTGTTCTAAATCAGTTAACATCATCTAGACCAGTGTAGAGTGTGTCTCTGATTGAAGTGGTGCTGCTTAAATTATCAAGTACAATGAATGATCCTGACATCTGTACAGTTTACTGCTGAGTGACTGGCAGTGGTAAGTTATATTTTACTAGGTCATGTCTGTTAACATGCAAGAAAAGAGAAATTCTGAATTCTTAACTCAAGGAATTAAAGATATCTTTTAGAAAGTTTTCAAGCAGTTACATTTTATGCCAATTCCAGGAACCTTTGAAATAGCTTTCACTGTCAATGAAAAGTCAATGAGACATCCAAAACTATGTTTACTACAGTAATCTATAACTTACTGCATGCCACAGGACTCGATTTCCAGCCAAGCTTTCCTGAAGTTCACTGGCTAGGTCAAAATCGCAAACCTTGACAGGACTGAGCTGGTCTCGACTGAAGCACAACATGTTCTCTGGTTTTATATCCCGATGCGCAATTCCTAAGCAAATGAATGCAAAACTGTACAGTTCGTTGATCCAAGCGGGAATTATTTCAGCCTGACATATATTACTGTTGCAAAAATTGAAAGTTTCAAAATGACAAGGACCAGCGTTTAGCTCAATGTTACCAGAAAAAAGTAACAGAAAGTAAAACAAGCAATATGTATTTATGGTAAGTTTGGACCAAGACATAAATTTAGGGAGAGCAGTGGAATGGTGAACTCAAACGAGTGTAAACCACAGTCTTGGGTCAACTCAGCCATTTCTGAAGCTAAGAGTTGAGTCAGTTGAAGCGTTGGTGGCACCACTCTCGTCTTTCCTTTGTCTGCTCTGCCCATTTGTTTTTGTCATTTCGTTCTCAACTTAAATTGCAATAACATAGCATGTCAGCAAAAAAGTTAGTATGTTTTATTGCACCAATGTTTAATGATGAGCCACAAAACCCGTAATCAGGTCAATATCCATAAGATCAGTCCGTAAGAGAGAGGCAGCCTATGGTGGATATGTAATTTGAAAAATGCAAGTCTTACCATAAGTTGAGAACGAAATAACATAAGTGACTGAGCAGAATGGGAGAGAGTTCCAAAATCTAGGTCCAGCAACCAAAGAAGCTTGTTCACTAAGAACAGTTCTAGCTTTTGCCTTTTGGTATGGCTAATAATATTACTGTTATTATATAATGCATTTAGGAAGTGCCACTATCTAATGATCAAACATTAATGAATAGTGTTGAGCAATTTCTCACAACTGCTCAACACTATTGATTGATGTATGTGTCCCTATACAGTAACTGTCTCAGGGAGGATTGAACCCATACTCTTCACATTATGAGATGAGCACTCTAACTATGTCCAGAACAGAGAAAGATAAGTGCAGGCAATTTAGGCATGGTTGGCTGAATAAGGTAAAAGGCTTCAGAAGGACGTTGTTATTCCCTACGTCCCAGACTGCATGACTGAATCCCGTCGGACGTGATGAAGAAAATGTTTTGGCAAGAATGCTTTATAATGCTTAATTTCATGTAAACCAAAGTGCAGTTATGCAGCTGGATAAAGAAAGACTATTCTTAATTACTTACTTTAACAGAAACTTTGCTAAGCAACACCCATTTGCCAGGTTCAAGTGGCCAAAGTTTCCTACATGATTCTGTTAAATTTTCTGTGATTGTAAGTAAGTAGTTGGACTGCTGTTCTCAGATCAGCCACAGAGAAGAAAGAGCTTCTGACATGTACTACTTCAAAGGAAGAATGTAGTGATTATACGGCACTTGTCAGAATCACACTAAAGTGTACATTTACTAATATACCATATCTAGTGGCAGAATCTTGTCAGGTGTAGATTTGCAGGAATGGGTGTAACACAGAAGTAACACAGCAAGTCAGTTACGGCAAGTAATGCCACAAAGAAGGAACATAAGAAATTAGGTGATTATAGTATTATCGAGTATCTTTCAAACTCAAACTAAAGCATACATGCACAGTAATCATTGGCCATTTCTAGTATTAGAATCTTATTAATACTGAGACCTAACACTAAAGCCCCAAAATCCAGCACCAACCTTGACCATGTAAATACAAAAGAGCATTTGCAACATCCCAGACGACTGGTTGTGCTACATCTTCAGGCAGCATCCCACGCTCAGTGATGTTCTGATCAAGCGTTCCACCTCCAATTCTTTCAAAAACCAAACAGAACCTGAAAATACCAAATCAACACATAAGCGAAACCATTTCAAATAGCCCATCTCTCACAGAACATATTCAACAAAAACTAGTTCAACAAAAGTCCCTTCTGTTATGCTATAGAAATCTTTAATCAGCATTACATGTCACAGTTCAAAAGTGACTTGGAGACATTTTATCAGTGATTTTATCAGCTGAACAAGCTTAAGGATGAACAATTTTTTGGCAAATTCCATTGTAATCATTAAAACTACAGAGCAAATAAATTTCTGCAGACCTTGGGCATTTCCATAGTATTACACATCAGTGCTGACCAGATCAGAGAAAATTTGGTCGGCATGTAGCTAACAAGTGCACACTGGTACAATATGAAATGCATTTACTGTGTGGGATGGGTTTGCAGTAGGCAAAACTGCACACCATGCACATTAAAAGGGAGAAACTGTAGTATTATACCTTGTTTCTTCTTCAAAAAACTCCAGCAGCTGGACGATGTTTCTGTGATTTCTGCATCGATGATATATCTCTATCTCCTTGAAGACCTTAGCTCGAGAATTTCTTTTGCTTTTGTACACAATCTACAGAATAATCAATTAAAAAATCATAAAACTGAAACAACTTTCAATCATCAGGTATCTGTTAAAGACACAATTTTCATTTCTTAATTTACATTCATACCCACATATATATAAATTCAATGTCAAGTTTTCTCTCTATGTAAGCAAGTCATAGCTCCACAATACCCATAATGCACCTTTCAATTCGTGTTGTCTATCGCAGAGCGTGTTGCCATGTATGGGCAATAATTTTACATGAACACCTTCGTACCATATGAGATTCTGTTTAGCCTGAATTTATTCATTTATTTTGGTTAAGTTCTCGGCCTTAACAGCTATACTTAGCCAAATTTTTTAGGTCTGGTCTTGCCAGCAAAATGAACAATGATTGTTTACGTGTTGCAGTATGTCAACAAATATGTGTGTGTGAGTGTTGTTTATGTTTACAAATTGAAAGAGATGAGTCTTAAGTTTAGAGCTGAACGACATCAAAGAACTGACTGAACGACATGAACTGGGCAACAAATGCCACAGCTACTGCTGAACAGCTACTGCAACATCAAACAGGCGGCGACTGTTTCAGCCTGTAGTATAGTTGACTAGATTTCGCACACATGTCAACAGAGGACAATAGGCACTCCTGCTGATTGGTCAACATCTTTTAATAACTTCAAATTGTTGTCAAATTAACTATCTAATACTAATCATATTATTAATAATTAATGACCATAAACAGAGCATTTGCTACAACAACACACTACAGAAGTCCATACCTTGACAGCACACATTTCTTTTGTAATCTGATTTTGATAAGAACATACGCAACCAAAGGAACCTTGGCCTAGCACTTCTCCGGTAACCAAATAGGATGCTTCAAAAAATGATAACAAAGAAGAATAAATTACAAATTACAAAAATATTTTGGTGGGAAATTTTCAAGTCTTCAACAAAAGATACTAGAAAACATATTTACGTAGATCAATCTGAGAACCTGAAGTTTAAAAAAGCACACAATGGAAAAACATGTTATCACACCTTAAAAATTAAATTTAAATAAAGATGATGAAAAAAGTGAAAGTACTGGCTATCAATTGGAAGTGTTAAACCAACATTGTATGCATGTTTGACTTTTTATATAGTGCTGTTTATCAACAGTACATAGGCTGAAAAAGATAATCTATCAGATTAAAGAACTGCAACTTACACCCATAATATCCATTTCACTGCGTTAGTGCTGGGGTCAGTAAAGAAAACTTTTTGTTTTAATACAGCAAAAAGCCTTTTTTGAGGAACAACAACTTTGAATTTAACCTGTCAGTGTAAAAGACCACACTCATAATCAGGCATATTGGCCAAATTATGTTTAGCGTAGTCATCTGCGAATGGTCTAGTTTGTCAATCAATGTCAGACAAATTCAGCGGATAATGACTGTGGGAGACTGTGGATTGCTCAGCTGAAGAAATTAGCTGAAGTTAGCTTCCACTTCATCAAATAACATAGTTTGTAAGCATAGTTTGTAAGCAGATTCAAAATGCAGTCACTTGCATCTGCTTACAAGCTATGTCCCATCAGAATGGGCAGTTTCTGGAAATTCCTCTGTATACGGCCAACTAAACTAATCGTCCGGGATAAGTTTATCCTGACAGTCATCAGCTTATCGATATGGTAACACATTATCCTTTGGCATTTCCATTACAATTCTCCACCTTTCCATCATCTCATCACTAAGAATGTAAATCGTTAAAAGGTCAAAGCTGTACCGCTCCTCTGTAATAAACCCCCACCAGAATTATGACAATTATCTCACCCATCCGATGAAATCACCTAAAATACACCTCTCGCAATCTGTGCATGTCTTTCACTCAAAACTAAAACACTTCTGTATGACAAATTCTATCCTAAATCGTCTCTAGCCGCTTCAATTCTAAACACTATCAACTGTAGCTATCCATCTGCCAGATTCTTGGATCTTGACCTGCAATCAACACTAACCCTCCCTACCTATCAATTTTGCTCTGACCAAATGCCTGTGGACAAGATGGTTTTCGAGACTTGGCCATTTTGAGTGCTGCAAAAATCTCGAATAGTGATTACAATTACATACACACATACTAGCAAATATACAATTGGTATAGCTGAAACACAAAATAATATGTAGGACTTCTGTTTAGAAATACCTTACCATCAAAGGTAAGTGCCACGGTGCCAGCCAATCGCTTCTTCTTTCTCTTATTTCCCTTTGCAGACAAGACACCAGTATGTTCTGCCACCATCTACAATTCATACCAAATCATTTTCACATTGCGTACCAAATTAAATTCGGGTATTCTCGTTCAACTGATTCCCATTGATTCAAGCTGAATGATTTGTATTAAAACGTGGCTAAGATTAACTGGACACCTAATCTGCAATGTTGATAAGATGTTGTCTGGCACTGGTAAGTTAAGAATGGGTGAGTGATATCATCTGATGCCTTTCTAGCCCTCCAACTGAGTTTGGTATCAGTAGATGAGCAAAAATGCAAGCTGGAAGATTAGAAAACACACCTTGTCTTTCGATTGCTGTGGTTGTGTTATGAAAGACGCTTCAGTGTTTGCAACATGGCTCTGTGTAGTTACAAGGCAAGTAAACAAGCATGACCTTTCCTCAGAGATCGAAGTCCAGTGAAAGTCTGAATAAAGTTTTCCAGAGAGACCAGAAGAGGAGACAGGGCAGCTATAACAGCTGTGGGTTTCATAGAGGCCAAGAAAACTAGGAGCCTTGGATGGGATGGATTAGAGTAAGAATTCTTGAAGAGATGAAACTTCAATTTGGAGTGATAAGCCAATGGGGTGATAAGTAGAGGAGAATGAGGCAGATGATGGTGGGCGAGTTGCGTATTGGTGGAGGAACTGAGATATGCAAAATTCAGAGGGAAGTTTGTTCCAGGTGCAGTGTGGCATATGGATCAGTTGGAGAACTTGAGGCGAATAGTCACTGGGGAACGGGAGAGAGTGAGATACAAGGATGATTGAGTAGACAAGCGTGACTGGATGGTGAAGCACTAAATAATCTAAGCTATTCTTCTGATTATCTCTGCTGGTCATATAGATGTTGATTACTTTAGATATTGTGCAATGTGCATTATATATAATAATATTTTCTTTATTGAAACAATCCGGTTGACAAACCGCAACCGGTTACAGTGTACAGTTATGGAATTGAAACAATTCACAAGAACACAAATGCTGATGAGCTGCGTGACAGTTAATAGCAGTCAGAGGTAACGTGGGTTACAAGTTCCACCTCTCCCACTGCCCCACCTCCTTGGTAGTGTCTGATATGTTCGGAGGCCCATTTGAAAGCCAAAAATAAACGTATTATTATCGAGGTTTCAATCCTCCGTTTCCTATGCGTACGTACATTGTCACTAGACGTCCGCATACTCATTTCGGGTAACCCTCCCCCATGCGTACATACTAATGGATGACCCCTCAGAAGGCTTTACGTGCACAATGGTATGTACGATAATCGTAAATGTTGCTGATACGCTAAATACGGCGGTCGGATTTGGGATATAACCATGAAGATTCACCGTGAGAACATCCCCCACTTTCGGGTCTATTTACCCCACCAAACATCCCAATTTTTTAAAAACTGTCCATGGGAAACTTTTAGCCCTTTTATTGCTATAATTAACGGTGCCCTTATTTACATTGAAAGACCACTAGTTTCCAAACGACATCCACTTTACTGGACGCACCCGCAATGTCGCAATTCTGCACCTCTGGCACGGAGAGCAAGGCTATAAATGTCGCAATTCTGCACCTCTGGCATGCAAAGGGTTAACTACTAACAGAACAGACAGCCTGCTAATAGCAGCCTACAAAGCATGTCCGCCCTACGGGACTCGAACTCGGTACCTCTCGCTCTCTATGCCAGTGTGTTATCCAATGCGCTATAAATGCAGACCCAAGTCTCTCCAGCATTAACTGACAATATCTGTTTTTAAATGCAGTGGCTCTGCAGATTAGTGGTTGTTATGGGCATATACCGGTAGTCACTTTTAAGTTGGAAGAACTGCACTAGTTATCTAAATATTCCAAAATGCACTGTGCTTAAAATCTACATTTTTGGCAAAAATGTTGGTAAACATATAGAATCGGGTGCGTAGATTTTCTAGTGTCCTCAGTGTCGTTATGAGGCATCGCGAGAGTCGGATAGGGTAAGTTTAAGCATCAGGAGGGTCAGTTAGGGTCAGGGTCATTAGAAAACATGCTACCTTATGTGCATTGTGCAGCATGCCAAAAGATGCCATAAAACGCCCATAATGCACCCCGATACTAAATGTTCGTCAAAATGTCTTGTAAGCTGCACTCCATCTTGTCAAAAGAAGCCATGCCTCAAGATTGCTCTTATGCATCTCTGGACCCAGATTCCTTTGCACAGTTGTGCAAGGTGACCTGTTTGTCCCACAAGCCTGAACTTCCACAGCACAGTATTGAAGCTTCATTGTGGTCGGCACCTTATAAATTTGCGACGATATTACAGAGTGGGTTCACCTGTTCAAAGCCTCTGAAGAGTTGAATAATTAAAATATTATATTAAAAAGCATATTTCTACAAGGACAAACTATGAAAGTTATATTTAGCATGTCTCAACCTTTGCCTGTCCTTCTTTTCGATGCCTGGAACGGTTGAATAATTAAAAGAATTAAAAAGCACTCTGCAGCGAGAATCTTGGAAACTGAAAATGCTGACTGGCTAAGTCAACTGTAGTCGACCGATTGCGCTGCTAAAGACGAAGATTCGGTCTGAAACAGCGACAGTAGGAATATTGCGGTAGCAGAATTTGTAAGAGACCAAAACACCGTGGTATCCATTCACCACATGCCCATCATCCCGATTTTTTCTTTCGTAAACTTCCCCCTTCCTCATAGTTGTGATTCTTCCACGTAAATGAACTTTCTCTTCGTTGCTGTCCAGTCATCTTTCGGTCGATCGTTCTTCTCTCCAGTTCTTTTCTTCAAAAACTACAGACCACCAATCAATGATCCCAACACGGTGGTTTACGTCTGTCCACGGCCTTCTAAATATGTTATATTTAGAAGGCCGTGGTTGGACCCGCACTGAACTTATGAAAAATATAGGGCCTAAGCTCATATGTAAATAAGTGTTCAAAGTTGCGTTTATATGAAGTAAGATAGACCTCTAGGCTCTAGCAATCGGATATGATCTGGAAAATCAATTGAAATAAGATGATATTATGAACGATTTTGCTGCAGCTAAATCCCGAAAAGCTGCGTTTTGATTAGCATGATTTGAAAATTAAATCTTTTAAATTAACAACTGAATAAAATCATAGTTGCATATATAAATATACTATATATCGTACGGATGTATCCGCACTTGTAATATTTCAATTTCGCTGTTGATGGGCAGTTAATTAAGCCATCTGCACGTTCTTCTCGCCCTCTTCGTTCTGCTAACAGTACTGACTTGATCTCTTAGCACCTCGGTCGCGAACCTCATTAATCCAGCATCGGGCTTTCGCTGTTGTGAGTCCCTCACTATAGAATGACCTTCCCCTGCAATTCGTAGTAGGATTCTGGAGGGGATTTCACCTGCATCTCTTCGCTGCTTAATGACCTTTAGCCTATCTTTTCACGCCCTGTCACGCTGAGAGCGCTGTTGAATATATCGCTTTACAAATGTTCGTAATAGATTAGATTCGAATAATAAGATGCTGCCGAAGGAATCATTGAGCCAGCTGAGTCAGTGGGCAACCAATGTGGTGTTGGCACGAGAAAAGACGGCACCCTGAGGTTCTGTATAGATTATCGACAGCTGAACGAAAAGACTAAGATAAAGACTCTTATCCACTCCATAGAATTTATGAATGCATAGACGCTCTTCCGCTAGACGCTGGTTCAGCACTTTGGATTTGAGGAGTGTCTACCATCAGGTCGCTATGGATCCGCGGGACGCCGATAAGACTGCATTCGTTACGTGGAGGGGTTTCTTTCGATGGAAGGTGATGCCTTTTGGGTTATGTAACACTCCGGCAACTTTTCAGCAGTTAAAACAGAAACAGTCGGCCATTAGCGACTTTCCTGTCTTGTACAAAATGCCTCGTTTAGTTAGCGATCAATTATCCAAAAGTGCTCAGGAGACGACTTATTGCCTTCATTTTGTTGTGATTTAACTGTCCTTGAAGTTAGTTGTGTGATATATTGCTGTTAAATTGAACTGTTGGTTTGATCCTTGTGTAGGGCCTACAATAGCCCATGCAATTATCAGTCATCAAACAGTGGTCAAGTTTTGAGACAGTTTTCCACTGAAAATGTACATTTATCTGCCACTAACATTTTTAGTTTCTTGTTCACTGTCATAAAAGGATTATGAAATTACCCAAGTGCATAGTACTGCGATCTTTGACAATGGCTAGAGTAGTGTACTTTTAAACTCCTAATCTGTATCCACAAGGGCCTCATCAGTAGTCTGAGAAATTGACCAGTTTTTAATTTCACACCACAGCCTTAATGTCAAACAACGGTTGATAACTTGAGCATCAGACATTGGCATGATAGAAGTTACTAATTAATAAAAAATAAACTGTATTAGGCAAAAGAGAAATTCATCGTAACACAAAAATGCTGAGAAATTCCTCCTATAATTCTATTGTTTTGTAAGCGAATAACACACAACTAAAACTCTTCAAACACAGGCTTATATGCTATAAATTTGTGGCAATAGAAACTAAAACTTTGTTGGAAAAATTGTAGAAACTACTCATACAGTTCTAACCCAAACGACAAATGCTTATCACATGTGAGCCCCTGTAATCATAGCCATGATTGAGTCTGACTAGTGGAATTGCAAATATACATTGTCACACTTGTTCAACCACATGCATCCTCTTATTCTCAAAACTTAAAAGCAACAAAGCCTAATTCACTAATCTATTAAACTAATTTAATCTATCAAACTAATTTAATAAATAGCAGTGACCGGTAGCAAATCAGTAAACACAGAATAAAATGTTTTGACAAAGCAACAAACAAATATTGATTTACATTTCTAAACCATGAAATTGTGATGTCAGAACTTTCTGAAATGATACACAAAAAGGTAGCAATTTTGGTATTATACTGCTTGCTAAGCAATTTGTGCATCATGGCATATGCTCCAGTGACATCAGCAAATGCTTGGATGCAGCAAGTCTGAGGCAACCAAGCACTTGGATCAGACCATGTCATGTCTCATGAAGTAGTGCAGTGGGCAACACAATAACAGTGAAAATATGTTGACTGAAGCAAATGCAGAACATCTAATACAGTGTAGTCAAAGCAATTATTTTGACATAAATGTCATTTGTATCAGTATTACCCCTATGACATAAAAGTCATACGAGCAATGCCGTCAAAAATTTATAATGCTTGGTCATGTAGACAGGGTTTAGGATGACCACAGAAGTTCTGCCTAACAAACAGGACAAAACAACCTCATCACAGGACTTCAAATACATAAGTTAAGTAATGTGTTATTGCTGTATACATCTCTTATTGCTAAAAATCAATATCACTACAGTCAAACAAAATCAAAATGTCTCTGCTCCTCATTCGGTGAGCATGCTACTTTGGACCTTTTCATCGTCCTTCAGAGTAGCCTACAAAAATAAAAAATAATACTTGTTAAAATATATATAAATCAAAATGTAAATTTCCTTAGCTTGAAATACAGATACACTTCCTAATTTCAAAATAAATACTAGATAGGTACATTAAAATAATCCAATCTACGATTAATATAACCAAATGTACTGTGTAGGTGTTTGACTGCCTTTATGTACAATCAGAGATGGGCATGACTTGTTAAATTGCTAATCGATTAGAATTAGAATTAGATAGGGGTCATTGCATAATTACGTAACGCTCCAGGGTGGGTGGGTGGGGTCCTTGAAAACGTTACAAAACGTTAGGTGGGTGGAGCTAAACGTTACGTAACGCTTTACGAACAGTTTAGTTATAAATGAATTTTAATATATTAACATCGAATGACACTTTAGACACGATGTGATCGAAGTTCAAACTTCGTGCCATTGATTTAAAACTTCACTAAAAACACGCAATAGTAGGCCTATAGGCCTAAGTCAACACTAAGTAGGCCTAAGTGTAAATACACTGCCGCCGAAGGATCCAATACCGTCAGATTGTTATTTTTGCAAACTGTCAAGGTTCTTCAAGATACTCGCCCGGATATTAAGCTTTCACATAGTAAATCTTAAATGACTTTTCGTAGCAATAAATACGTAACGCTGGGGTGGGTGGGTGGGTCTAGGGAAAGTTGGAAACGTTTAATACGAAGCGTTACAGGGTGGGTGGGTCAAAAACGGTCATTTTCAGCGTTACGTAATTATGCAATGACCCCATACTGAAATTTGATAATTGATTAGAATTAGCAAAATCTTGTAGGCCTAGCTAATTGATTAGAATTAGATGTTTGTCTAATCAATTAGCTAATCGATTAGAAGCTAATCGATTAGTTACCCACCTCTGATGCTAGTTGTCTTCATAGTAAAGTTAATACTTAAAATAAAAATAAATAATACCAAAACAAAACATCTCTGCATCTACAGATAGAATAAGTGCCATACCAAGTATCCTTAAATAAGTTATGTTAATAAGGCCAGACACACAGTCAAGGAAGTTGATGGCAGCAGTCGCAAGGGTAGACCTTGTGACTTGCTAAGACTTTCAAGAATCAACAAAATGAAGAGAACAGTCGTCCAAAAGGAATTAGCATGAGGTTTTCAAAAATCTGTATACTGTGGGTTCTATAAATAACAGCTCAAAGTGTAACCAAAAGCAATCACTTTGTTGGTCACAACAGAACTAAGAACTTATACTACTCATATTTTTATATGTCTGCATGTACACACTGAAGAAACAACAAGTTCAGACCTCTTGTTACTACACCGAGAACATATAAAAAGCAGACCAATGACTTATTTTAGTCACTGGTACATATTTCTAAAGTTATTGGGTAGTTCTAAACCAGTGGTGCACAACCCGTGGCAAGAGGACCTGCCACAATGTTTTATGCTGCCCAATTCTCTGTTAACAGTTTAATGCAAAATCTTGCTATCTTTGGCTTTGACAAAATTGTTAACAGCTAAAGTACATCTAATCATTAAGTAACTCAGCAGAATATTTTCTGAAAGTTTATGAATCATCACAAGTTGTTGATGTAAGCATTTTGGAATACCCCAGTTTAAAAGCTTGGTCCCCAGGCCTTTTACTGATGGCGATTTTGCCACACTGTTATTTCTTACATATGAGAAGCTCTGTTGCATGAACTGTGCTAAAAAGCCATCAGTTTGAGTCGAATGACAACAGAACAGCGTGTGACTAATCTCACAAATGATGTTGAAAATCAGTTTTCTGAAAAATTCAGAGGTTTTGTCTATTATTCATTGGCTGTTGATGAATCAACCGACATTGATGCAACAAACGAGAGCCTAAGATTTGCTTCAGGTATTATTGAGTTTGTTCGGAAGCACTTACACTTCTGAGCATGTATTCTCTTTGACGAAGTTAAACAAGTCAGTGCAGCAGAATTGACTAACTGGGATGAAACTCTTAATTCACTGATGCGACTGACCACAACAACTTTCACACCTGACTTCAAGCGTTCAGTGACTGCCACACGGTCACACTGACGTTGAGTTCTGTAGCTATCACAGGTTATCTAAATTTGCTATATATTTTTGATTAAAATATTTACTTTAATTTCTTTTTGGCAAAGTTTTCTGAAATCTGAAGAAAAATATAATAGAAAATCACACAATTTTTGACAAAACTACATTTCTGTGGCCCGCGACTTCATAAAAAATGGACAAGTGGCCCGTGGTAAAAAATGGCTGTGCACCACTTTTCTAAACACTTGAAAGACATAAATGAAAGAAAGATTGAAAAGATTGAAAGAACAATGCTTAAATTTCTTACTATTACATCTCTTTCTATATATACTTGCAAATGCTCTTAAATCCAAATTACCGTTCATTCAATTAGTCAGATCACTGAGAATCAACCAAAGTTACAAAATTTTAAGTAATATTGGCATTCTAAGTGCATATTCTTAAAATTGCATTGTATAAAATGAATAAACGTTAGTATATTGTCAGAATACTTTCCCCAGGACCAGAGCAAGCTATTATTGCACCCTGTTCCAAGCGTAAATCCAAAGGGTAAATCTAGCACCCCTCCCCAAAGATCAACTTAACCAATAACGACCAAATTTGTTATCTCAAATATAATATAAAACTTTGTCTTTTAAAGAAAACAGAAACAAAGTGTCTGTGCTTCAATTCCATTATAGTCTATCTATATAGATCAGTATTGTATTGTATTGTATTTTCGTTTATTTCATAACTTGCTGTCAAGACGCAACAAGTAATATAGCCGAGTAACATTATTCAAATTCACTAAAACATTTCATTTTAGTTACTAAAGCTTTATTTTTCATGCTTATGATGATGTAAAATCATCAATAATGTTGTAACAATTAAGAGAATTGGCTATATCATATTCAATTGACAAGCTCGTCTTGTAGTTGATCTTAAATAATTTTTCACAAGTTAGTTTGCTGAAACTTCTTTCACATGAAGCAAAGTTCTGTCACTGGAATTGTCAAAAATATGTGAAGTACAATTTAAATGTTGAGATAAATGTATGTTGGTGAGTTAGTATGGATCAATTGCAAAACATAGATGTTATAACACAAAATGAAATATATAGATATACGATACATTGTAATGTAATGTAAAAGTTCTGAACAGCGATTTACTAATATGTTCAAACGAGTCAACGACCCTTTTTAAATAAGCCTAAACAGGTATCTATCTATTAAAATTATATATATACTCTTATTTGTTGATATTTAATTTTATTACATTTATTTAATTTATGATGGATATTTCATATT
This sequence comes from Aporrectodea caliginosa, assembly GCA_020284085.1. Taxonomy (NCBI): domain Eukaryota; kingdom Metazoa; phylum Annelida; class Clitellata; order Crassiclitellata; family Lumbricidae; genus Aporrectodea; species Aporrectodea caliginosa. The sequence goes on from JACEVL010000061.1 coordinate 1,124,987, forward strand.
TCAAGACAAAGTAATTAGTTCAATAATTAAATCATTCTGTCTCAAAATTTGTGCCCCGCTCTTCAGTTGCACTCTGTTCCATGCTGGAAACCCCTCGCTACAGTACTGACTTTCCCCATTCATAAAACCTTGGGAAAACCAAATTTACATGTCTTACCCATATAATACACGAGATGGTGCAGAAAAGAAGAACTAAACAATTAATCATCATGCATCTTTCAGGACTACATGTACTTGCCCACCAAGCACCGCTATATTAAGACAGAAAAGTGACATCATGCAGAAACCTCGTGCAGTCAATTTACAACCATACTAACGACAAACTGTTGATAATGGCCCACAGAAGCCACAGAGAAATCGACGTTAAGAAGATTTTCATTTGACGGCAACTTGTCCTCTTCACTAATAGGTCTTAGGTTTGATCCACAAGTAGGCAAATGGCCCTGAAAGTGGAAAACATTCTGACATAACTACTTTCAACCAATCTACTTACATATGAAACACTGGCTTTGATGGCGTCTGCCATCGTGAAGGAGTCTGTGGTGGAATTTTGGATGGGGTGCTGGTATTTGGTTGCCTTAGATGGCTACCAGGATTGTTCCTCTTACTTGGGGTTGCAGATCCCTTAGCTAAACTGGCACTTCCAAGTAACCTCTGATGACGACTTTCAGACAATACCTAGATAAAACAGCATTTGAAAGAAACATTTCATTTCAAAGGAGAATCAGTTTGCAGCTTGGAGCAGAGAAAGTCTTTCTTCCAACCATCTGCCTCTCAAGCATTTTTTCATACAAACAGACCAGTGGAAGCAGCGACATTACTATAATGTACTTCTAAAACATAATATCTAATTACTATATTATTTTTCTTTAAGCACTCCCGTGTCACCAAAAGCAACAGGAGATAGTTTTACGTGTTTTTAGAGGTTCAGCTAAAGGTAAAATAGCATTTCTATGGCAACCAACAATGACAGCCTAATAAAATTTAGTTGGCCACAGTTGCTGCATGTTGGCTATCTACAGCCTCTCTGAGCAGCACAAGCAGGAATGTCTCCAAATGCAATGCACTCAACTGTGAATCTGCACTTTAAAATGTTTGAATATGTTTAATAATATTCTGATGGGTACAACTATTTGAAATATCAGTAAATAAATTTAGCAGGCCTGATTCAAAATCACTGATTTCTACAGTGACTCAGGAAGAGTGAAATTGGAAACATGAAACCAAAGGGGCTTATTGGGATTAGGTTTTTGCAATGTTTTACACACTCAACGTACATTTTCTGCCTACATTAAATGCAAGCGGTTCATTACATAAATATAAGTGCAGTGCTTTTGTGAGGTACAAAAAGGTGCTATATAAAGTATCTTAAAACGTACATACATACATGCGTATCACGTCTGCTATTTCTAACTGTAACATTCTAGCCTTTTCATTCAAGGACAAATTCTAGCCCTATTATTTCTATGAAAAGAATAAAGCATGTTGCACCTCTAGTCTGTATTAATGCATAAGTAATTGCTTAGCGTGTCTCATTTTCAAAACTTAATGCCTTGGTTTCTTGTCATCTTTTTGACTGCAACTTACTTCTCACCCAGAAATTTACACAAATAAAAATTTTTGATTCAGAAATCCCTGGCCACGATCATAACCAAAATTCACAGATAATATTGCAACAAATCACCCGTTTGCTGCAAAAAAAACAACGACTTCATATTGAACACATAAGTTTTAGTAACTGGTCTGATGCTTGCGAATCTGCGGTCCTCGGGTCTGCATGAAGATCCCACCCTTTTTATCACAATCCTCCATAACCTGTCTTTAAATAATCCATGACCTCTTGTTGGATTTTAACACGTCCCAATGATTAAGATTACGGAATCTCGTTCTAATTAGAAGCAACCATCACCTGCTGGATTGTATATTAGAGTGATATGTAAGTTTCTAGACACTTCTCATTAGACAAACCTTGCTGCGTAATAGACTGTAAGCCGACATGCACGATAAGCCATTAGACGAAGAGCCAATAGCTTTAGACGGAGTCCCATGAATTTCGTTCATCTGTTGGGGTCAAGCACCGCATGTTAGTCAGACATGTCATTAGTCACCACATAACAGCAAAAGGCATTTAGTGTTAGAATGTTAGAAAGCAAAAGTTACACCAGTGAGAACCCTGTGGACTTAAGCATTATCTTATCTAGTTTTGATAAACCATAAAAAGCAGTAATTGTGAGAGGTTTTGAAAAAAAGTGAGAATTAAATTAACACATACACATACATAAATATATCCAGATAAGTGTACAAGGAGGTAATTTCAATTGAAATCAACAAATCATCCCAAACATATCATCTAAGAAATTCATCATATTTTACTGGTGTGTAGATCACTTCATCAGAGGATTTATGCTCCACAAATGAAGATTTTTCAAGTCTTCTGCCTGCAGCAGGGTAACGTGGCTGCACAAGTGGCTGAATTTTGTTGTGCATGTCAAAGCTCATAACTTAAGGTCAGAAAAACCCTTAAAATTGTCACTGGTTAATGTGACATAGTTAATGAGATCTTTATGTCAATTCAGATAGCCATATCTACATGACTCTAAGTGACCTCACATCTGTAGAAAAGTCATAAATTATGAATTGTCTAATTGTAAATTGTATAACTGTAAATTGCATTGTATATTATATGACTACATTGATTTGCTTACTGTGACAGTGCCCAGTTCAAAAGTTCATAACTTATTTATGACTAGAGGCTAACATTTTGAATGGATTCGTCGAACATATCAGTCTAAATCCTCGCAAAAACATGACATGCCTAGATACTTTAGTAGAAAATTTGTAACTGCAGTTCAGTTGATGAGACTTGGATAAGCCATGCAACATACAAGTAAGTAAGTAATTTATTCTCCACAGAATAAATTCAGAAATCAGAAAAAGCCCAAGGACACAAAATGGACACAGATTCAGCGGCAGGTTGCTACAAGAACAGTCTCACAGGACTCGGTGTGCCTATACAAGGGTCATTCTTTGTCAAAACAACAGAAACAATGGAATACTCCACATTTCAAATGGTAATCAGCACACCAAATCTTATTTAAAAAGTCCCATTTCAACTGCAGAGTAAAACAGGAAACTGACAACAAAAACATAAAAATGAATCCTATACTAATGTTAAAAGTCATTTACTGTCAAATATAACGCTTCCAAAGAGGCACGAGTACAGCAATCTGTCTAAAATTCTTGAATTATTTTTATGATTCTTAGGCTTGGTTTTGGGTGCATGCATTCATGGCCCAGTTGCCAGCCCTGGGGTGGTTGTCAAGCCTCTGGGCATAAATTGAAAGGCCAAAAAACCAAACAGTGTTATACTGACTGTATAGTGTTTTGAAAATGTGTCAGCAAGCAACATGCTAGCTGCAAAGAATTTGATGTTCACAATTAACACTGTACCAAGATAAATATTAACGAAATCGGACAAAAGAAGGTCAGTCTAACACAACGGTTAATCCTATGTAAAATTGCTAACTTTAAGCAAGCCAAAATCAGCGTGACTTATTTGAAATCGAAAAGGACAATCACAAAATAAGTAAATAACCTAAGAAGGAAATGCAGTTTAGGAAAGACAAGGGAAGAAGCAACACTGACTGAAACCTAGTTCCAGAACTTGGAGACCAGCATCGGTAAAGGCAAACCCACGTAGAATGTTCCTTATCTTAGGAACAGTTGGGGCAAAGCAATCACATGAAAAGCATTTGTATTATCACAGAATGAAGATGATGCACAAACGGAACTTAATTCAGATTACGGATATATCTTCAAACTATGGAGCTCTGTGATAGCTATTAATAGTAGTACTGAACACTGAAACCACTAGATCTCTTACTTAAGTTTGATCCTTTTTTAAATCGTACAAATTTACACAAAGTGTTACCAAAAAATACAAACACAACTTACAATGACCAAGTATGTGATAATTTAATAGGTAAGAAAAAAGTTATTGGACAAAAATCATTCGTACTGACCCGTCGTAATTTGGGAGCAATGACACTGTTTGTTGTAGATGGGGTGAAGCGCCTCTTCGTAGGCGATACCGTTGGCTTACTACCAAACATTGTTTCTTCTTCAATCTGCCTAGCCTTCATCACTTGCTGAATAACATATGAGATACCACCATTAAAGTGATAGATTGGAAGAAAATTCCCTTTCTCATCAGTAATCAGAGCAAACTTTTTGCACTAATTCACATGGTAACCTATTTAGAACAAATGATGCCCGGATAAGAAATTGGGAATACATTGTCATATGGGCCTCAAACACACAGACTGCCAGAGAAAAACAGGTATCCCTGGTTGGAATGTTGAGTGCCAATCTGGTGGGGGAATGCTCTGTACTGTAAAAAGTAAGTTCCTCCATTCTCTTCCATCACGTGTGTGCCGACGATGAGGTTTTTACAAGATGTTGTTGTTATCTGCCATGATGATCTGGTACGGGGCCACTGTGCTTCTAAGTCAGTTCACAGTGCACAAATGAAACTGCAATCCAGATGTAAATGCCACAGATATCCATGCACTATACATTTAGACACATTATGATTAACTAAAAGGGCTGCTAACTATTTCATAGCTGCATATCAAGCTCAGATCCTACATCCCAAACGTGTCACAAATACACATACCCTTTGCAGTTTTTCAGCCTCCTTCTGTGCTTTGTAATTGTCTCTCTGCCTCTTCACATAATCTTCAAAACTCATATTCTCAACAAGAAATTTCTGTCCAGAAGTCACTTCAAATTCTTTTATTTCATCTGCTATTTGCTTCTCAATCTGGAATGAAATAAAATAAATACAACATTAAATACGCTTTGTAATTGTGATCTTTTGGGAAAAGACCATAATAAGACACTTTGGAATTTGTAACTGTAACCTAGTTACTAGCTCTGGCTCTTTCACCCGTCTGCCAAGTTGTTAGCTTCTTATTCTCAGGTCTTTCCCACACAATTTGAATAAGCAGTGATTTATGTAAGTTATACACTTACAATGCAGAGGCATTTTCACTAAAAACACAGAGAAGGAAACCAGTATACACATGAAATTGGTAAAGTAAGATAATTAAAGTCAGTAAGGCAGAAAAGGACTAGGGAGTGACTATGCAGAAAAGTCTCTTCACTCCTTGATCACTCTGCTCTATGCTAGGGCGTTCCTGTTGTCTCCTGCATGATCAATCTAGATGCTCTACTTATGTTAGACCCCCTAGATGCAACCACCTTCCACACGAATGTGGCTTGAGCTCCTCAGTCTTAGTCTAACTCTGTTTTGGAAACATTTGAAGTCCAATTATTTGTTAGCAGATCACTGACTTGGGTCGGGAGCACTTCTGAATTGAGTTGAGTGGCGCTTAAAAATGCTCAATTACAATTACAAGCCTTCTGAACCACTACAAATATGTGTTATTATTGTATTGTATTTGAACACTTGTTATAGCGCCCCTCCCAGATTCCTATTCAGAGGCGCTCCCGACTACAGCGCGGACACTGAATCGGAGTTTCACGCCGAAGCGCATGAGCAATTGTGAGTGAAGGACTTGCCCAGGGTCCCTACGCGGCGGCTTTTGAGGTGGATTCCTTATCAAAAATGTACAATAAAAAATTCTGAACAGGGTGAAATGCCCCCTCATTAAGTTACAAAATACTGGCACTACAGATGCTGGGAAACAGGTAATGTCACTATCACATAATGTAACGAATCCTTTTCAACTGAGAGTACTTTACGTTATAACAATGCATGTGTTAAAAGAAGGAGAAATACTTTGGGAAGGTCTTTAAGAAGTCGCGATCTTTCCTTATCTTCTTTCAAGAGATTGCCTCCTCGATTTTTAAATCGATCTGGTTGATTGGCATTATGCTGAAAACATAACATGGCATCCATTGCAAAATGCATAGATCTACACCAAAAGTTGAGCAAAGCAAGATAGGTAGATTATTTGGTGAATCATAAGTTACAGGACACTTGAGAAAGAAAGGTCACAGGCCAAGTGTCAGAGCATAATTCGTTTGTTTCCACACATGTCACATGACATTGGCAACTTTTAAGTCGAGTGATGCAAACCATATGATCCTGCACAAAGGCATTTTAAGCTGATTAATCAATTGTACCTTAGACTCAAAGAAGTTTCCAAACATTACAGAATAGTGTTTACAGAATATGGTAATGGAAAACCTTTGTCCACAAACCTCAAGTTGAAGAAACCTTAGCCAACATTGTTCCCTGTGCTTTATCTTATCAAACATGTCCTTCTTTTGTTCATACAACTGGCGAAGACGACAAATTTCAGTGTCAATTTCGTGAAGATTATCTTCGGAAAAGTCTTCTACAGACAAAAAGTCACAAGATCATCATTCACAGTATTGCATAGGTTGAATCTCTAAAGCAGTGCATTATCTAATCGCTTCTGCTTTACTGGCTAGAAATGGACTAGTCTCATTTCTCGTAACAATGCCAACAGAAATTGATTATCAAGCAAAGCAGAAGCACAGCCCCAAAATGTCACAAGAACAGAGTAAATCAGAGTGAAAAAGGGATGGCTAAGGGAAAGCCAGCAAAGCTTGGTGAACATCACACAGATCATTTGAATAAAGCAACCACTGATATTATCTGCCATTTCTGTTGATTGGTGCTTTCCACCGCAAACATCAGAAACTAGTGGCACATTAAATCAATTATTTATCTGTAATAATGAAAGAAACCATGGACTATTCAATTTTGTCAGTGACCATGACTTTAAAAGATCAGCTACCTATTTCACAGTGAGCTTTTTCATCTCCTACAAACTGTTGGCTTTCCTAAAGGCTGGATAAACTATGCAGTAGATAATTGGAATGGTGCTACATAAATGAAACACATATCAAGTCAGAGAAACACACCTGCATAGAATGGCTGAAATGCTTCCATTTGCTCTTTGCTGAAACAACATTGTTCCCACAACGTTTTAAGGTTACTTCGTGCCTCTTCTGTTAAGTGCTCAAGGGTTTCTGTACGAAGAAGTTTACATCTTTTCAGTTCTTCTTTTAGCTAAAAAAAATTAACAATATGCAAATATTGAAAGACAAAAGACAATACAAACTATTCATTCATTCATTTCAGATATTTATATAGCGCCCCTTTAAGATTTATACTCAGAGGCGCTCCCGACTACAGCGCGGACACTGAATCGGAGTTTCAGCGCGGACACTGAATCGGAGTTTCACGCCGAAGCGCATGAGCAATTGCGAGTGAAGGACTCCTACGCGGCGGCTTGAGGTAGATTCGAACCCGCAACCCTCCGGCTGCAAGGCACCAAACATACCCCAAACTATTAGTAATTGTATTTCTCTAACAGTAACAGTAATCATAAATTTGTTGAGCACTCTTTAAGTCTGATTTCTCGGAGGTAGTCCAACCTAAGAACGCACAACTACTGTAAAATAGAATCACTGGTCATCAAGCATATGGTACCATCTGTCATTTAGCACTGCAGTTTATTCATTTATTCACTAGTTTCTGTTAATGCATCTGGATTATTGCAATTCAATCCTTTCAGGCCTGCCATGTTTCCGGTGTGCCAATGCCAATCTGACCTCAAATGTACCACCAATATATTCAAAATATTTGCATTTATCAGAATATGTGCGAGAGACAAAACACGTTTCCTGCTAGGAAGCAATTTTCGTACAAGATATTGTGGCTAGCCTGTGTCACACATGTTGGCACCATCATGGCATAGGCCTACATCAGAGAGCTCTGTGTCCCATTTTCTAATCAGCTGGGTAAACAATCATAGCATTTGCTACCTATGGAGATACGCAAGTGCCACGCTTCTGCACTTCAACACCAGTTTGTCATGCCTTCTCATGTATTGGACAATCCTACTTTAACAGTTTTCTATTGCATTAATGTACATTTGGACTTTGCTCTGTGCAGCAAACATTTTCAAACCATCTTATAATGCACTTGTTTAGATCAGTTAGATGGCCACTTGTGCAGCACTTGTGAGGTAGAGCAAGTATACATACATAACACACAAACAGTTATGCATAAGCTTTCAAATCTTAAGTTCACTGTCACTTTGCAAAGGTAGACAGCACAATTCTTGCATGAAACTTTATTTCAGACCAGCCACAGCATTTAAAAGAGTAATAACAGCAATAGATCATCCACTAAGTTCTGTACTAAAATGGTAGCAGATGGTTGAACACGCACAACTGTGATGACAACAGCAACAACAGCACAAGTCAATGATGGAGATAGGATTGAGTGCAATGGACAGTTAGTGGTTGGGCAAAGACGGAGAACTTTAATCTTTCAAGGCAAGAACTCTGTATAGTCTGTGAGTGATGTCAGTATGGAGCTTCTTGTTGACGTAGAGTGGCCGAGGATGCTGCTCAAGAGTGATAATAAAAATCTTCATTTAATTTCAAACTGACACAACGCAGGATGATAACAAATCAGTATGAACGGATGATCACAAGTTATTACAGGACTCTAATTTAACTGTATACAGCCATCATGCAAGGCGCCCATCATGTCCTACATCTCATTTTTACAAATGTGCCATCTCGTGAATGATAGGCTCAGTGGACCTTTGGGAGAGTTCGGGAAGCGTTCCCACTATCTACTGCTCTTCACGCCACTGATGGCACCACTACCCTATGGAAGAGATCATTTGATAATTTCTCTGGCAACCCAGATAAATTACAATGTGTTTCGCTAATGATGCTGAGGGAATCTACTTACCGACTGGATAGTCTTTGGGTGGCAATCACAGTGATTCATCAGGAAGACATCTCGGTGCTGTTCATTAACACACAACTTATCCCAGATGGCACCAATCTCCTTCTTCAGGTTCTCAGCAACAAACATAGATCCAGATTTCAACATTGAAAGCTGAAAAACGCAAGTTGTTAGAAAAGTGACAAAAATGTAGATGCTCAATGCATATAATAAACGAAAACAGATAAAAGATCCATAGAATAAAGCAATTGTTTCAGCAACATGCCTTTTATTGAAATAATAAATTTCTGAAATCTCAAAAGCAAACAAGAAAATAAGACCTAAGAACCTTCAAATAAAACAAAAAATCACACAAACTAAATATAGCAAAAGTCATTGCCTTCAGGTTTCTAATTTTGAAGTTACTAGATTGGCATAATGTAGTGGCTGTAGGACGTAGGCTACAGGATGCTGTTGCATGCCAAACACTCAGGATTTATTTGTAAAGTGTTGCTCTTGTATATCGCTGGTTTATTGCTCGCAGAGGTATCTCAACTATATATTTTGCATGAAGTGTGTCATTGTATGTATGCAACATAATCCCAGAGACTAGAATTTGCCACCAAATTTTTCCATTGACCAAGAAATTCTAGTAAATGTTGTAAATAAATTCTTGTGACAAGAAGTTATTCAACAATGGGAACTGTCTAAAAGAAAGTTTGTCGCAACCTCTGCCATTGGTTTCTCTAGTTGTTCAAACAACTGCTAATGTTTATTACATATTAAGTCACTGATAATTTATAGAAAGCTTTCAAGAAAGATAATGATAACTGTTAAAATAAAGTTGAAGGACAAGTAAAATTTAGTTTTTTATTGTGATTTCACTCAATTTAATTAAAAGTGACTATTGACTGATGTCTTGGACATCATGATAACAGCACTATAATAATGTTTATTATTTCAAACTGACACACTGCAGTATGATTACAATTCATAGTATGAACGAATGATCACAAGATCTTACAGGAGTCAAATTTAACTGTTTGGCAGCCATGCAAGGTGCCCATCACGTCCCACTGTTCATTTTAACAATGCCATCTGGCGAATGAACGGCTGAGTCAACCTTTGGGAGGGTAGCGGGAAGCGATCCTGCGTCCGTGCTGATCTTCTGCTTTTCATGCCAGTGTTACCCTAAACCCTCCCCCAGAAGTCACTAGATTAGATAAAATTCGAAATTGTTGCAATCTAAGAAAAGCACGATGCAGATACCTTTCCATGATAGTCACGCAATTGCTGCATATTCTCGTCTGATAGCACAAAAGTGTCTTTGTCTGTTTTGATAACGTCATGCTCAAACGACGTCTCTGGACTTAAATCCAATTCGTCCAAAACAACTCTAACATCCCCCTTGATTTGCTCCAGTGCCTGCATTCTATCCACCTATGAAAATGAAGACCAATAATGAATATACTGATCCAAATTAAATTAAAATGTTCCATTTGTTACAAAAATTCATTCTTCTTCATTCAATATTTTTTTTAGAAAAGTACTGCCTAAGAGTTTTGGACCATCTGCACTTAGTACACAGCATAGCAAAAGTAACCATTTCAAATGACCTAAAACAGATCACAGTGAGCTATGACAAAAGTAAAATTAATAATCACGTGTTGAGATTGTCTACCTTAGATAAAAGACAGATGAAAACAGCAAATTACTTTTGCATTCTTTCGTACAGAGTCACCTACGAATCAAACATGTCAAAGCAACTACTGGGTGAATAAAAAAAGCCTGTCACATTAAATGGTCTATGTGACAGTTGGTTTACTAAATTAAGCTCAGTCACTGTCTGAACTTCAACGTTCCCTGTCTCTGAAAAACAACTGAAAGATATAACAACATGCTCAACTCACAACTTCTGCTTGCAAAAATTTCACATGTGCTTGAAACTCTTCAAGCTGTGTAGTGGATGGAACCGTGCCAACAGACAATGAAATCTTTGGCGTTGTTTTGAGCCGATCACACATAGTGCGCTCAGCATCACAGAGTTGTCGCATTTTTTCTAGTCTTTTGTCTTTTTCTTTTGACAACTCCGTGACTTTTGCAACCAAATTCTCTTTCAGCTGCAGCAAAGACAGATTCTGATCAGGCTGCAAACAGAAAAAGCAATTAACAATCATCATCAGACCAGAATAAAAGCAGGACTACAGTAATTCAGTTCAACAATTTAATGTCCAACAAATTTATACATGCTCTATTTGCACACACACACACAATCCTTTTTCAACCCTACAAATCAAATCTATCAATTTTCCAGAATATAACACTACAAAAGCCTAGTACTGTCCTGGGTTTGAAATGTTTAAGAAGGTATGATTGGGTACATTCACTGGTCTACAAGTAACATCTGAAGCGTTTAACAGACCCTTGCCTTCATACTGCACAAACTGTTCTAAACATGGTTCTTCAGCAATTAGCTAACCTATGTAAAATTTTCAATACATAGTTTTTTGACAAAGGTTGCAGAACAAAAGTTAGCAAGAGCTAAGTTATGTGGAGAATGCATATACTGAAGTGGCAAAGTTAAAGAACTGAACATTATGCTAATATTGACAGTTGCTGTTGTGATTTAATTCTGACAGATATGATTACCAATAATCAGAATATATTAAATGCTGTGGAATCAAACTGCATTTGGCATAAAGTCCTAAACAAATCTGCACGTCTTAAGCATCAAATTGAGTAAATCTGCACTAAACTGGAACCAATTCATGCTAAGAATGGAAGCTGAACTAAGATTACCAATTTCTTTACCTAGGATTACTTTGTGTGACCATGCATTTTGTTTCATGTTAACCCAGTCACTTTCTCACTTGAACAGGTTAACCAGCAGAGGCAAATGAAAATCCAAAGCAAAAGCAAAGTTACCTGGTAGTAAGGAACATTCAGAGCCACACACAGCTGATTCAATTCTCGACTGCAGTTCAGAATGGTGTCTTTCATTTTTGCCAGGTTCCCTTTTTCCTCAGTTATCATATTATCGCAAAGGATCGTTAGATGTTCACAGACTGAATTTAGACGACCAACTCGTGAATCTTTTCCAATTCCAATTTCGTCCCAAATGTCAGAAAGGCATCTCACAGTAACCTGCACCTTATTCTTCATCTTCTCTTCTATTTCATTTTGTCTTCCTTCCCTGCATTAAGTACAATCATACAACATGAATAAGTGAAGTCAAACAGAAAGTTCTGAATAGAATTAATATCAATCACACACAAATGAATGAGTTTAATCATAGATTATGAGGCTTTACTAGTCACTGCTGTGCTTTTAGGTTCAGCAACAAGATCTCTCAATAACTCGGACATGCACTATTCGACAGAGACTTGCTGTATACAACATCAGAAAACTAGGAACTACCTAACTCCGAAAGTTGCTCCATTCTTGGACTGCTGTGGCCAGCCATTTTTGCTACAAGGTCCTTTTTTGCCTCAGGAGTTTCTAAACATAAAAATGAAGAACTACACTGGAAACTAGACAGAATACTGTCTTTGGAAGGCATCTCAAGAACCACTGAGTGATGAGATCATGCCAAAATGTGTTTAATGTTTATTTTCTAAAGCATGTGTAAAAATTTGGGGTCCATGAGGTTCTACTTGGTTAGTTTTCCAGTTGCCATTAGTACGCTCTCATTGTTAAAGCGTTAATGTCTCAAATTGGACATAAAAATATACATTTACAGAATTAATGTACAAATATTGTTTAAAAGTATGGAACCTTTGTGTGAAGAATCATTCTGAAAGCAGAAAGAACCATCTAAAATGAAACTTCACTCACAGGATAAATTACCATTAAAAATGTAATCCCACTCAAACATAACTTCCACCATAAGAAAATATGGAGAAGAAAATAAAGTCAACTAGAAAACATAAGTCTAACTTTACAACATCCTAGCCAAGAAATCGTGCGGGTAAGGGAATCAGCATTCTTATAGTATCGGCGCCCGCCAGATTTGGATAGGTCACACATAATATTTGGTATCTTTTGGCGTCCTGTCATTGGTGGGAACAAATACTTCCGACGCGCTGTGATTGGCTGACAGAAAGGACACATGGCATACCATTTACTTGTTCGAACTTCACTGGGGTAAGATGAATTTATTTTAAATAGCATGTTCTTATGACGATACTAACCTTAACCCTGACTCTAACCGACCCTCACGATACCTAAGGCCAAAACAAAATAATGGTGTGTTTCCGGTAACGCGACCGACTCACTTTTTTGACGCGACTCGGAAAATTTTGTAAAAAAAAAATTTTTTTTACGGAAAATTTTTTTAAAGAAATTTTTTACGGAAAATTTCAAACATTTTTTTTTACTTCACATACATTAAGCCTTTGCATGCTGGAGATGCAGAATCGCGACATTATAGGTGCATTCACTAAAGCAGAGACGTTCGGAAACTAGCGGTCTTTCAATGGAAATAATGGTCCCGTAAATTACAGCAATAAAAGGGTTAAAGTGTGGAGTTTGGGAGAGGGAGGTAATAGACCCGAAAGTGGTGGATTTTCTCACGGTAATTTGACAGGGTTATTTAACAAATCTGACCGCCATATTCATTGTATCAGAAATACCTTTTATCGTACGTGCCATTATAAAAGTAAAGCCTCCTTAGCAATCACTGCCAATCAGCCTACTTAACAACCTCCGTAGCATTCTACTTTCATAGCAACCAGCCTTCTTAACAACCAAGCTTTGAAGCAAGCAGCCTCTGTGTCAGCCTCATGCAACCAGCTTCAAAGTCAGACTTGACCCCTTTAGCAACCGCCTTCCTTAGCAACAGTTAGCAACCCCTGCCCCTTCCATTTCACCTTGCAAGAAAAACGATGTCAACAAAAATGAAATAAATAAGATTGTTTTCTACAGCAGTTTGTAGGTACATTCTGCAAATAGGCATTTTTAATACTCGCATAGAAAATACAGACTTTGGTACAGCATGTACCGCTGTGCATAAATGGGCAGTGGCTTCATTTTCGGAAATCACTGCATAAAATTATTTTAACAAAATAAAATTATTTTCCTACCTACCTACCCAGTTTTTTTTAAACTCTGTTACCAGAAACACACCATTATTTTTTTTGGCCTAACCCTAACCGATCCTCGCCATGCCTACTGGTAACCTGATCCTAACCGACCCTCATGACGCCAGTATTTCGGCAGATTTGCTGTCATATTAAACTCGCTGTACCAAGTCCACAATACATGCTCAAAATAGTCACTGGCGGGCCCGGTACTATAAGTATGCCAGGGAATCAAATCTATGGAGAACACGGTTATGTGAGCGTGGGCGCAGTACATGACAAGTATAATAGACAGTGGGGGTAGATCGCGGAGGGTGTGGCCAGGATTTTTAAAGATGTTTCTAAAGAGGTCTTGGTCAGCTTTTTTACGAAGTTCCTGAGAGGTGAGGAAGATTTGGGTAGGAAGCCAAGGCGTACCAACTTGCGGACCATCTAACTAAACGAGTTTCTGTTTACTAGCGAAGCCCCACCGTAATATAATTGTGAACAGTATAACATGCGGTTGACAGTGGTGGCCCGGACCACATCATTCATGACGCCTCACCCCACATGGGCTATACTACTATGTCAGATCAAAACACGATGAGCGTGGAGACATTGCTTCGCCCGTATCCGCAGTATATCTCAGAAGGCGGCGTAATGTAGCATATACTTACATTTTAGGATCTTAGTCATATGTTCACTTGGCAACTGAGAAAAAATTCTATGAAAAAGATTTAAAAGTTCCCGCACAAAATGTATTCTTCAACAGTTTCTACTCAAACTTCGAATTTCAAAAATGCGCCTTCTTTGTTTTCATTGGTCTTTAATTTACAAAGACTATAAATATCTACACATGATCACACCATAGACTTTAAATGTTGTGTATATCGTAAATCACTATTTATATCTCAGCGCCACACAAAGCGACGCCAGAGAGACTAGTCCAGCTCCTCACCGGCGCAATATCAAATGAAGTCCGCAAGAGCAAGGCTTTTGGTCCGTTTTGGTCAGAAGCCGAGACGTCATGGTGTTTATAAGGTGGAAATCGTTGATGACGGTGGTCCAAACGCATTAAAAGGGGGTAGGCCTAGTTGTGCGCAGTGAAGACTTCCACATCTAGTATACTTATTTCAATAGGCCTTAAATCCCAAAGTATAGTCAATATGTATTTCTTTGGATTATCACTACTGGACTTCCATGAGCACAGTCTAAGACTAGGACTAATATGATATCAGTAATAATAATCCCAGGTCTAAGATCTAGGAAGTACCTCATCCTGTTATTCCTATAGAGTTAGCACAGTAAGATCAAGGCTGCATTGCGGACGTCTGAATTGTGGATGCTCGCAGAGAGCGCAGTGCATGGCCCTTAATTAACAGTCCAGTGACCATATAAAAGGTTAAACACGGCCTGTACCTCTGGCGTTTGTCTAACCAGATTAGATGTCCGCTATGGATGACCTTGCTGTGAATTGTTTCAGTTGAGAGCCAACTGCTTTCACGTGCAAACGAGACCCACTTCCTCCTTCAAAAAGTGGCTCAAAACTCAATATTTCTCCTTCTCTTTCAAGCACATGGATATCTAACTGCATCTTCCCCTGGCGGCCGACGATAACATCTGGCGTAGAGAGCGAGAGGTATCGAGTTCGAGCCCGTAGGCAGACGTGCTTTGTGTTTGCAGGCTGTCTGTTCTGATAGTAGTTAAGATTTATGTCTTCTGTCATTTGCATTCTTGTGAATTGTTTCAATTGCATAACTGTAAACTGTACCGGTTGCGATGTGTCAACCGGATTGTTTCAATAAAGGAAGAATTATTATTACCCACGCCTCAGATTCACATTTTGATGTAACCGTGCATGCGTTACGTTACAAATTTAATTAATATTAATATGTTGTTGATGGACTCGAACAGACTCAGAGTGACTCGAGTCCTGGATGACTCAGATTTAAGCACCACTGGACTTCTCCGAGACTCGGCGTAAGCTAAAAAAGCTGGTTAAAGTGGTTTGGATGAGCAGTGAAGAAGGGTTTATTGGAATGTATGCATTTTACCAGGGTTCCATTAGATTGTGAACAGTGGGAACGCAAGCAGTGAATTTCGAGAGCAGTGGGCAGTGTTTCTGTTAACGCCCAAATGGCCGTTTTTACGTCCATTTTTTCCCGTGTGATAGCCGAAAGGCCCGAAAGCAATGAGCTATGTCCAAAAAAATTCCAGGTCAAGGCGTAAATACATCCTCTTTTTGGACTCTAACGGAAACACTGGCAGTGGGAACACCATTCCACCCACTTTAAACGGCGGGCCCAAGTTAGGGATGGCGAACCTTTTTAAGATGCATGCCAAAATGCCGCTAAAATATGTTTAAAAATACGGTCGCGTGCCCTCGGAATTTTGCAGTATATAATTGTTTTTCTCAAGCACGTTTTAATTGAAAAAGTGTAACAGAAGATGAATTAAAAGACATCATTTCAAAGATGGTTTTAGATTGGTGTTGCAATAAAGTCCTTTTTAGAAGAATTATTATGTGGATTCCTAGTGATTTTGTATTTCTAAGTTTGAAATTTTTGGGCACGATCCAAATTTCGTGCCCCCAAGAAATGGTGTCACAAACACAAACAAATCAAAATACTTCCCAACTATCTGGTCACACGAAGAACATTCAAATTACAGCATCATCCCAATACTTCAATCACTGCACAGACTCCTTATTTAACTCCACTTTAAAATTGGTCTAATTTCACACAGTAATACACATTGTCCATCTAATGTGTGATTGGCCTTTACTTCACAAATATTGTACTTTCCCATTGAATGCTTTGAATCTTGCTGTGACCCAGGCCAATACTGGGTTCCCAGGATTTCTCCCTTCCTGGCCCAAAGACACTGGAATTTGTTATCCATTTCTGCCTACTCTGTAAATACTGTGATGGTTTTGGGTCTGGACTGATGTCACCTTTTCCAGATCACTCCCGTAGCCTGCCTCGTCATCTACACAGCCTCATAGATCTCGACCAATTCCATCCAACAACTGCGCCTTACAATGTGGGTTCAAGGAATGAAAATTGCATCATGACAGTGCAACTATAAAAGTTTTCAGATAGATTACATCCAGTACCACAATCAGTTAGTCAAAGAATAGACTTCAAGCATTTATGCAATCCTTTCTTAAACTGGACTACAAATCTGCAACACATTCTGCATGCAACCAGTATTCCAAGTCAAATCACATTTCCAATTATATATACATGTACATCATTGGTCATCTATCAAACTTCATGCTTCTAAACAGCTTCTCGAGCATCTCCCTAGAACTTCATCTTCTGCAGTATGCTAGCCAGGTTCACTGCAAGTACCCCTTTTTTGGGACCTGATGTGGCCTTACTGGCCTATAAATGCATCACACTTAAAACTTAAATTTTATTGAACTTTTTACCGTATTCAATACGCAACTTCTCAGTACAGAAAAAACTAATATACACAGGCAAGATTTAATAAATGCAACGACAATATAACCTGACTTTTGGAGAACCAAACGCACTCAATTCATTCACCACAAAAATAAAATTGTCACAAATAACCACACCAGTATTAAAAAATTAGTGTCCATTCAACGTCACAAACTGCTTTCCATGCAATCCATTACAATCGTCACTTCAATTAACCTAAATACAAAATAAATTAGCTAAGCCTAGTTGCAGGCAAAACTTCTGCAATTCTGTCTTGTACACTTCTAGGTAGAGCATCTGGAAATTGAATGTCAAATTCAACGATTAGATCACCCCTTTTGCTCGGTTGCTTTGGGAATGGAAGACCTTCACCCTGAATACGTCGTGTTGTGTTGGGCTTGATAACATCAGTGAGCTTGAGAGTCACAGTTTTCCCACCCAGAACCGGCACGTTTAATGTTGTACCAACTAATGCCTGAAACAATAAAAGTAACAGCATATCAATATTGCAAAATGCAGTCGAAATCATATCAATTTTATTATGTGGCATTTATTATTACACATATAAGAGCAGTGATTCTGAATCTGAGGCTCAAACAATTGTCAGGAAGGACACTTGTGTTCAAGGACCCTACATGGCAAGTGCCTTAGAGAAGGCTCAAATCCATATTATCAGAATTACAAGCAGAGCGCTCAAACCAATCAGCTACCATGCCCCACATCAAGAATGCCTAGCTTTGCAACTTGCATAATATTTTCATTCGATCACTTCAACTCCACAACAGAAGGTTCAACTTTTTTATTGCCAACATTACTGTCAAATATGAAATTCTCTATTGTCCCATTCTATCTAAAGCAGCATTATGATAAGATATAAACTGCTGTTAAATCACGCTGATACATGTCAGTCGTTTACTATAATTATGTCACATGTTCTATGACATTACTTTGATAACCTATTTACTCTACTCATTCTATTCTGTTCATTTGTAAAGGTGGCCTAAGATTTCAACATATTCATTCATTCAAAAATGTATTTAGCACACCTTCAAGGTAACTACTCACAGCTGCTCCCAACTCCAGCCCTGGCAAAAAGGTAGTTTTCAAGTGGCCATAAAACGTATCAGGACATACATGATCTAGGGAACAGCGTAGCTCCCGAAGGAGGCCATTCTAAACCCGAGGGCCTACCACAGAGAATGTGCAGTTCTGCATAGCTGCTGTGCGGGCAAACGCTGCCACCAGAGACCCCCTCTCAGCAGAGCGAAGCGGCACGACTACCCAGAGCCCCCCATTATGGCTCACAGGTGCAAGGCCAACTTGGCATCTCCAGACCAGAGAAACAACTCTATACTCGATGCGCTGTCCACAACTAAACACCAAATAGGCCACCTTTTAAAAGCACAAGTGAGATTACAACAAAAAGATAAGCATCAGCTTACCTCTCTCAGGCCAATCTTTGCTTTATACTTTATGTCTGAACCATCCCGCTTGAAGATTGGATGTGGCTTGTCTTTAATTACAAAAACTACATCAGCTGGAATGTTATTCACATTTTGGTCACTTTCTCGTGGGAAGGTCACCTTTGTTCCTGCTTTCCATCCTGGCCGGACGTCTACCGACAGAACTTTATCTTCACTTCTGGTAGTGCGTCCATCAGGATTTAGAACTTTGCGTGTTATCTTCATCTTCTTCGTCACTCCTTTAAGGATTTCTTCCAGAGAAACCTGAAGGTCGGTGACCACAGCAGGATCCTGTCGTTTGTAGCCTGCACCAGATCGATCAGGAAATCCTCCACTACCCATTCCCGCAAAAGACGCGAATGGGTCGTCGTCTATATCCATTGCGTTACCATGTCCACCAAACTCGAAGATCCTCGTACCAGCTGTTGGTCCACCACCAAACGAAAAGAAACTGGCGAATGGATTTTCGTCTCCAAAGAACATTCGAAACGTTTCGTGGGGGTTCCCATGGAAAGAGTACGTGAAGTTACCGCCTTCCGGTCCGGCTGCGCCTGGCCTGCCCTTCAGTCCCTCTTCACCGTATTTGTCATAGACTTCACGTTTCTGCGGATCGCTTAGTACTTCGTAAGCCTCGGCAATCTCTTTGAACTTTTCTTCGGCATTCGGAGACTTGTTTTTGTCCGGGTGGTATTTGAGAGCCATTTTACGATAGGCTTTCTTTACTTCATCCTCATTCGCACCTTTCTGGACACCCAGAACCTGATAGTAGTCTTTGCCCATTTCTGTGCGTTGACAGACTGTATCTGTGAGTTGAATTTAACGAAAACAAACACTGAAAGTCCTGAAACTATACACAACGAACGAACCACGACTTATTCGAACTGCTCTAAACTGCGGTCTGTCGTCCATTTATATAACTAAACACAGGTCACGTGACCTTCGAGAATCTTCTAGAATTTTCTCGACAGTTCCAGAGTCTTCTAGAACAGGAAATCATCTGAATCTCTGACGTCACACTTCTCGCCATCAATGAGTAATTTAAAGCCACGAAGGGAGCTACTTTACGGAGTATTTTAACAAGCAGCTTTGTTTGCTTCGGAAAACGGACATAAATATTATATCTCAAACAGGACCACAATACAACGACCTATTACACACAGGACTAGAAAGGCTTTAAATGTAACCGTTTTAATATCGTCATAGCGCTCATGAAACACAGCGCCCCTACCGGCAAAGCTGTACGACGTATTGTTTACATAACAATAAATAATTATTATTATTATATTATGTACATCGACTTATATAATTAGTTTTTAAGCAATAAACAGTTGCCTGCGTAGTATAGAGTAAGCCGTCATATTTAATATGTGCTAATAATAATAATAATAATATTTTCTTTATTGAAACAATCCGGTTGACAAACCGCAACCGGTTAATCGTAATCGTAAACTCGATATTTCTACAGCGCCCACAAAAGCGAAGTCGCGGGAACCAGCTTATTCATAGGCGCTTAACCAAAACAGAATCGATAGGCACGGGGTCAAAATCCAGAGAGTCAGGCAGGCAGACAGTCAGACGGCTAAGGTGGATGATGCTTAGAGTTGAAATGGCGAGGGAGGTGAGAGGAGGAGAAGGAATCGGGATAGGATTTGTGTGAAAAAGCAGTGTTTTCAGTTTTGAGTGGAAGACCTGTAGAGAGATAGCAAGAGGTGAGGTTTTGGTGAGTTCATAGGATGGATCGGATATTTGTCGTAGCACAGGCGGGATCGAGTTTGTTCCAAAGAGGCGGGACAGCTATGGCTATGGAGCGATTTGCAAGTTTAAGCGATGAGGTGACGGCAGGGCGGATCAGTGTGAGGGTGGAAGATGAACGGGTTGAACGGAGAGGTTGGACCGTGAACAACTGGCGGAGATACGAGGGCTGAGAGGATTGAAGTGTGTTGTAGGTGAGGGATAGGACTTTATATTCTATTCGTTCAGGAATTTTGAGCCAGTGGAGTGATTTCAAGACAGAGCTAGGTGATGTGGTGCACGGTGTTTGGGGGTTTTGGTGACAGCACGGGCGAGGGCATTCTGAATGGCTTGGAGGCGATTAATTTGAGTGGTAGGCCTATATCTATGTTGAGGAAACGAGCATTGCAGTAATCTAATTTGGCGTGAACTATTGATGTGGCGATTGTTGATGAGGTTTTGAAGTCGAGTATAGGGCGGATTCTACGAAGGTCACGGATGTGCATGAAGCAAGAACGGGAAAGATGGTTGCCTATTACCATTTATATGACATTTTATTTAATTTTAAAGCTAGTTTATTTTGCAAATGCGCAGTCATGCATGCCGCAATCGACCTATAGGCCTACTAGCCTATATCAACTAATCTTTAGACATGCCCGAGATCGATGAGAATAAGGCAATTGATCTCTTACCAGGATGACGTAATCAACCAATGGGCCTCGGACTGTCTAGAATAATAATAATAATTTAATAAAGTTTTGGGCTGTTTATACCGGGAATTACGTGACACTTTGAGCGGTAAAGTTTAGAATTTAACCTGATGAGAATTTCATGGGCTTTGCCGGTGAGGTTCTTCCAAATATTAATATCTGGTTAATATAGCGGTCATGGGTGGTTATCTTCTGGTGTTTTACCCCATTAATCGGGTTTATTTATCGGCCCATTATTTTTACCGAGGATTAACTATAAAAGGGGTTCAGTTTCCACAGAGAGAGAGAGAGAGAGAGAGAGAGAGAGAGAGAGAGAGAGACAGAGACAGAGACAGAGACAGAGACAGAGACAGAGACAGAGACAGAGAGAGAGAGACAGAGACAGAGACAGACAGAGACAGAGAGAGAGAGAGAGAGAGAGAGAGAGAGAGAGAGAGAGAGAGAGAGAGAGGGAGAGAGAGAGAGAGAGAGAGAGAGAGAGAGAGGAGAGAGAGAGAGAGAGAGAGAGACAAGGAAGAAAGGAACCGAAGACATGAAGAAAGCGTGACTGAGCAGTTCTTGCAGTAGTATATTTGCAAGTAGTTTTAGATGTGACTATAGATTCAGTAAAGAAGCTTTTCGTAATAGTTTCAGTAGCGTGTCATTTTCCGTTAAGTTTCTAATTAACCGTTGCACTGTTGGGCGTTGGTTGCTGAACTGCTGTGCAAGAAATCCCCTGTTAGACCACGGGAGTGGACCCATCGAGTCATCACTGAACTGGGTGTGTAGGCATCCTGGTAAGAGTTACACTCATTTTCAGCACAAGATTCCTTAGGAAGCACCAAAGAGACAGGCAAACGTCACAACTTGGTACCAGAAGTGGGGTTGAAGTTTTCTGATTGCAACGAAGAATCAAAGGAAGGTTTAGCATGACAGACGAGGAACAATCCATCGTATACAACTTAATGGACCTTTGTGAGCCGCCGCTACATCAGATCGACACCAGCTCCAAGGAGAACAACTCTGCCGTATTATATGGGTATAAGAAGTCGCCGATGAAACCAGGAAAGTTCGACGGAACTGGTTCGTTGGAATCTTTCTTGGCACAGTTTGAGGTTTGCGCAAAGCACAACAGATGGACGAACGCCGATTGTGTGGACTTCTTGCGCTGCGCTTTAGACAAGGCGGCGACAAAACTGTTGTCGGACTTCGGATCGCGTGAAGATGTAACCTACGATGAGCTGGTTGGGCGTCTTCGGCAAAGATTTGGAACCGAAGGACAAGCTGAGACATTCAGAACTAAGCTTTACTACCGTCGTCAATGGGCGGACAAGACGCTAAGCACGCTCCTCCACGACATTAGAAGACTGGTGGTGCTAGCATATGCCGTTCCTTCGAAATAAACCACTGAGATAGTGGCCCGTGATGCCTTTCTGGAGGCAATGAGAGATCGTGAACTGTCGCTGAAAGTCCGCAAACGCGAACCTAAGACGCTGGACGAGGCGTATCGAACAGCACTACGCCTAGAAGCATACCAAAGGACGACGGAACCCGATTATAGACGTCGTGTCAGAGGAGCCGCTGAGTCCGATGCCGGCGGCCAAGTACAACAACAACTTGACCGCTTCCTAAAGGCTCAACGAGAGGAGTAAAAGCAGTGACAACAAGACATGGAGGCACGGATGGAGCGCCACTTCGAAGGAATGTGTAACTCTACACCACGAGACGCCGGAGCTGAACCTGACGTACGCCACAAAAACGGAAACCAGAGATCCGCATTGACCTGCTATAGTTGTGGATGGGCGGAACATATCGCGCGAAACTGCCGACAGAATCGCCAGCCTCGCAATCGTCAGACCGAAGCTGGAGATGAATGGACAACACATGATGCGAACGTCGCCGTCAATCGCACTACGCGTCCACGTGTGTCTAATCCAGCAAGCAACAATGCCATCTTCATACGAGGAACTATCGCTGGGATAAATCAACTCTGCTTCATCGATCTGAGGAAGCTTGGTGCTATTTTCTGTTGTTGATGGGGCCGTGATACAGCCGTGTGGAAGGGCATTGATGGCCGCTAATGGGACTGAAATTAAGATCCGGGGTGAGATAATAGTTCCTCTTAAGGCGTGGCATGGGTTTTCCATCTACAATTTTTTTTTCTCGGACCAAATAGCAGATCCGATGTTGGCTTAGACAGCACCGATGCCGCTTAAGTTTTGGCAAGGGAGTGCTCTTTGTGGGACGCCTTAGGATCCCTTTAGTTAGAGGCAATGGATTCACTTGGTGTAGAAGGGTGATAGCTGCAGAGGAAGTGATAGTACCGCCTAAATGTCAGCACGACGTAGGAGCTAAGACGTTGCACGAGAACATGAATTCAACGGCGCCAGCATGGATGACTGAAATGCGTGAGCTACAACCAGGATTGCATGTAGCACGAGTCCTGGTGGATAAGGATGCTAAATACACCAGAGTGAGAGTTTTTAACTTGACCGAGCATCAAGTTAAACTAGAAAAGGATAAGTGCTAGGCGGACTGTATCCAGTACAGATAGATCTGAGTAAAACCGGAGAGTCATCTGCTGAAACAGAGTTAGTAGAAGACAGCGTGGAAGACCTGATGAAATGCATCTCAGAGGAAGTACCATCTGAGTCTAGAGATAGATTACAGAGTCTGTTAAGATAGTATCATGGCGTGCTGTCATTGAATGAAAGAGATTTGGGGATGACAACAGTTAGTTGCACAGGATCGACACTGGAGATGCCGCCCCTGTACGACAACCGCTTAGGAGTCAGCCGCCTTCCTATCGTGTGGCGATAGATGAACAGGTAGAAAAATGGTTAGATGAACAGGTAGAAAAAATGGTAGCTGATGGGATAGTAGAAGCCACCACCAGCGAGTGGACATCCAGTGTAGTGTTAGCAAGAAAGAAAGATGTGACAATGAGATTCTGTGTTGATTATCGGGGCCTAAACGAGAAAACCAAGAAGGACTCTTATCAGTTACCGAGGGTAGATGAGTGCCTAGAGGCACTGAATGGAGCAAATTGGTTCACCACGCTTGATCTCCGGAGCGTTTATATCACCAGGTAGATACAGACTCTCCACGGTTCGCATCAGTAGTGGGCGGAGGAGTGACGTAAGGCTTAATCGTACCGGTCTTCCGGATGGCCCCGCGACGAACTCCATTGAAAATGGCTTCAACAATCCAGGAAGGGCAATACGGAAAACGTAATGTCATGTTCTTTTCGAAGATGTCTCAACTTGAAAGATGGACCGCGATAACGGCGCTTGATGCAATCTCCTCCAGTTGCTGTTTGCTCACATCGAAATTTAGTTCGAAGGTACCTGGTGGACCGAAGAACTGATCGAAATCCAACTCCTCCTTGATCAGAAAGTCCTTGGGCATCCTGGTAAGAGTTACACTCCCTTTCAGCCTCCAAAAGGGAAGCCAGAGCCAGCTGCAGTTCGCGTTGGGTGCCTGTCTGCCTGATCCGAAACGGTTGTAGCGCCAGACACCGAAATAACAGATTTATCGTCCTCTTGCGGACAGGAAATTTTCTTTATAATGCAGCATTCATGCTGAAATGCCGTACGTCTTTCAATGTGCCGTAGGGCCTATACGCACTGAATTAGCCAGAGCGAAATGAGTCCACAATACTGGCACAAGAAACGCTTTGCACAAGACATTTTTATCAAACGACCAACTTCCACGATTGTTAACATCAACAGCCATTTGGTTAAAGTTCGTGACGTAATACCATATGTTGCCGATGGCAACGGCAAGGGTTTCGACCCAAAAGGCTCAATGGAGTCTATTTTAGCCAGACCACTTATGACGTCACTCACAGGAATTCTGTAGCGGTTTGCACGGCTGTTGCTCTTCATATTTGAAAGCTTTAGGCCTACGTCACAGAATTCACATCTGAGCGGCACCCTTGAACTATCTCTTGAAACCGGATCGGCCTCCTTACCGAACTACGTGGTCGCAGGAGTTCATTGATCGTTTCTTCTTGTTGCTCCCCATCAAAGCCTTCCACTGGTTCTACCTCTGCCGCTCTTATAGCCATTTCTGACTTCATTCTCAGCTCACTTAATTCTGAACCCTATGTCCGTGTGATTTCTCTAGATTTCTCTAAGGCCTTTGATACGATCAGACACTCATACTTGGCTGAACAATTGACCTCTCTGCCTATTCCAGCTAATATATTCAACTGGATTATCTCCCTCCTGAGCAATCGTAGTCATTGCACCAAGTTCCGTGGACTTTTATCTGCACTGGCTGAAATCAATGCCAGCATAATTCAGGGTTCTGGCATGGGTCCTGTAAACTTCCTGGTTGCCATCTCCGGCCTAAAACCTCTCTGTAGCTTTAATCGCATTTTCAAGTATGCTGATGACTGCATTCTTGTGATCTTGGCTTCTAACATCTCCACTACAGATGCAGAATTAGATCATATTAGTACCTGGGCTCGTAAATGTAATCTCCACCTGAATCACTCAAAATCTTGTGAGATTGTATTTACCAAACCAAAGGTGAATCTTTTACAAGCCCCTCCTGTCCTGCCTGGCATCAAAAGGGTTGTGTCATTGAATATACTGGGCATTGAGATTACCGAAAAGTTCGGTTTTTCCCCGTATGTTCAAAGACTTTGCATTCGGGCCAAGCAATCTCTCTATGCCAATCGTATTTTGATCTCACATGGGCTTTCAGGGGGCAGGCTTCATGATGTGGTCAGGGCTACCACTATCAACCGCATGCTATACTGTTCCCAAGTATGGTGGGGCTTCGCCAGTAAACAGGAACTTGACTCTCTGAGCGCACTGGTCCACAAGTTGGTACGCCTGGGTTTCCTACCTAAATCTTTCCCCACCTTTGAGGAGCTTTGCAAAAAAGCTGATATAGACCTATTTAGAAACATCTTAACAAATACTAGCCACACCCTCCACGACCTTCTCCCCCTGTCAATTGCACTGGTCATGACCTGCGCCCACGCTCACATAACCGTGTTCTCCCTAGATTTGATTCCCTTACCAGGCGTGGCTTCTTAGCTAGGATGTTGTACAGTTAGACATATGTTTTCTAGTTGACCTAATTTTCTTCTAATTATCGTTTTCTTTGTACATAAATTATTTCTGACTTTGTATGTAAAGCGCTGAGCGTTTGCTTGCGTTCAATAAAGAACATTCTTACTTACTTACTTACTTACTTACTTACTTACTTACTTACTTACTGTCTTTGCTCAGCCTTCCGTCCGTCTTTCTTGCGCGGCCGTTGAGTTTCACCTTTTGTATCTTCTCTCCCACCATCAGAGATTAAACAGATGTTACGCCATAAAAACCATTTAATGAGACTAAACCAAATTGAAAAAGCCTCCTCTCTGTCTCTCAAAATTAACCATGCTATTTCTAAAGAAATCTCCTGTGACTTCAAAAACTTTGACCCTCGTAAAGGTCTGAAACCTCTTTGTGATAAAGTAAAATACCTTACTAACAAAGATCCTGAAAGCAACTACTCTACAAACATCACTGCTGCAGGCCTTAACCTCCATTACTCCTTTATCTCCACCGATCAAAACTACCCCTCCCAATTTCCGACTCACGTACAGCCCTCCCAAATACCTTTTCGTTGAAGAATACCAACAATTCTATCTTCTCGACCACTTGCACCCTACTGCCACTGCCACTGGATATGACATCCTACCTACTTAGTTTCTTAGACTCACCGCCCCATTCTTTCCATTACCTCTCTTTCACCTTATCAATCTCTCATTCTTATCCCATTTTATCCCTCCTCACTGGAAAATAGCCATCATCCGGCCAAAAGCTAAAACCAACACCCCTCTCAAAATGCTGTCTTCCGCCCAATTTCCATCCTCCCTGTTCTCGAAATGGCTAAAACTAATGTTTTATTTTGGTGATTCTGCGTAATGGTAATTTTTTCTTGATTTTGACCTTTTGACCTTGAAATGACCTTGGGTTAATTTCAAGGCCAAAGGTCGAAATCAATGCAGGACTGCAATAACTAAGAATTATCCAGATGAAGAAAAATGTGGCTTAGCTATTGCCAATTTTCTCTTGATTTTGACCTTTTGACCTTGAAATGGCCTTGAATTATGTTAGCCTTCTAGTTCTATGTCTTTCTCTGATGTAGCCCTTACTGGTCCGATCAAATAGGTAAAAGAATCACCCAAATAGACTAATATTTAGGGGTCGTCCATTAATTATGTCAACAAAATATGGGCCGGGGAGGGGGTTTGGAAAAGTTTGACAGTTGTTGACAAGGGGAGGGAGGTTCGGCACAGTTTTACGTCAACACATTTTTTTTCAATGAATCAAAATGGTAGCGAAAACATTAAATAATGCTAAAAATGTATAAAGTGCTTAATGTTTAATACTTCTAAAAAGGTGGTAATAAACTATAAACTCATATACTTTTAAATTCGAGATTGCATTTTTTAGTGAAAATTTAAAAAATTATTCTACATGTATTGAGCCATTGTGTTTCTTTTTGTGGAGGGAGGGGGGTTCTGGGATTGCTGACATAATTTTTTTAGCGGTGTCCGTCAATGTTTGACAGTTGTTGACAAGGGGAAGGGGGTCAAAACTGCCTAAAATTTGTTGACATAATTAATGGACGACCCCTTAGCTGAGTTGTGGCCTTTTCCCTTGAGTTTGACCTTTTGACCTTGGTTTTTTTGTGTTTTACATAAAAACGCTTATTAATTTCAGAGGGCTCCTACTCGAACTTTACTTAGTAGACCATAACGGATCTTCATGCCAAATTTGGTGCTTTTATCCGCCCGGTAACGATAACGTTGAAATTCAGCGCTAATTAAGCCACTTAGCCACCTGATTATATAGACGTCCCACATCTCATTTTACCAACGCGCCATCTATGAAAGGCTAAGTGGACCTTTTGGGAGGGTACGGGAAGCGATCCCGCTACCTACTGCTCTTCACGCCAGTTACCACTCTATGGACCCCCTCTATAGCTGTCACAGTCAAAATACCATCAGTCCAAACAAACCTGACTAATCACAGTTGTAGTTCACAAACTATGCTCTGAAGTGTACAATAATCGTAATCGAACATTTATATTATAGCGCCACTCAAAAACAGAGGCGCTCCCTACCGGGGCCAGTGTCTTCACTGGTAAGAGAGGTTTTCAGGCACTGACGGCCGGAACTGGTTAAAAGAAATAGAGAAAAGGTCAGTCCTGAGGGACTGAGGTAACTGGTTCCAGCTATTGGGACCAACGTACAATAGCGAAACTCCTAGACTGGGCAGTAGAAGTACGCAGTACTACGCACCCGCGGGGGCAACCAAGTAACCACGGGCCGAGGACCTAAGGGAGGAACGACTGTGCAGAGAATTTATAAGATACTGGGTTACAAAAAGCCCTAAGATAATGAGGAATAATCGACCAATCACAGTGTGCTGTAAGGCTCATGTTATTTGGAACCCCTGTGTAGCGACTTCTTCGAGCGTCGCTAACAAATATTTAATTATTGAGTACTCAAACGGACACCTGGTGGTGACTGCGCCGCCAAATGAAATTGCGTCGAAAACCTTATTATGTACCTATGTACCATACCTATTATTCTGTTTCAATGAAAAATGCTATACCAAAGAAATCATATCTAACATTGCTGTCAGATGCCATCGATATCTATATTTAGACTGGATTGCGCTTAGTCTATGCTAGCTGCACGAAGCGGCGCGGTCGACGGACAGGCCTTTTCCGGCATCTTGTTACTCGTATTGTATCAGCTGTGAGTTTGATACCCATAATAATGTCACGACTAAAACCTTCAATTAAAGAGTATTTCAACATTCACTGCAAGCTAACCAACCGTTAATTGATGTTCAGTCGTCTTACTAATAGTACAAATTAATATGTGTTGTTTAGCAATAGTATTAATTATTAAAGGCGTCCATATACTACGTACTGTGGCGAGTGGTTGGGTGCGTTCCCTTTGCTACCTTCCCGTGTTCACAGGACCCGGCGGCGTGTCTCTTCTCCTTGCCTCCTGCGGTCGCTCGCCGCCTGTCCTCACCGCCATCGGCCCTAGTGTCCTTCCTACTTGCCATTGGTTCGTAGGGCTCGGCGGCGTTTCTGTTCTCCTTGCCTCCTGCGGTCGCTCGCCGCCTGTCCTCACCGCCATCCGCCCTAGTGTCCTTCCCGTGTTCCTTCATCCCCTCCTCCTTGCCTATGTTCCTTCTCCCCACCTCATAGCCTATGTTGGCTCGTAGCCCATGTTCTTTTGGCTGCTAGGCCATGTTCCTTTGACCTAGTTGGCCTATGCTCCTTGCCTATGTTCCTTCTCCCAACCCTGTAGGCTAGCCCATGTTCCCTTGGATGCTAGGCCATGTTCCCTCTCCCTCCCCGGACGGGTATAAATAGATGAGAAGCTTAGTAGCATTACACGTGTTGAGCAGTACTTTGACTTGTGAAGTGTTAACGTTGAGAATACATTTGTATTTGGGGAATAATTAACCACCTGCACTGGTTACTTGTACGACTGCTCTGGTTACATATGAAACACACACAATAATTCAATAATGGAACAAGGTCTGTTCCCTCATGCGATGCTGTCTTGCTGGCTCTGCTCCTCACTATCTTAGGGCCTTTTGTACCCCTGTATCTTCTCTGCACAGTCATTCCTCCCTTCGGTCCTCGGCCCGTGGTTAGTTGGTTGTGACGTGGCTGCGTACTTCTACGGCCCAGTCTAGGAGTTTCACTATTGTTGGTCCCAATAGCTGGAACCAGTTACCTCAGTCCCTCAGGACTGACCTTTTTTCTATTTCTTTTAACCAGTTCTGCAAGCGCCTGAAAACCTCCCTTTACCAGTGAAGAGACTGACCCGGGTCAGGAGCGCCGCTGTTTTGAGTGGCGCTATATAAATGCTTGATTACGATTACGAATTCCTGTTTTCAATGTATATTTATTAAACTTATTTGACAAAACAAATTTATGACTGAAAAAAGTTCAGTTTCATTGTTTGCCTCTGCAATAGTGACATTCAAGGGCAGTCTAAAATCATGGAAACTACTACAAGACATTGAACATCAATCTTTTATTCACCATATATGGTAGCACAGTTACAAGATCAGAAAATGAGGAATACAGCATTCTCAGGACAGTAGGCATGCCTGTATTATACTAATTAAAAGATAACATAGTCCAAGTTTGCTGAACTTAACTCTCATTTCATGCAAACTTTAAATGATTTGGCAGAGACAAGAACACAACCCAAATATTTAAGTTTTTGACCTAGTTAATTTGAACACTCTTTACATTAATCATTTTACATGCAGTACATCTCATCACCTGAGATTTCTTAACATTTAATTTCAATTAGCTAATCAAATACAAATAATAATGTTCTATGAGAACAAAATACTGACTAAACAAACAGTGAAGCAACACACAAGATAATTAATAGATCATTAATGCCAAGCAAAACATAAATTATGCCCCCTTAGGGCTGATGGAAGTTGAATCTATGCATACAAACTCAAAATATTCACATACTTGTTTGTTCACATAATAAGCGTTTGCACAAGTCTAGTGGCTGTCTGCATGAAAGCTTCAAGCAATTACTTACCGATGCTTAAACAGAACAAGCTTCGTCAGCAGCTGTTTACGTATAACTGGTCCAGTCAATTGGACAGTTCTTTGTTTGGCCAGATGATACATTCTGATAGTGCAATAGCAACTGCTTATGCACTTAATTAAATTGAAAACATGATTGTTGTCTGGTGTACTATCAAACATGTGGTTATCAAGACATGTAAAACAATTCAATGCAACCTCTGTCAGGACAACTGTACAGACATTTGGTATAAAATGCTTGGCAAGTGGTACACGAGGTTGCAGATCATACATGCGGGCAACTGACATGTCAAGGGTATCCTGCTGCAAACCATTAAGTGGAATGGAATCCAGTGTTACACCCAATATAGTTGTTGTATCTTGCACTGAGCAGTTTCCCAAGCCACCTTCTACATTATGATGCATTAACAATCTCTTGTATGCTGCAGTAAACTGACGAACAGTAGGATTGTTATTGCAGCCGCGAGATCGAACTGCACCAAAAAATTGTTCCAAGTGGTCCTGACTTAATTTAAATTTATAAGTCAGAAGATATTTAAGAGGACAGTTGGGTTTGTTAACTAGTTCAATGAAAATTGCAACAGTGGATTCCACAGAACATATTAAGCCAAGGAATGGAGTTCGCCGTTTTGTTTGATACATTGGAAGCCCTTTGTCATTGGTTAAACTAAACAAGTAAAGTTTTGCTTTCTCAACACGGACTGACAGAGCTTTAAACGCTTCCTCAGTAAAGTCCGGTTGACCATTTACTCCTTGAAACCATTGTCGAAGGGTTGACGGATGAGGGAGGGCAAGGTGGAAAGTACGGCGTACATAATTGTATGCCTTCAGGGAGTAGAAAGCTAGCGTCAATGCAAATGATTTAAGCTCCTCCGGGTAGGATGCACGTGCAGGCCATGATTCATGATGCGTTTCGTTATTAGATTAGATACTTCAGTGAATGTACTTTCGAGTAACTTCTCACAACCAGAAGAGATCATGTCATTCTTCTTCAACGCTGACACAATTTCTGACAGTGACTTGACTCTGGGCCTGAGACGTTGAACTTTGGCATTGCTGTTCTTCAAGCGCTTCTCCATTGCAACAGCACGATCAACAACAAAATCCATTTCCCTTTTCAGTGATCTTGGGCGATAATTTATCGAATAGGAGGGATCCTTCTCTGACAATACAACTGTGAAAGATGTTGATGGTGTGACAACTTCTGACATCGGTGTGTTCAAGGTGGCCTCAGCTTGATCCAATCGTTCTTTCGGGGGTTTCCGACACGTCACAACCTAACACAGCAACAAGCAACACATCAAGACTACAGTTCTCAATAGAAAACATAGATGTGGTAGATCGGCTGCTTCAATGTCAGTGTGTTTTACACATTTAATTGTCTTCCAAATAGTGAGATTGTTCAACGTTTTGTCAGATGGCTTAGGCTTTACATTTGCAATAATTCTGAGATCCATCACCTCTGTGTGAGCAATTTAACCACTGGTTTTCAGTGGTTCTGGACTTGGACTCCAGGGATGTCTCAGTGGTGTCCTGTGCTGTGCTGAGTTATACAAACTACTATCTGGGTCTGAAAACATGTTACATGTATTAATAATTCTCCATATACCTTATTAGTAGCAGCATAAATCAAGAATTGCTATACAGGATATTACATTAATTAATTTCATTATTCACAGCTCACCAGTTTACTATTAGCTGATAGATGGATATGACACTGTTACAAGAAAAATCAGTATGGAAAGAAACCTTAACAAGGTGACCAGGTAAAGTAAAGATGGTTGGAACTTGGAAGTAATAATAATGTATAGTAGTAACAATGAATAGTAAAGTTATAACACAATGTTAACAGGTGTAAAGCATCCTGGGCAAGCATTTAGTATCGGGATGTGTGTGTTTTCTCCCGTCATTTTAGGCGTTGTTTGAGTCGGTTAGGGTAAGGTTACGCGTCGTGAAGGTCGGTTAGGGTCAGGGTTAGTGTCATCTTTAGAAAACATCGTACCTTCCGCAAAGTATGCCTAAAGCTACCGTCCGACGCCCGTAAGCTAACGCATCCTGGTAATAAATCCCTTTCTGGTAAAAAGGTCCGAACATGGAATTTCACGGTTTAAAAAATTTTCAAACTCAAAATATTTATTACACCTCTGCAAAAGGAACTGAGGTAACGTATTGTGATTAAAAAACGGTAAACATTTAGAATCAGGGTGCGTAGGTTTCCTCGCTTCGGTTAGGGTACGGTTAGGAGTTCGTTAGGGTAAGGTTAGGATATGTGAGGGTCTGTAGACGAGTTATCGCGGAAACGGGTCAGGGTAAGTGTCGTCAGTAGGGGTCGTCCATAAATGACCAGCATGCCAAAAGATACCATCCGACGCCCGTAAACTTACGCACTCCGATACTAAATATTCGCCAAAAATGCTTGTCACGGGAAACTGACAACTTTAAAGTGAACGATGCACTGGTTTGGGATGATGTTTGGGACGCGTATTCAGCGATATGGGGTATTTCGCGTGATACAGGTCCGTATTCACTTAACTTGAATTTAATATTTACATTTTAATCAGATTGTAGCTCACTCAGCAATAGAATAATCAGTAAATAGATCTACTCACACATGAAACGACTGTGGTGCTCCTTTAATTTGCTGATTAGAACAGTTTATAGCCGCGCACGAAGGCATCTTCGGTCAACCAGCGATTTCAACGAGCTGCCATCTTGCTACACCGAGCTCGTTAACCGCATATCTAAAGCCCGCATGCGCAATCCAGTTCTAAATATAGATATCGATGTCAGATGCACAGGAAAAGGCATTACAAATGAAACGTAGGTTTTGATTGGTCAGGTGTCGAATACAGTTCGACTTTTTAAGAATAAAATACTGTTGAATAAAAGAAACATCATAGAAAAACGGTGTACATATGGTGATAGGAGTGAGTGAAATGTAAGTTTTTGTGTATATCTAATTGTTCGGTTTGACTTAAGTTGAAATTTGGCAGATGTGTGATTAAGCAATGGTTTCCTTTCAGCCAATAAGAGACGGCGTTACATCTGGATATTATAATATGGCTTACCATGTAGTGTTCTTCGTCTTCAACAGTAAAGTACTTGGCTGAAAATTTCTCTAGATTTCAATATCATGGTTACAGCATATTTTCTGTTTTTAATTTTAAGCGATATTCACCGTACGTAACAATGGTCTTGGGTGGGTTTCTCGTAGATTTTATCGTCAGTCGTTTGACAGGATTGTATTGGGATTCGCGCGGTCAAAGCCGCCTAAGTTTATACGACAATGTTCAAAATGTGGTTTTCATTGTTTCGATTGTTTGGTCTAAGTATTCGATATTGGTAGAACGGACGGACGATCTGACCGTTACCTCATTTTATTTACCGCTAGCTGATTCTTCGGCCGGCAAGCACGTGGTTCAGCAGTAAACAGTCGCCATAATGCAATGCAACATCTATGGCGTTAGGAGCACCTACCCTACTGCATGGAACATGGTTCTGTCCCGATTTGGGGAAATACTACATGTCGTCGTGGAACAAGAGCAATCAGGTTGTGCTTGCGCTGGTGAATCTGTTGATGCTGGGACAGGATCCTTTATGGCCCTGCACTACATGAAGTTCCAATGATTTGGTTTTATGGTCAATTTTTTTACATTTTTCGTATTCTCAGTTTTTTCTTAGTCGTGGTCTCAGGTTAAGAGTTACAGACTGCATGCATAATATGTGCTGTTAATTAACAGATTAGATATATGCAATGCGTTTTTTTGTAATATAATAGTTCTTGTTTAGCAGACTCCTTTTATCTGCCATTGTTTCCTATGTAAACAAGCTTGCCAATGCAATGCAATGCATTGCCCTGCTTGCTTTACCTGTTTATGTCGATGTCAACATGGAGAATCTAAGTCATTGTCTGAAAGTGTCCATTGTATTAGCTTGATATTTCAGGTTATATTATATAACATCGTAAGTGGCTGTCCACAAGTTGAAATGAAACTGGGCAATCTCTGTTGGATAAAATCACCCATAGGAATAGAACATAAAATCCTTTCATTTACATGCAGAACTAATTCCAGTGATCCTAGCTGTCCTTTTTTGCCTTTTGCCAGTTATTGCCCTACTGCTCAGTTTACAGTCGCCCCCTCGAGAGTTAAAGGCTGAGTCAACCTTATGGGGCTAGTGGGTCGTTCTGATCTTCATGCCAACGTGTTACCATTCAACCATCTCCCTGTCCATGAGCTGCATTGGTTGACCATGCAAAGGCGCATTGAGTTTACGATCCTAATGCTGATGTGTGTATAGCAGTTTCTTTACCTGGTCAGAAATCTCTTCACTCTGTAACACATGTTGATGTGGTTGTTCCTCCATCGCATACTACCGCATTGTAACATGGAAGCTTCGCAGTAGTCAGCCCCTCATTCTGAACACGCTTCCGTGCAATCTGTATCATGAGCTACCTTCTATGCCTTTATTTCACAAGCGGTTAAATCTGTTCAATCATATTCCTGTTTAATCGGTTCAGCAGAAGCTCTGATGAGTGCTCTTGAAGAAGTGCTACATAAATAAGCACTTACAATTACAGTAATGTACACTGTTTTTCTTCTTCTATTAGTATGGCTCCTAATTATCAACTATTACAGAGAAATGTAAGAAAGAAATTTTTGCAATACCTTAATACGTTTGAGTTCCAGCAATGCATGAGAACAGCTTTAGAACATGTTCTGATGATAAGTTCTGCTACCTAACACTGTCTTGTTTACTAAGGTTGGTTTCCATATGATTTCAGTCACTGGTATGATTGCGCATGAATACTGTTTAAATGACTCCTTGTTTCTGTTTTTTTGCAGCGCAATTGACAGTGCTTGTTGAAAGTTAATTCTCAAGTTTCGAGGACTTTATAAATCATGGATGAAATTTCTTCAGCAGATAGTTCACAGAAATCAAATACACCAGAACATTCGGGAGTATCTGCATCATCAGGAAATGTTGCAGCTTTGCCTGCGGTGGTGCTACAGCCACAAGGCCCCAGGACTAGTGATGTGGCCGCCTCGGGTCAGATTGTGGCAGTACAAAGCAATGTTAACCCAAAGCCAACTTCAGCTATAAGCATTGCTTTAGCATCTACTGGTGTTAATGCTTCTGGAATCAGAATATCTGGAGCCCCTGGTGTTAAGTATATCTCCATGCAGAATTTGATGCGTCTGCAAGCAGCTGCAAGCGGTGCACAGACTGCTACTGCTCCTACGGTGTCATCGGCACAACTTGGTCAGATCTCACAAGTGCGGCTAACAACAGCAGCTGGTTCACAAGTTACACCTTTGTCGTTTGCTAAGGGAAACTTTATAATTGGCAACAGAATTGTGCAGTGTATAGTACCAAACTCTTCTGCTGTAGCTCAGACAAATTCTCTGTCAAGTAAAAATTCAGTTACTGTAGTTCAGGCTAATTCTGATTCTAATGTGCAGCTAAAGGTTGCCCAGTCCACTCAGAATAGTGAAGTAAGTTCAGGTCAAGCAGTCTCCTCAATTGGTACAATAAGTGTTGCACCTTCGCCACGTGCGTTGGCCGGCAGCAATGTGCGAATGTCGGCAGTGTTGCCATCCAATTTGGTTAGGACAATATTGGCAGCAAATATGAGCTCAAATACTAGCCAACAGCCACGTGCAGTTGTCACCGCTGTTGCAAACCCTGTCCAGCAGCAAAAGTTAGCAGTACAACAGCCACAGCATTCGGGAGCAGTGACTGTACAAATTGTACGACCTTCTGTTTCTGTACAGACTGGTGCTTCCATGCAAGGTGGCACTATACAGTGCTTGACAGCACCACAGGTTGCCATTGCAGGTTCTACAATGGGAACTCTCAGACTGCCCACTTCTGCAGTACAGTTGAGATCTGGGACACCACAAAAGAAAATAGTTCTTGTTGCAAATCAAACGGGTAACAGTGGCGGTGGAAATGTAACATACTTGACCACAAGTTCTGGCCAGTCGCAAAACAAAGTCGGTCAGCAACTGCCGATAACGCTGTTGGCAAGCCCAAATAGTGGTACTGGAAATGTGAGGTATATTGCTATTCGTGGAGGTGTTCCTGTTCAGATGAGTTCAGCCTCATCAACTCCAAATGCTGTCTCAATCGGAACACGAGTTGTAGCGCCTACCATGAATGTGACGTTGGTCAGTCAGGCATCTTCTGGAAATACTGTTACAACCTTGGATGGTAGTAACATTATTCAGGCAGTTGCTCAAGGCTCAAAGATAAATGTCCATGACTACTTAAAGAAAGTCAAAGAGCAGCAGAAAAAGATAGCCCCACTACAAGATAAAACAGTGTTGACACTTGCCCAGCAATCAAAGAGTGGCATTCAGGTGATGTCCTCAAAGTCACTGCAAGTTATTCAGCAACAGCCCTCCTTAACTTCTGTGAAGTGTAGTACATCTGGACAAATTGTAAGTCTTTAAAAAAAATCTTATTAATGGTATTTGAATAAACTGCTTACTTAATAGGCCTAATGTCTTAAAGGGTTAAGACATTAATTATATAATTATTTATGTTATCATCAGCAATAAAACAAACTGATAAACACAGTGACGTAATGAAGGGGGTAGAGAGGGGCAAACCTCCCCCGGACACAGCACAAAATGGCAAAAAATTAGCTTTCAGTGGCAAGTACAACTTGACAGAATTTGTATTATTTAATTCAGTTATTTAATTCAGTATATTAAATTTGAAAATAAGCATAACTGCAATTTATGCTTAATTACTTGTCACAGAGCAAAAAACCATTGAATAAAATCTGGAACCATATCATATTTGTAATTGTATCAAATTTGTACATACTGTTATGCAGTACTATGACATTAATGATTAAAAGTCAACTAGAAAATTAAAAAGGGGTGCAGTCATTAAATCTTGCCCCTCAGCGCTGAAGCCCTTCATTAAGTCACTGGATAAACAGACTAATAATTATGATTATTTTTGTGACTAGTTGACAAGTAACACACAATTCATGCTTTTTATAGTTAAAGTAACAGATTCTGTATGTTTTTGTCATTGATTTCAAAGTACTAGCCATAATGAATGTATGTGGTTGCTGGTTTCTGATTATATTCATGAAATCAATAAGTGGAAGGCTGTCTTTGCAGCATAACTGCAAGGTTTATTTAATGCTATTATGGTTATGAATAATTTTGAGCATGAATAATTTTGAGCATTTTATCAACTATATTAATTTTGAGCATTTTATGAAAGATATTAACCCTGGACATTATAGGTGCATGCTTGTGCCATAGGATACCAGCATTGTCTGTTATATAAATGAACCCATATTAAGTTATGTTGAAGAGTTGTTTGAGTTTAAGATAAGAAAGTGGAAATTAGACCAGTTGGGAATAGTGGCTAAATATATGTGGTCCTCAGAGGTTCAACTGAAAATCTAGGGCCATTCATATTTGAATGTTTCAATCCTTGGAAGAGAGATGGTTTAAGTTGCATTAAGAGTCTTCAGTCCTGGGAATAGAGATGGTTTAAGTTTCAACACAAAATTGTGGACTAAATATCGTGCTTGCGTTGGCCTGCAGATTGTGTTTATTGGAGATCTAGTTAATTTCTATGAACTGAATGAGGAAAGGAGGATTTTTCGCAGCGTTCTCGTGGACACATCTGATAAACTCCACATTATTGAACCTGTTAACTTAGAAATACTTCCTTCCTTATAAATGACACCTTTGACATTATTGGAAACTTACGTCATCTCACGCAGTCCTTGCCACTTATAAATCCGGCATTGCCAAGTGCCACTACATGTGAATTTGACTGTTTCTGTACACAGAATGTGATATAGGATGTGGTTTTATTTGGAAATGACCCCTGAATGTGTTACAGTAAGGGTGCTATTGTATCTGTAGTTAATAGTTTTGAGCATGTCCTTAACACAATTCATGCTTTTAAGTATAGTTTACATGCATAGGCAAGTAGAGATAAATGAAATTATAATATTTTCTAAATTTTGATTTAGGGCCCAGGACCAACCATCTACATAATCACCAACAATAATTCGACGAGCTCCCTGACAGCTGTCTCGGGAAGCAGCCAGCAGCAGCTTGTCCAGACAAAAGCCCTGTCTATATCCAGTGGCTTGGGTACAACTGCAATTCGACCTAAGATTGTGACAGTCGGTCCAGGAACGCGTACCATACAGGTTGTGACAAGAGACAGCAATTCGCAGGCAACCAGCACCACAGTGCCAGTGTTTGTAGATGGACAAACTGTTAAACTGACAAAAGCACAACAGAACCAGAAGAAGGCTAACCGCATATTGGCTGAAGCAATTGCAAAAGCTCACGCTGAGGGAATTGAGCTAGATACCAGCGATGTTGAAGGAAAGCGTAAGAAGAAGAGAAAAGCAGACACAGCTTCTGAAGATGAGCCTCTGGCCCCAAAGAAAAAGCGTGAGGCCAGACCAAGAGGCACAAAGACTCCAAGAAGAGGTGGAAAAAAGACGGAGAAAAGTGGATCGGGAGATGAAGGTGGTGATGGTTCGGGAAATGCTTTGGATGAATTTGAGATCGGAAATGAATCTGACAAATCTAAGAAAAGGCCAAATGCTTCCGGAAAACCTACAAAGAAAAAGAAAAGGTTAGTGATTAAAGGTGACCCTCTTAACTAGGCTTTACAGCCATATTGAATGTTATGACTTGTCTTGTATGAATATAGAGAATCAAAATTGTTCTTGAAAATGGGCATTTCATTTCATTAAGTATTAGTTAACATGAAACTATGTAATACTAAGTAATAATTAATTTTAATTATCTAATGAAATTTTTTTGTGTAGTTACAACATCGATTATTTATCATCTCTGTTCAAATTGTGTGTGGTTTTATTACCATTTTACATTTTCTGAAATCATATTTAGCTGTGCACAGTTACTTTTCTATACTTATTACTTTTTCATTATTTCAGTGTACACCATTAACCTGTTTTAGCATAACACTTGGGGTCTATCGCTACTGTGTTACACCAATTACCACATTATGAAAATTTCACACTGTGATTTGCAGAACCTACAGTTGTGTATTACAACCTTAGCCTGTTCCCTTGTCTCCTCTGTAAGTTCTGCAAATCACAGTGTGAAATTTTCATAATGTGATAATTGGTGTAACATTGTAGCGAGTCCCTATTACGGTACTGTATTTACTGCTGTTGCTAAAACTGAGTTGCATTACTGTAATATTTATGTGTAACTTGTTATTGAAATTGATGTGTAACTTGTTATTATTGTTGTTGCATGTGTAAACGATGTTGCAGTGTTGCACGTATGAACGATGGGTTTAAATTGCTCAAATACTATTAATTGCAAAAATTGACAGTTCTAGTTGGTATTTATTTTGATTATTTACACACTGTTAACAATAGTGTTTTTAGTGGATGTATTTTTAACCAGCCTTGTGTAGTCACTGGGGATCAGTATCTCTGTAGTTGAATAGGATTTTCATTTTGCAAGTTATGTGAACTTTGATCAGTTGTGTGGAGTATCTGTTGTTTGACAGACTTGAAATTTAGCAGATGGTTACTGTTTAGGGATCTTGAGCAAGTCTTCTTTCACTCAGAACTGCTCTGTATCTCTGATTCAAGCCTTGCACTCATAAGTACTATGTAATAAAAATATTAATAATTATTATGATTTTTATGTTGTTGATCAGGTATGAATTAATAGGTATGTGTCTGGTATTTTTTGTTAGACCACTGCCAACATTTTTGAAGAACAAGAAAAGGAAAAGGGCAAAGGATGATTCAGATGCCTCGGATGTTGACCTTGGAACTCCAGCGACGTCTATACTTGATGGAGAGGACAGTCTACAGGTACTACGGTTTTCTGTTGCTGGTCTTATTTGTTGACTTTATTCTCACTCTCATTGTCCTTCTTCATTGAATGAAACAAAATTTGAAGTCGTTCTTCATTGACTTTATGCTTTTCAGTTTTGAGCCAACTGTTTTTCATCCATTTCAGATGCGCAGGTCGGCACGTGTCGTAAAGAGAAAGAAGTATGTTGATGACCTTGATCTGAACTTGTCTGAAGATGAAAGTAATGATGCAGAGAAGACCAGTGGGCCAGCGGCTGATGACTGTGATGGATTGCCTTCCACCTTACCACAGAAGGAATTGTTTGAGGTGATTAACTTTTGTTTGTCAAGCTTTCAGTAAAAATTTTTATTTTTATGAACTGTCAAAGACAGGCAAAGAGACTTGACTTGTGGTAGACAAGTACAATGATAAAAATTAAATGAAGAGTATTATTGAACATGTGTTTTTGGATAACAATTCTGTTGATTGCTTGATTGCTGCAACTTAGCTTTTGTCACCTGGAGAATAGTGGCACCTGGAGAATACTGATGGAGAGCTTTCATAGAGGAATGTAAATAAGTCTGTTCCCATTACCTTTACTAAAGTTGCGCTATTCGTCAATATTCTCTCGTAAACATTTTTCATGAAAATAGGCCAGTAGGTCAAGTGACTCAATGTAGACGACCTAAATTACATGTGTGCCATTGATGTGATCCAATACTGAGTCCTTGAAAAACTGAATTTGGGTGACCAAATTCATTATGTGGCCAGATTTTAGGCCATGTGAGTTCAGAGGCCAAATGGAGAAAATGTTTCAGACATCGGAGGTGCTTTGACCTTAGATATGGTCCAGCTACCACCGGGTGAACCTGGGAAAACCAGTTCATCTGGCTTGGTGTCTGTATCTGGTT
Source organism: Aporrectodea caliginosa (assembly GCA_020284085.1). Lineage (NCBI taxonomy): Eukaryota > Metazoa > Annelida > Clitellata > Crassiclitellata > Lumbricidae > Aporrectodea > Aporrectodea caliginosa. The sequence continues at coordinate 1,166,484 of JACEVL010000061.1, forward strand.
TTAATAATCTTATCTGCAGTATCACTTTTCTGGTTCCTGTTTCTCCAATACAGTGCATGACTTGGTGTGACCACATGATCAGTTTCCCCAGCCTTCACCTTTTGTCACTGTCAGAATAAACTTATCATTCTTATTACGTCGTCATTCTGCTAAGTTATGGATGTTTTTTTTAGGATTATCCGGCTGAAGAAGATGCCCAAATTGTTGAAAAGATTCTAGGGATGCGTGTTGGTAAAAGGAAAGTTTCTTTGCAACCATCAGCAGCAAATCAGGTTGGCATTTATTTTAGGAATATCTCTACTACTTATCATAAAAAGTAAAGAAAATTATTTTATTATTGTAGTAACTACTATTATTATTGCAGTTGGTAACTACAGTATTCACAGCACCGTTTGCAACCATGTACAATATCAACAAAGACTAGCCATCCCTGAGATAACCTATATGACCTCTGTCCAATTGCATTGTCGCTCTTTCATTTTCATAGCCCTTATGTAGCATGTAACAGGGACAATCTTAATCTTCTCCCTTCCATACTAAGGATAAGATTGAGAGGGAAGGAAGAGTCTGGGGCAGGAAAGGAAGCTAATACAAACAACCTTTTATGTTCCAAAGGTTTCATGCTCTGGTTAAAATGTAATTGTAATTTTTTCTGTAATTAATTTACAAGTGATGTGTGCAGCCTGATCAAATTTTTATGAGGAATGGATTTTCTTTTAAAGAAAATTGAGGCAGCAGACATGGACCTAGAAGTCGATGTGGAGTGCAGTGATGAGAAGAGAGACACGGACAGAAGACACAGTCTGTCGGAGAATGTTAAAGATGTTGAAGTGGAAGAATTCTACGTCAAGTACAAGAACTAGTAAGTCTGAATCACTTGTTCTATGCTGGATGGTCAATGTATCTGCTCAAATTGTTGCTAGAAATTCAGCATTATAAGCATCATCGCATAACATAGTGACATTTGTCTAATGGATCAATCAGTGTGAAGACGACCGGATATTTTTGTTGATTACTGGGTACACTTTCAAGAATAAAGTGTTTCAGTTGAAATCAGTTTCATTTTACAATTAAGTGAATTACCATGCAACTTTGTAGTTTTTGATAATACTATTTGTATTTTAAGTGAGAAAGTTCTTGCTTGTGGTTGTAGCTCATTCTTGCATTGCGAGTGGCGAACAGCGGACGAACTTCTAGTGGGTGACAAACGAATTCTGATGAAAATCAAACGATTCAAACTGAAAAGAGCTCACAATCCATTTTTCAGTGATGTAAGAATAAGAAATTCAATTTGTTTCTAAATCATGGAATTATAATTCAGGTGTGAATTGTCTGGGGACCTCCATTTATTTTTGACTTTTGATAAGCACATCTTTTGCTCTTATGTGTATGATTGCAATTTCTAAAGCACTCTTCTGTATCAAATGTAATGCAACTAAGCTGATCATGTTTTGTGCAGTAATCTGTTGAGTATCAATTTGGAATGCTTGCCTCACTGCTGTAACTAAGTCATCTTGTCTTTTAACCCTTTAATGACGAGAGATATTATTTTACATGCATTTTAGTACACGCTCCTCATTCAAGCGTTATCTGGCAGTGGCATATAGTAGTTTTGTTGTTCTGTTAACTGATGCAGAATTTGTTCAGAAGTTTATGTAATGTTCTGTAAAGATTTTCAGTTGCTTTGTCAAAGTAGGAATCAGATGTTGACATCTATCTGTTTACATTGGGATAGTGCACTGCACTGCAGGTAGACGAAGAAGATCTCTTCAACCCAGACTACGTGGAGGTGGATCGTATTCTAGACGTGGCTGTCACCGTCGATCCTGTCACCAATGAAAATGTGACACATTATCTTGTGACGTGGCGTTCACTTCCGTATGAGGATGCAACTTGGGAGTTGGAGCAGGACGTCGATCAAAGCAAAATTAATATGTTTCTCAAACTACGTGAACCACCAACAGAAGCTGAATGCAAGGTGCGTAGTGCGTACAACTTCTAATTTCCAGTATTATGTTACTTCAGAGACAGCTGTTTGTCTTATACACCTGTGAGTTGTTCTTTGCACTGCTTCCTATATGTGAGAAATATTTTCCAGGCTGACAATGCTTATGTATCATCACCTCTGTGCATGGGCTATCAAAGGGCTACTAAGGGAGAACCTTAAGTGTCCACTACACACTGAAATGCTTGGAAACCATTCTGTTTGATTCTGGTGTTCCGTCGTTAGGTTGGGAGCACCTATGACAAGTCTCTTCTGAATAGATGCTAATTTATATCTGTAATTGCAATTACACTTTCATCTTTGTTCAATAAAACCAGGTTAATATTGGAAAAACCCATGAGTAAACATTGTCTTGTTTGGTTTTCCTCCCCAACCTGTTTCTGTCAAATGTTATTACTATTACTGCTTCAGGCAGTGGTATTGGGCAATTGTGCGATTGGGATTTGCTGATAGTCCTTGAATTGTAACTATCCAAGTCATGCACAAACTGCATAAATTGAACCTTTACCAAGCAGATAAATGTGATGCCTGTCCTGTGCTGCTGTCGTTAGCTTTACTTTTGCACTGGAGCATAAGGCTTTCAGCTGTTGTCTACGTGAAGGCTAACGGTAATTCCATAATACTTGCAACCCTTGAACGCAAGGGTGATCCTCGTGATGCAGTTGAAAAATAGATTAATAGTACAAATGTTGCAGACCAACTATGTCTCTTAGCTTTGTGGTTAGTGAATGACTATAACTTTGTTACTAACAGACATGGTTAGAGTAGCAGTGACACAGAAATTGCTGTTTTTCTGCTTTATATTGTATAAGATTTTTAAAATGTTTGTTACAACTGTAGTATAAGCCAAGGCCATCACCAAAAGAGTGGAAAGCTTTGTCTGACACTCTCATGTATAAGAACAGTAACATACTGCGAGAGTATCAGCTTGAAGGACTCAACTGGCTCACATTTAGCTACAACAACAGGTAACAGTCTACTGAGTCTGCTTTTTCCATCAAGTTATTGTAAATTTTCGTAATAATCATATGACAATCCATGATCTAACCAGGACATGTATGGTTGGCTGTGGGGTAAGATTGGTGGGGTTTGAGGTGCAAGTAAAAATAGAAGCACTTGATTGAAATGTTTATGTAATACTGGGAGTGTAGTTAAGCCTAATGTTTTATCAAAAGAAATGAGAGCAGTTTCAGTAAGGATATGGAAATTATTAGTTTAAAGTAGGGATGTTAAACGAAATTCGGAAATCCGAATTTCGGTTTTGAAAACGAAATTCGGTTTTTATTATTGACAAAACGAAATTCGAATTTAAAAAAAAATTATTTTCGTAGTGAAAATTTCAAGAAATGCCAGAAAGAATTAATTCATGCATTTCTTTAGTGTTTACAATTGTTTTCATAGAATATAGCTGTCAGAAAAGAGGGTGTTTATTAACGTACGTTACGGTACCTAATATATAAAATAACTTGCGTTATATAATAATATATTAAATTTTCTATGAAGGCTAATAAAAAACGAAATTCGGTTTAAAACCGGATTTCTAAAACCGAAATTCGGATTGCCAAAAAAACGATTTTAACAACCCTAGTTTAAAGTTTATTTTTATAAATTGAAGTTTTATGGCATATTTTTAATAACTTTATTAGTTATCAAAAGCCATGGGGTGTTATGTGTGCTATGTTTATTTAAAGGATGATAGCTGATGATGACATTTTGTGAAATGTTGCTTTTTAGGCAGAACTGTATTCTGGCAGATGAGATGGGGCTTGGTAAAACGATACAGAGCATAACGTTTCTGCATCAGGTCTATGAGAATGGTATTCGAGGTCCTTTTCTCATCATTGTTCCTCTATCAACGGTGGGCAACTGGCAGCGGGAGTTTGAAGCCTGGACAGACATAAATGTCATTGTTTACCATGGATCCATGGCCAGCCGAAACATGTTGCGACAATATGAAATGTATTATTTGGATGATAAGGTACGTACTGATTTATTGTATATTCGTTTAATAGATATTCGTTTAATGCACTGCTATGTCTCTACGTTTCTTGCAACTCTTAAATTTGTGTGGTGGGTGAGGAAAGGTCTGTTTCTCTGTCGTGTAATTTTGGCTACAGGAGTTTCATATGACGGTGATCTAGCTATGATCTAGAGCATACGGTACATTCTGTAACATGCTAATCTGTGGACAAAACAAAAACAGCTAGGAACTGAACTTAAATGTTTGTAAACAAGCTGCAGCCATGTCAACTTGTGTCAGAATAAACGAATATTATTATTATTAGCTGTAGGTGTTGCTGACATTTTCATTATTCTTAGGCTGTTGATTTATGAGTTTAAGGTTTATTAATTAATGAGATAACTCATTGCTGCACATATCCTACTGGGCTCTAACAGCGATCATTTACTGGGGAAGATCATGCTGTGTAACAGAACTGGTTAACCAAACCAATTTATTTGTTAGTGATAAACTCGCCAGGGGTCGACACGACTCCAAAGACCCTGATTTGCCATTTCTCTGAGCTGATTTCACACTCCCAGTGACTAATAAGTGTACTCTGTTTAAATGGTCTGAAACAGGGCAGCCTGCTTACAGTTCAGCCAGTCCAAAATTATTGGCGCTGACGACAGTAGATGTTCACTCATGTCCAAAACCAGACAATTTATTTATTTATTTATTAAGGTCACTTGTATTAGTACTCTATTCTATGATATAGCTAATGGCTTGATTGTTGGGTAAAGTGTATGAGCTAACTAACTTTATTAACAGGGAAAGAGAAGAACTGATGTCTATAAGTTTCACGCCCTGATAACTACCTACGAAGTAATTATCTCTGACTTTGAGGAGTTGAGTCAGATTGACTGGAGAGTTGCAGTTATTGATGAAGCGCATCGATTGAAAAACCGCAACTGCAAACTTCTACAGGGGCTGGCTTGCTTTGAACTGGTAACTATGTTTATTTACAAATAGAAAATTCATTGTCACCATACTTACTTAGTGCTCAGTCTTTCCCATGTATGTCTACACATCAGGCGATGCACATTCTCCATTCTGTCCATCGCCAGCTGTCTGGAGTGGTCCCATGCCATCCTCAAGCACTTCTTCCATGGTCTTCCCCTCTCCTTTTCCCTCAGGAAACCAAATCGTCACTTGGTTGCTCTTCTGTCTTTGTCCATACAAATTACCTGTCCCATCCATTTTAATCTTCTTCTGAGAGTGTTCTCTGTATCATCTTCTACCATCCGTTCCTTATAATTTTATCTGATACTTTGTCATGCCATGAAACATGCAGAATTCTCCTCGGCTACCTATGATGTGCTGCCTTCAGTCTTTTTGTTTGCCACTGTTATTGGCCAGTCTAAGATAATTGTCACCTGCCAGATCAGTAATTCATAAAAGCTTTAACCAGTCAACCAAAATTGTCTAAAATTACTCAATTTTGAATTTGCATCACGTATGCAGTCTGTAAAAATAAAAGGTTTTCATGTACTTCCTAACTATGTCAAGATTTAAAATAATATTGGGATCCTCATTTATAGCTATGCTGGTCTACCCAAAAAGGTCTAGTTAGTTCTGTTTCAGATATAGCAGCAGTAGTGTTTAAAAAATCATCTAACAACAGAAAAAAAATGTGGTTGAAAGAATGCTTTCCATAATAAAAACAGAACTTTACAATCTTTAGAATTGACAAAATTGTAGTTTTTCATTGTATGCAGGGTTCACTCTCATTATTTTCACTGTATTGTACTGGCATTTCAACAGCTGACTTGCGAGTAGACTTTCAGCTAAACATCTACTTCAATGTTAGACCACTTGAGACTTGAAAGCCTGATTTGTGCTCCAGTGCATTTACTGTTTCTGTTCCTTTGTTTCATTGCCAACGAGATACAAGATTGAGTAACTATTCTAACTTTGCTTTAATATGTATAGACATTGATTTTACCATGTGACTACTTAATTCTCAGGAGCACAGAGTATTGCTGACTGGCACACCGCTGCAGAACAACGTGGATGAACTGTTCAGCTTGCTTAGTTTTCTTGAGCCTCGTCAATTCAGTTCTTCTGAAGCATTTATGGCAGAGTTTGGAAAATTGGAAACTGAAAGTCAAGTGGACAAACTTAAAGCTGTAAGTAAAAGACATATCGGATTGCTATGCTTACTTGTAAAAGATGGGACAGTCAAACTTTTGAAAATTTAATCTTTCATCAGTCAAGATTATGTTGTAGTTTTCAATAGAAAATTTTATTCAAAATAAGACAATTGAAGGGTTCAGAGCAATAACCAGTTATGTTGACATACCACTTCTTTGCTAAAAAGTATGCCAGCGTGTTTGGAATGTAGTAGTCTATTTACCCTGTAAATTTCGTGCAGATCCAAATATTTTTGATAGTCATTTTTGAAAAACAAATATGTCAACATAATATGGAATTGTGCATCCGGCAGATCTTTGAAGCCATTTTCCCAAAACTCATAATTTCCGACATACCTGGTTATTGCTCTGAACCCTTCAATTATTACTTGAGTAAGTTACACATTTTAATTACTTCTGACAATAGACATCAAATGAAACTTACACATTTTATTTACTTTTAAGCAATGCTGTTCAAATGAATCAAAGTCTTCAGATTTGTTTTAGCCATACAAAGTGTACAACACATACATGAATTTCGTTGAGCTTTCTGAATGATTTGTGAAAAGAAAATAGTGTGTGTACACCTTTTATTTTATAGTCTTACCAATTGCTCTTCATTTGTGTGTCTTGCTGGTGTATTTAACCGTCGTAACGTAAACCTTTAATGATGCGAGGGAGTAGTTTTCCATGCATTTTAGTACACATTCGTCATTAAAGTGTTAATTTGAAATGTAACTTAATTCAAAATATTACGTATATTTAAATGTATATTTGTTTTACGTGGATCCATGATCTGACAGTTTGTGTGCTCTGATGTATTTGTATGTAGCTGCTGAAGCCAATGATGTTGAGGCGTCTGAAAGAAGATGTGGAGAAGTCTTTAGCTCCCAAGGAAGAGACAATTGTGGAGGTGGAACTGACTAACATTCAGAAGAAATATTATCGAGCAATTCTGGAGCGAAACTTCTCGTTTCTTGCAAAAGGTGGAAGTACTGCAAACATTCCTAACCTGATGAACACAATGATGGAGTTGAGAAAATGCTGCAATCATCCATATCTGATTAATGGTAAGTTGGTGATTTGCTGTAACTGTTCAACTATTACGTGCAATTCAAGTGAGTTCTTGGCACGTGAATGGGGTTCATGTGGTGTGGTTGTTGGATCATTAGCAACCTGGGCTGAGCCAGTTACTGCCACAGTATGTGACGAGAATGCTGATTCGTTACCCATCCACCATTGTGTTGTGACTAGGGAATGCAAACCCGAGGTCTTTTTTCGAAACCCGGGTTTCGGGTTTGACCGCCGTGAAAACCCGGGTAACCCGGGTTTGGACGGGTTAACAAATTTTACATGATAAATATTATTACTGCACTATTTCTTGCGTAAGAACAACGTCGTCGTATGCAGCTACAAGTCCAACGTTCTCCAACAGTCAAGAATTTTGCATAAAAAGAAAACTTTAAGATAATCGCGATATACTTTTTATATAAGCAGTGTTTTTCAATAAAAAATGTTCGGAACTGAACAATTTCAGAACAGTTATGGAAGACATTGCAAGGGTTCCGAAGGCCTAAACCTGAGCCTCTAATTTTATAGCATCTTGAATACCAATAAACACTGAAAACGCTGAAATTAAATTAAATTAACTAAATAATTTTTATTAAAAATGTAAGTAAATAAAATAATTGAAAAAATTCACGGAATGCCGTTCCGGAGCGTTCTGTCTGAAAGAAACATTGCATAGGCCTATAAAAATAATTGTCAAATGACAGCTTAATCGTCTACATGTCAGCTTTAGGCCATTCCAGTGCCTGCCCATTTGCTTTCAGAAGATAATTTAGTCATCGTTACTCTGCAACCCAATTTGGCAGAGCCAGAACTTACTAAAGTAGATGCTGCTTTGGAGACATATCGCTGCCTGTGATTGTGCTTGGACTAAGAGGCCTACCGTCATTGGCTTCGTCAGAACGACAAGGGTCACCAACGTCCTTGTGTTTTAGCAGGTTTATCTTATGCTTGGACCTGAGATGAATAGCCTATGCATATTTCTTGTTGCACCGCTGGCAATTTTGCTGCGAGTTACATAACTGACATTGAGCCGTCTGGCCCTCAGAATCGTGAACGAAATGATCCCAAACACCACCCTTTACATTTGCTGATTTAGACATTGTTTGGATTTGTGTCTGAAATCACTAAATTCAAATAAAAACAGTTTACTGCTATTATTTACGAATTCGAAGCTACGACGCCGACGTGTCAAAACACTCAACATTAGTCACTGGTCGTGTGAAATGGGAAGCCACACTCATACGAAGTCACCAATAAAGATATGGAATGAGCCGATAAATAAGTAGTTAGAAGTTGTATTATATAAAACCCGTTATCAACACTATTATCGTTATATTTCCATTACTCTGCATTTGTGAGTTTCACACCGTGAAGGACGGTGAAAGTTACGATTTTCAAACCCGTCGAACCCGGGTTTCAATCGCGTTCAAACCCGGGTTTCGGGTTTGGAAAAAAGCCGGGTTACCCGGGTTCGGGTAACCCGGGTTTGCATTCCCTAGTTGTGACTCTTCAGTTAACCCAGCAGACATTTCAGCTGACCAGCGTCAGAGATTGTGGAGCAGATTGGGTCTTACATGCGTCAATTCACTTTAAGTAAATATAATCGAGTTCTGTTTAGTGCTGTAGCAGTTAGCTAGTGAAAGGTATTCTGGTCCAATTCAGTGAGTTCTATTCTGGTGTGAATAAGTTCTCAGTGGCTTGCTATGTCAAAGCAAGTGAATGTGAGTGACTGGCAGATTAATTGCATCTTAAGCCAATTTATGATCTTCGATTTGTAATGTGATTGCCATGAAAATGTGTGATGATCATTTTATGATGGATGGCTGTTGCAGGTGCAGAGGAACAGATCCTGGAAGAGCTGATGGTCACTCGCAGCGAAACGGAAAAGTTGTTTCAGACAATGATCCAGGCATCCGGGAAGCTTGTTCTTGTTGACAAGTTGCTGCCAAAGTTGAAGGCAGATGGTCATAAAGTTCTCATCTTCTCCCAGATGATTCGAGTCCTGGATATCATCGAAGACTATTTACTTCATAAACAGTAAGTAACTAGAAAAGGAGCTAATTGATTTATATTCGGTGTTTGTTTATGGCAGAAACTGATTTTTTTATTCTGTGTTTCTATAAACTGGTGTTCAAGTGTTGATGGGCCCAAATATTATCTCTGCAGTGATGTTTGTTATATAATTATGTTTATTTAAAATGGTCTCCAAGTTTGGATTGACCCATGTCTTATCTGCAGTACATTAAAAGCAATCCAGGTTGTTAAATTTACCTTGGTACAATGTAATGCATTTAACTGAGGACATGTTTTGAAGTAGTGCAACTTGACTTTTGTGAGATGCAACCATGGCTGTGGTTTTCCTGGAGTTCATAAGGTTACGTTACTGCTGCAAAAAACTGGAGAAGATTGCCTGTGAAGCAACTGATGATCATGATGTTCATGTGATGGATCATGTTTTCTGGTGTTGTGCTGTAGCTATGTATATGAAAGAATTGATGGAAGGATTCGTGGAAACCTACGACAGGAAGCCATCGACCGATTCTCAAAGCCAGAGTCAGATCGTTTCGTCTTTCTTCTGTGCACAAGAGCGGGAGGTCTCGGCATTAATCTGACAGCAGCCGATACGGTCATCATATTCGACTCCGACTGGAACCCACAAAATGATTTACAGGTCTTTCTCACAGTTTTGTTGTTCAGTATCATTGTTTGCTGTCTGCTATGCTTTGTTTCATTGTAAAGGACCATTTCTACTTGATACTTATCTTTTGCTCTTAGCTTTGGAAGAAGTTATGTCACTCCTGTATCTGTGCTGACTTAATGTAGTAAAACCATTTAATTACTTAAACAGTTTATCTACTGTATTTTTAATATGCTTTGTTTAAGCAAATCTGTTTAGGTGTTAACGCAGCTGATGTTGTGGTGCCATATGCCAGATGTATGTGTTCATGAATCTGTAATGCATTTGAAGAACCTCTCACACATATTCCAGTGTGAATGATATTAATGTTATTAAGAATGCCAGGTTCAACTGAAATTGCATAATACTTGCACTGTTCAAAACAAGCTCCAGTGGAAATCTGTTGAAAGTCAAAAGGTAAAAGGTTACTGAAATGCAGAGCTGGATTCAGAGTGACTGAATGGATGAAAATAGTTGAGCTAAGGCTGTGAAGACATTATTTGCATTCATATCAAATAGTGAGGGAAATGGCTGCTAGCATGAGGTTGTCTGGTGAGTCCTAAAAATATATAACTGTTGTGTTTAGTTTTCTGTTTATTATTGCATTATTGCAAAGCCAGGTTGAAATTGCTTCTTACGTACTGCTTTGCTTTGTGTTCATTCTTCGGCACATAAGGCTCAAGCGCGTTGTCACCGAATTGGTCAGTTGAAGGCAGTTAAGGTCTATCGCTTGATTACGCGCAATACCTACGAGAAAGAGATGTTTGACCGAGCTTCACTGAAATTGGGATTGGACAAGGCAGTTCTGCAGTCTATGGGCAACAAAGAAGTCAACATGGTTAGTGTTTTCTGTCTTTTCAATGGATTTCTTTGTAAATCATTCAGCCATTCTGTAATTTGCTATTTCTTTTGTGCCTTTAATTACAATTTTAAAGTCTGGGAAGGCAAAAGTTTTGACACTTTACTATTGGCTTGCTTTGTAACGTTATATAACATATAATGTGAAAAGTGTTAATGAATGCATGCTTCAGCAAAGGAGGGCTGACAGCATAATAATGGACCATTAAGAATGTGCATAAAATTGTAAATCTCTAGAATATACTACAAGAGACTATAATACTCACAAATGAGTGCTTTAGAACTGTAAAATGAAGTAGTATGAGTTGAAAAGGCAATGAACCTCTTACCAGTAAGTAATTAGAGTATATTGTGTTACTCTTTAAGGAATTGTTGTGGTTAATGGAACTGAGTTGGAGAATTGTTTTTTGTAGCAAAACCAGCTGAGCAAGAAAGAGATAGAGGACCTGTTGAAGAAGGGCGCCTATGGGGCTCTGATGGATGACGACAATGAAGGCGAAGAGTTCTGTGAGGAGGACATTGAACATATCCTTCAGCGCAGAACACAAGTCATACAGATTGAGGCAGGGGTTAAAGGGTCAACTTTTGCCAAGGCCAGCTTCAATCTGTCCACAAACCGTTCAGATATCGAAATTGATGATCCCAACTTTTGGCAGAAATGGGCAAAGAAGGCGGATATGGATTTAGATGAAGCTCTGAACAGGGTGGGTATTGTTACCTGTTCATATCAGTTTAACTAGGCTGTACAGCAGAAGCCATAATCTTAGTGTTATATGATTAGTTCTTTGTCTCGACTCAAAATGCAATCTGATTGGACTCTTTCCTAGCTGTATCAGTTGTAATAATGCTGAAAGAAGTGGTCTGAACATGCAGTGCATGCCCCTGTGGGTATAGATTTGTAGGTGCTGTGTTCCAGTTTGAGTACATTAAGTTTTCCTTTGCATCAGGCAAAGCCCTGGAGAACAGCTGTGCCCTGTCTAGTTATACTGTTTCATTTGACTCTGATGAACATATAGTTTACATGAGCAGAACTGTTTTTAAATGGCATTATATATAAGTGTCACGACACAGATGCAAGTGACAATTGGATAGACTTAGATCTCTAGATTAGATAGCAAAGTTATTCTGAGTGGACAATTGCCCTCAATTCCATCTAGTCAGTTGGAGATTAAACTGTGTTTTTTAGAAGTCAGTATAAACCACTGAACGTTCATTTTGTTCGATGATTGCTGATTTCTGTTGATTGTGGTTTTCGTGCAGAATGACCTCATTATGGATCTTCCTCGTCAGCGCAAGGTTACTGCTCGATATGGTAAGCAGGACAACATAGTAAACATGTCTGAACTTGATACCAGTAACTCAGAGTCTGATGATGGAGAGAATTTATCCGCTGGAGGAGGAGGAGCAGGAGGAGGAGGAGGTCGCCGTAGTGGAAAACGCAAGAAGAGAGGGAAGTCGTCACGTGGCTTTGATGACTCCATTGGAAAAGTCAAGTGCTACACAAGATCAGACTGCTTTAAAGTGGAAAAGAATCTCCTGGTCTATGGGTAAGATAACTCTGTGGTGGTTACAGTAGCATTTGCAGCCTATTTGTACCCCTTACATAAATCAACAATTTTCTATGTCCAACGATTAAAGTTTTACTTCAAGTCATTACTTATTTATTGCACCAGAGCGAGAGATCTTTTTTATGATTATCTTGCAACTTGCTGATTAAAGATATATCAAAATAAATTTTGTAATGACATAAATGGGTGATCAAAATGTTCAGACCATAATATTAAACGACTAAAGCTTACTGTAAAACCCTATAAGTTGTTCAGTTGCTGTATGTTTCCATTTTAAGAACTTTTGTCACACATGTTAAGTCTAAAGTATAGTACAAGTACTTTGGTCTCAAGTTCGAGTACAAGCACTTAAAAACTGTACTCGAGTTGTACTGTTTTAGCAAAAAGTATAAGGACTGTTTTAGACTCTTCCTTTGTACAATAAGAAGTTTTGATAACAATTAACTGAAGTCATTGTAGTCAAGATTGTTGCTGCTTTTTCGTCTGCAATTGGACTTGCTATCTTGATATGATCAAGCACTGATAGATGAGCTTTATTTGTTCTCTACTCTAATTAGCTTTGCATCGTTTTCTATTTGGTCATCTATGATACATTTCTTTCTTCCAGGTGGGGTCGGTGGCAGGATATTCTATTGCATGGCCGGTTTAAGCACAGGCTTGGAGTTGATGATGTTATCACTATAACCAGGGCCATGGTAAGGAACCACAAATCTTATCCTTAATAAACAAGGCAAAGAGTTGTGGAAGGTCAATCTTGAGCACATTTAGGCAAAAGAAAGAAAGCTAACAAGATGTGGCTAAATATTAAACTGAAGTTTAAAGAGTTCTACTTGTAAATGTGCAGAGTGTGTATGAGCAGAGTTGGGGAAAAGAAGCAGATATTAGGCAGGTGTTTTATAATTTTTTATTGTATATAACAGAAAAGCTGCGTGGATGGATTATATTTGGAAAAAGTGAATTTTCTCGTCAGTATCAAAGATTAGTTTGACAACTCAGATCTGACCTGTGATGAGCTCTTGTGTTTTGCCCATTTCTAGTGTAACTTCAGCTTCTATTGAGTATTGTGCATCTTTATTGTTGTTAAATGTTTAACTGTTATGATATGTTTCCTAAACGGTAGATAAGTTGACATTGTTGTGAAGTCTTCTTTACTTGTTCACAGCTGGTGTTCAGTCTGCAACACTATGATGGAGATGATCGAATTAAGAAATTCATTTTTGACCTGATCTCCCCAAGTGAAGATGGCATAGAAAAGGATTACAAAAATCATACAGGTCTCGTCTTGCTTTTGCTTCGATATTCCCCCAGTTCCCCTTTTATTATATCTTTGGCACTTCACTGGGCCTGTCATGTGAACAATACTTGATAATTGTCATTGATGATAGAACGCTTTCTGCTGTCATTCTTAAAGACAGGATTCGAGTTAATTAAATCCTGTTAAAAACCATTTTTCTAGACTATAAATTGCAGTTCTTATACATGAACTTTCATTGGTGCAGCATGGGTGAAAGTGTGACTTGTATACGAAATTTTAAAATAATTTTGCTTTGACTTGTAATAGGACTGTCTGCACCTGTGCCAAGAGGTCGAAAAGGCAAGAAAGTTAAGAAGGACGTTGTGAAAAAGGCTCAGTTTGATGAGGATCTGACTAAACTGGACATAGATTTGGACTCTATTCTGATCGACGAAGGCTACAAGAAGCACTTGAAACGTCAGTCAAATAAGTAAGAATGCACTTCTATTTGTTGGTACCCTCTGCTCAGAAACATTTACTTTACCGCTAAAGTAAAAGTTGTAATTGGTAGGGATAGTTATTATACATTAGCCTCACTGAAACCAATAATGAGTTTCCTGAGGTTTCGATTGTTATTACTATATTTTCTTCCTGATTTACAATATTATCTCTTGGTAGTTAAAAATGCTCCAGATAAATTAAAGTGGATTGAGTGAAAGGTAACAGCATTAATCCTTTAACGATGAGGAGGCACTGCTGCTGTTAAAACAATACAGCTCATCGTTAAAGCTGTGGATTGCAACAGTTAGGCACTAGAAAAGATGGCAGCTTTCTTTAAAAATGGGGGTTTGGTCAATCTCCTCAATCTGCTGTATGCACAGGTATTAACCCTTGACACTCAGGAACCATGTGAAAAAGAGCCATGTTGGATTGTGATGGTGGTTGCTACATATACAGGTGGCACACAAATGAAGCTTCAATGTCTGAATACATGGTTGCTAGAATCTTGTTACCTTCTTGCCATTACCACAATCTCATCAACGTGCATATTTATCATTCTGCTCTATAAGAAAACCTAAGACAAAGGTGGAGGACAGTGGGCTGGTTGAAACAAGATGTGCCTCAAAACTCAGGTTTTTTTATTTGGCTTATCTAACTCTTTGCCTGGTTATTGACAGTGGCGGCGCTACGGCAGGTCGCAGCAGGTCATTTGACCTGCCTATTTTGCTCCCGACCTGCTTAATGACCTGCCTAGAATTCTTTGGAATTTTTAATATCTTCTTTTCATTTCAAACATTAACATCTGTCCCATAGAATCACAATTGCAATTATTATATCTAAACGACAGTTTTACATTTATGTCCACAGAAGTATATGCTTTAAACTCTAAAGTTGAAATGCTTATGTAGTCTTTGCCGCCTTTACGTCAACAATTAGTAGAAATAAATATAATTCAAGGATTCTATATTAGGTCCTTGAATATAATAATTATTATAGGGCGTCATCGATTACTTCGCGAAACTAACCTTTTCGCGTCGATGCCTTTTCAGTTGTTTACGAATTGCATCAACGTTATAATTATACATTAGCAAAGAAATGAATAAATAACAATGCAGGCGCTGCAACATTGAAGATTTCTTCGGAAATAAATCTGGCGGAAAACGCGTTAAGCATAATGATATGACTGTTAGCCTAATGTCGACGTTGGTGTAGTTCTGAACGATAATTATGCTAGCGAATTGCAGGAGTTAAACGATGTTTCTGTAAATGTTGAAAACGTGTGTCATGCGACTCGTGCGTCTTATTAGCATGCTGCATACATGTTCATTATGTTCTGATTAGCTCATCAGTACTTCTATATCTAGTAAAGTAACTAAAGTTTAACGTTTTAATGCTGACTTCTTTTAAATTTATTTGAATAGCCTATGCTACAACAATTGGGCTATTAGCGTTCAATAATAATTTTCATCGTTAGGCTATATATATACACATATATATATATATATGATATATATATATATATATATATATATAAAGTTATGCTGCTTGATGCGTCAAACTCAAACATTAATTTCTTCGACCTGCTGAAAAACTCCCATGACCCTGACGCGACCTGCTGAAATTGTATAGCTGGCGCCGCCACTGGTTATTGACTAACTAACCATGCCTCAGATTCGAATGCTGTGTGACTTTGCATGCATAAACATTTTAATAACATTAATGATGATTATTGCAGGGTTCTGCTGCGAGTTCGACTGTTGTACTATTTAAAGCAAGAAGTTATCGGACGACAAGCAGAGAAGATTTTCAGTGGTGCACCAGCAAGGTGAGTTGAGCTGATTCTTTTTGTGAGAATCAATAGATAAGAGTTGCTCAGTAATGATATGATGTTGAGCAGGCAGGGAATGTCTTGTCATAGAAATGATCTACTGTCAAACCACAAGGGGGGTCTTAGTTTTTTAAATACTGCATCATTTGAATTCTAATAATAAAGTCTTGCATAAATGTCAGTAGTAGACAATAGTGCATGCACATGAAAGAGGCAGCTAGATAAAATGAGACATCAAAGGGCACATTGTAAGACTGAGTAGCAGAATAACCATGCTGTTGGTGAAATAGAACCACGTTTGCTAATAACCAGATGGTAATGCAAGGAGGCCTTAATGTCCATTTGGAGAATCTGACATGCTGTTGGGCTGAGCAGCAGGAACAGGTCATTGTCAGCTTTTGCATAAAACAGAACATCACCATACCTACACGTACATCAGTTGGCTGCTATCTCAGTCTGGTCTGGTCATCTGCACTGCACTTGTCTTCAGCTGATGCACTTGCTTGCGTGTCATCCTCAAGGGCCACTGGAGCAAAAGTACAGACCTAGATAGCTTTAAATAGCCTTGTTTTTTGTTTGGTAATGTTCAATGTGTTTGACCATCAGTGCAATCTTCCACAGAAGTATCATGCGATTTCTCATGGATGCATCACATGCAATGTTTTGTTTGACACTCATACATACAGTCGACAGTCCAACTTCTTCGCAGCTTAGTTTTTCAAATAGTGCATGAGGATCATCGGTTTGTTGAAATTTAGCTACGATATATGTGACCCAAGGGATCAAAATGAGTCACATGTCGGAAATTTTATAATATGAGTATTTTACATATTCTTAAAGGCCACATTTTTTGCTTTAAAATGACACCAAAAGTTTGGTTCTACCTTACTTTTTGACAAAGTTACAAATGATTATGTGTTTTTGTTGAAAATCTTTTTAATTTATTTTAATATATAATCACAACAAATAAAAGTATTCTCTGTAAAAAATCCTGAAAATACACATTAAAACAATGAATTTCATCAAATGTGAGATATCAGAAATGTAAAAAAAAAAAATTTTTTCCACCCATTACCATTAAAATCTGAACATAAGAAAAAGTGACTTCTGATCATATTTTGCTGTTTTCCTAGCAATGTAAATTGCCGACATCCGACTCATTTTGATCCCTTGGGTCACATATATAGAATGGTTCATTGATGAGGCTGGCATAAATGTGTTGTTAAAACAGTGAGATCGATGTTCCTGTGCTTTGTGCTGACGTTGATATTCCGATCTATTGGTGGGATTCAGAAGCCGACAGGTGTCTCTTGGTTGGAGTCTTCAAACACGGTAAGCCATTGCTTTCCTTCAAAGGAATTCTTCTTAAAAGAATTCCTTAATGGGGCTGTACCAGTGTTCAGGTTACTTGCTCTTTGATGTTAAAATATTTTAAGCTGCTGATGGCAATGGTATTCCCATGTATTACAAGCTTTTAACCTGCCTGGCCATAAAGGTCGAGATATTAACTGATCCTTGACCTCATGAACATATACATTTAAAGTTGCTGAATTGCAAAATAAACGTCTCATGTGAGTTACAGTTTAGCCGCAGATTTGAATGCTGGACATATTAGCTAAAGGCTAATACCAAAGAAAAAGGACTTGTTACATTCTTTGTCATAGCCTTGGTGCCAGTTTTTCTTAGTTGAGATATTTCAAATTACTTTCTCAAATGATTTGTTTTAGTCTTAGTCCTTGTTAGAACTCTGTAAGTAGACTGTGGGCCACAAAGCAATGGCAGCCTCAATTGTTGTGCACTTGATTACAGAAGCCAGTGTGTTACTGATAAGAAAGGTTTCTGTGCAGTTTCTGGGTGAACGCCATCCTCAGTGTAAGGTCTATGTTAGTTTAATTTACTGCTTTCATGTACACACGTGTATAGAGTTTCAGATATCTTTCAAAGTTGAATTCTTCTGTAATGTGTTTGATTGAGACTTGGAGCAGCATGTTTGAATAATGGGAATCAATCTTTATGAACAAAATTGATTTAATTTGGGATCAATTAATACAATTAATTTTGCAGGTTATGAGAAGTATAACCAGATGCGTCAAGACCAAAAGCTGTGCTTTCTAAGCCGCTGTGGTCCACCAGATGGCAAAGCGCTCTTGGCTGAACAAAATGATGATGACGACATGAAGTAAGTCCTCATGGCAACAATTTTGGTTTTTTGAAGAACTATAACTGATCAGTGTTTTCATCCAGAAACGATTTTGATTTTATAATATGTATGGATTAGAGCTGTATCGATATCGCTTTTTGCCGATTATGCCCATGCCGTGTATAGCCGATTGTTAAATTACTGATACCGCGTATAGCCGATTGTTAAACTGTCAATACCCATTATGAGACCGAATATTTCATTATTTGTTTAGTCAAATGTTCGGTTCCGAAACATAAACCAGTAATCTATAGTCACAACTATATGGGTGGATGTTTAAATTAAGTTGGGAAGTTGATAACGATATGTTTTAATGCGTAAATAATAAGGGACGTAAAACGGTAGATGAAAATCGATGAAAAACTAGGAATATGCAATAATTCAAGTAAAATTATTAAGTTATAACAGAATTTTGACATCGGTACCGATTAACCGATTATTTCTGCCGATACCCGATTATACCGATTGTTGTAATAATCGGCCCGATTACGCGTATGGCTGTTAAATCGGTACAGCTCTAGTATGGATCCATATGCATTAATGTGGTGCCTTTTACTTACTTCACAGAAGCACTGCCTAAATGGTATTGAGGGTCATCGAATACAAAAAGTTTGTTGATGAGCAAATAATGCATAGCTAACTGAGAAGATAGCAGACTGCAACTGATTTTTTTGTCAATTTTGACTTAACTTTAAAGATCTGCCATTTTCCCTTTACTGTTTCCAGTTGCCATGTGTCAACTGGTTTTCCTATTAAACAAATCTATAATAATAATTATGATAAATATAAGATTAATGCCATGCTGTAGGGATGAGGAAGAAGAGGAAGAGCCAAAGCCTCGACGCCGTGGTCGTAAGAAGAAAGAGAAAAAGACGAAGAAAGCACCAATCTGTGATGACCTCGATGAGTCCGGGTGTATTGCCTCAAAGTCACGTTTTTCCAAGGATGGAGGTAGCAATGTTCATATTTTGACTTAATCCTTAACTACTGTGATTGTGTAGTTGTTACTGAACTAAACTGAACCATCAGTCTTTGGAGTTGCCCATGGATTCAAGACATGTTAACAATTGCTTACATACTTACTTGACATTCTGCATTGTGAAATTTATTACTGAAATCAGTTCCAACTGTAATGTTGGAATAAGAGAAATATTTGGACTAAAAGAACAATTTTGCTGCTCAGTTTGTTTGGTTAATTCTTTGATGTCATTCAGTACTAAGCTTGAGATTTATCTCTTTCAAGATGCATATCCACCATAGCCTGGACTTTGGTTTCTCGAATCTATTGGACTTCGACCTTGCTTTTCCTGTGGAATATATATTGTTGACTTCAGTTTTACTTTAAGCTACCATCGATGATATCTTCGGCATTATGATAAGGCACTATAGAGTATAGACGTCGTTGACTCGTTAATTTACATATGAAAATGGATTTTCTTATTGAATATATAGCTTACTCAGTTGTTTTTAAAATTTCTTTTGTAGGTTTGGCTGAAAATGGAAAGCTTCCATTTCCCAGTGCATCTGATCTCAACACTCGCTTCCGCCGTATCATTACCAGTTTTCAACGAAGTCATAAGCAGGGAATGCTGAAGCTGGAGCAAGTGGCCAAGGTGTGCATCTGTCTTCATCTGCCTGTCCTTCTGCTGCATGCATCATCTTTCATAAGCGCTTGAGAACTATCTAATTCTGCCTCTGAATGAATGAATGAATGAGTAGATGCCTTGAAGGGGAGCAATGTAAATGCTCAAATGAGCAAATGACTCAACATCCCTTTGCAGATGCATACTGGTTCAAATGTCTTGATTCCACATACACGTTTATATCGTTACAGATTGATTAGTGAAGGGGTTCCTAGTATATATAGCGTCATCATACCTGCAATTTGTTCAGGGATATTAGATCAATTTTTTATACGTATTCTTGAATTCATGAATCGTATTCTGTTAAAGATAAATTGGACCCTACGATTTGTGTTATGGTATTTGTAGAAGATGCACAGACGTGAGCAGATGAAGGAAGGAGCGTTGAATTTATCAGAACAGTACATCGCTCCAACAGACCTACAGTCGATGCACCTGGAAGGAGTTGGAGGCAATCCTCTGCTGCTGGCAGAACAGCTGTAGGACGCTTCTTCTCTTATCTTACCTAAATGACCTGTCGAAACACATTAACGAACACATAATTGTATTTGTGCATGCTTTAACAACGCTTAGATGCGGAGCGTTTTGTCTTATTTTAGTATAGAATAATTTCTGCATGATTCTTTCCTAAATCTGAGAAGAAGTTAAAGATGAGATACTTGTGGCTTTTGTAGGCATTATCATTATTATCATCATTGCTGTCCATTGCCTTCCCAAACTTTCAAATTTTAGTTAAAAGCACCATCTGAGAGTTTGTAAGTGTTGTCTGGACATTTAATCATTCATACAGACTTTGGTGACCTGCATTTCTGTATGATTATCATGTGCCATGGATTGCTTCTCTGTTTCTTATTGAGTGACACTGGTAACCCATTTGTCAACTGCTCCAGGCTTAGGACTTGCTGAGGTAGCTTACTGCAGTGTGTTGCTGTTCACATTGGTTTTTGGGGTTCCTGTTCAGTCTGTCAACCTCTTATTTACCCTATGTGTGTCTATTCAGTTATTTTCACCACTTGTGACGTAGCCTCAGCAGAGATTCTCTTGCACAGTTAGTTGTTCACACTTCATCAGGATGAGTTGTGAGTCAGTCCTTGAAGGGGGGAACTTGGCATATGTAATTGCGATGGCCACGTTTTACATGACATTCTTACCTGTGGCTTTCATTCTGACTATACGGTGTTTTTATTTGAGCAGCAATTGGACAAGGAGAGAAGAAGCGGACTTTTATCGAGTTGTCTCAACGTTTGGAGTAGAACGAGACTGTGCGACAGGGCAGTTCATCTGGGATAATTTCCGTAATCTTGGCAGGCTGGAAAGAAAACTCGACGACACTCTGACGGAGTATTTTAAGGCTTTCTACCACATGTGTATGAAGGTCTGTGATCGCTTTCGGTCAGAAGAAGAAGGTAATCCTAATTTGGTTGACTACTCTGTGATATTTTGTTACTGTTTCACTCAGATGATCTGTAATTTCAATGTTGCATAAGCATATCTGTGAGGTGGGGAATTGTGTCTGGGGTCTACTTCTGAATGGTGTGGTATAATTTGCCATTCATGGTTAAGGGGACATTTTTAAAAAGATATGTCATATCGTGAAATGCAGTAGCTAAATTTATAGCATCAGAAATTAGATGGCTCAGTAGTATATACTTAGTTAGCACAGAAAACTAAGTAGGTTAAAGGTACCTCTACTGAGTAAATTGAACTTATTTCTACTGAATAGGTTATAAGTTTTTATACTAGTAGGTTCTTATGAGTAGGTTAAAAGTTTTTATACTGAATAGGTTAACAGTTTTTATACTGAATAGTTTATAAGTTTTTATACTGAATAGGTTAAAACTTGTTATACTGAATAGGCTAAAAGTACCTCTACTGAGTTGGTTAAAAGTACTTTCTTCTTAAGTTTGGTGAATGTAATTTAGAGCATGTTGTTGGTAAAGGCTATGGCTGTTTGTTATTTTGTATCATATTGTGTTTTTAAATGATCCCATATGATTGATATGATATGATTGAACAGCTCGACCTCCAAATGGATTGTACGTTATGCCAATAACGGCTGAAAGAGCAAACCGATGCTTGGCTCGCATCGATCTGCTCAGCAAAATTCGTGAGCAGATCTTGTGGCACCCACGCTTGGATGAGAGACTGTCACTATGTCAACAGAGTTCATATTTTCCAGACTGGTGGATCTGTGGATTACACGATAAAGATCTCCTTGTGGGAGCTGCCAAGTTAGTCCTCGGCATTTAGTTTCATTCTTTTTGCTGTGGCTGCCTGTGAAGAAGGCAGCAGATTGTTATTACGGTTTTATTTATAACAATAGAAATTGTTATTACGGTTTTATTTATAACAATAGAAAGTATATATATTTCCCTGAAAGATTCAAGAGGACATTCTTATCAACAAAGATTTTCTCACTTTAAGTACTGTACAGATACATGTGTAATATGATAATGGCACTGTTGAAGTTATTAGCTTAGATTAGATAGGTTGTTGCCAAACATTTTGCACCAAGAGCCAAAACAAGTTAAACTGTGTAACTCCCGGTGGATCACACATCTTTGTCACGAAATGTTTTCTGTAGAATAGATAAAATTATGTAAACACTTGTCAAATATCAAAGCAAACTTAAGTTGCTGAAACATTTAAATTTTATGGAAAAATTCATGGCAATTAAAAAAAACTACTGTCCACCATTCGTAATTCAATATGTGACACAGTCACCACACACTAAGCAAACCGGGTTACCATTCTATCCTAGCACAAAATGTATTTCTCTTTCCATTCTGAGTCAAATTCATGACTAGTACTGGTTTTAAATTTTCACTTTCACCTCATTTGATAGTACTCTCATAACTGAGGATATTTTAATGTTTAATGACTGAGTAAAATTTATAGAATCGCCGTGATTATGCTATTACACAATGTCTTCAGCCAGATGTTATTGTTGGATGATGTCATGCTGGAACACATAAAATGGATATTTTTCTCTAAGCGGAGGGATGAGTCAACTGTGCCCTTAATAATTTATGAAAGGTGTAATGGTGTATGTTAGATTTATGTTAAAGAAGTGCTCAATATATAGTTAAGATGAGGGGAAGCAGAAACTATTCCCGTTCTTAAAACAAAGAGGAAGAAACCAGTCCAGCTAACAGGAGAGGCAGCTATTGGTAGGAAGTCATAGCGATTTTATTTGTCATAGCCTCAACCTATGAGGGCAAATAGCCAGTCCTCTTCCCTTGCTCTCTGATCCATCGGTGGGAAGGTCAGAGAGCAACTCATCATAATGGAGCCGAAATCTCAACACATATTCCTGCTCAACAAGGATTTTAACCCCAACCTTCCATTTGACAGTCCAGCATGCTACTCACTGGATTATTGCACATCCCAAAGTTAAAAAAGTACAGCTGAAGCCTATATTTAAATAAACAGTTACTACATCAAAGTTAAAGCAACTGTCTGCAGCCTTTCCTTCTCTTCTATCAAATTTATGCGCAAACATGCACAATATGTATGTAGCATTAATTTTTTTCTTTGTAGCTATAAGTGGTAGTAATTACTGTTTTGGTTGTTTAAGGCACGGTGTTTCTCGAACGGATGAGTACATACTGAAGGATCCTCACTTGTCTTTCTACAAATATGCCAAGATGCATGCTGATCAGAACACCAAAGACGAAGTTATTGGAAACGCTGTCAGTGGTAAGAGGAAGAACATGATTACGATTTCTAGTTGAACTCTTTCTTGTGTGGCTTGATTTTCAGTATGCTTGGTAATTGCCTGTTAGGCCAAAATAGTTCAAAATGGAGGAAGTTACATTATGAAGTGTTGGTAGTAGCTAATATTGGTAAAGAATACTGACGATTTTTCAGTTTAGAGAGCTTGATTTAGTAATGCCATAGATGAAAAGTTTGTATTTCTGCATGCAAACTTCTTTATGTTTAGAATCTTGTCCAAGCTCTCCTCGGGCATTTGGCAACTCAGATGCAGCTGACGGTTCTCAGAAAATTGAGGCTGGGATCAAAGTGGATAAACAGGATATTAAAGAAGAAGAAAAACCAAGTGAAGAATTAGACGATGTTCCAGTTAAGTTGGAGAAAGACGACAAACGAGTCCCTGAGTCGAAAGCAGCCATTGACTCGGTTATGCTAAATGACACTGAAAGGGGAGACACTTCGGTTCTGGAAGATGTGAAAGATGAGTTGGATGCCAGGGCACCTGACAATGGCCCCACCGACGACTCACCTAAACATCCGGTCAGATTACTGAACTTTGTGCAGATTTTGTTAGGCACACACAAGCAGCATTTATTCACTGTTCGTCTCTTTAAGAAATACCAGAATAGTTTCTTTGAAACGGTTCTTTATGAGTCATACATACCATTATATTTTCTTTCAGACTTGTGCACACCATACCTGTTTAATAGCCTTCTCTTTATATGACTTTATGATTTTGCCAGCACTGACAGCTTCGCTGCCTATAATTATAGGCCACAGTTCTTACCATATTTTGTTGGGTCCCAACTTGTTGCAACTTGTCTTTAGAATCAAGTGTTGATCAAACTGCCAAAGTAAAAGCAGTTCACCAGAGCAAGAAATTGTGTAGAAATATTAGCCTGATATGCTTTGATTTGATTTCCCAGCCTGCACTGAATATGTCACTAAAATTAAAAACCCCACCATATTAGAAAATTTCAGGTGAGTCTGAATTGTTAAGGCTGATTGTTCTCTTTGTAGACAGTAATGCTAGTTTTGCAATATTCTGCATGTCATCCCATAGAATGAGTGTCATGTTAGACTTGAGAATAAATAAAATATTAATGTTTCTGCATCATGATTTCAGTTTCATGAGTCGTAAGAACTTCAGTAGTTTTATTAGTTTAATTAATTTAAAGAAACTCAGTGTTTGAAGTAAGTGAGTTGAAGATGTCTTGTTTTGTTATTCATGTGTTCTTTGTGTTTTTCATAGGGCATGAATGAAGATGAAGAGGGTGGTCTGGCTTCTGTCAGGCGTTTCAATAATCAGTGGCCAAAGGTGAGAAATCATTTTGTTGTACTTAGGTTAACACATTTAGGGCAGGAGGAAGAAGATTTTCAATTCAAATTATTTTATTTGTCTGCATGTAGAAATGAAAAGATGAGGCAAACTATTTCCAGTGTTTCTTTTGCAGGATCGCATTGTTTTCCATCGCCTGGAGAACATCTGCTATTGCGTTGAGCTAGGAAGATGGAAAGTGAGTCAGCGTCACCATGCCAACAGCCAGCAGCAGGTCATGGACTCCAGCTGTAATACACCAAGCGCAGGAATGTCTTTGCCCGGCACACCTGTCGGAGGAGGTCATGACTACACAATTGTGCCAGATGAACAGGTGAGCCATCACATGCCTCGCTTTACTAGTTGCGTCTATGTCTTTTGAATAGACGAATATTAATTGATTGCTTCAAAACGTCTCTAGAACTGCTGTCTAATTGTTGCTTCTTGATAGTTCAGTTCTTAAAACATGTATGGTTGGTAATAGTGTGCCTGCTCACAGAGAGAAAGAGAGCTAGAGCTCTAACAGTAAGTGCTCAGGCAACATAATTATGTCTATATTCTGCCTGTTGTGCATAACAGTCTATTATGTGTTGCTAAGTTTTGGTTACTTTTAAAGTGTAGGTCATTTACCAACATTTTGCTCATCTGGGTTGGTTATTGTTGCACTCTTCTCTCTGTGGGGATTTCATATGTTGGATCTTCTGGAACAGTCTTCTGTTTCTTTTAGTGTTTCACTTTGACTGGGTTCAGCATGCACTTTCTGCCTACATTAATTGTTTACGTTTGTTTACGAAAGTAACATGGATGCATCTGAAGTACTTAAAGAAGCATTATAGGCAGTGTTTTGAAATGTGCATGCATGCATGCATACCTGGAGCAATAAGGTATTGTTAGTCATGTGACTTTAACTTACTCATAAATTCTAAGTATGGCAAGCCATGTGGAATTTTCAAGTCCAACATTTTAAATCCAGCTTAGGAGCTTCATTGTAGAGGTCTTGAAACTTCTTTTTCAGCTTCTTTTTTTATCCCAAAACTGGCAAAGATGCAAGATTAACATCAAGTGAAAAGTATCGGGGTACAAACCACTAATAGAATTTGTAATATTTGGAATTCTCTGACCTATCGTATATCCCTGACCAGCCTGAGTGCATGCTGTGTTATTGAACAGAGGAATGTCATGATGGCCATGACAGTTTGAAACCTGTTATATGTATATTTGGGATTGTGATCCTTTGGCATTAACTCATTGTTTCCTGATGTAGGTGGATAGTTTTAAGTTTAAACTTCAGAAGAGACGACGTCGCCGGACCAAAGCTGAAATTGAAGCGGGTCTCGGTAAGTTATTTTTTTTGAGTTTATTCTTTTTTAATGGCCATTTACCTGCTATTGCTGCATGAACACAGGCTCCTTTTTTCACATGGCTTTCATCTTGGATGTGTAGTAGTATTGTTGGAAATTGCCTTTTGGTGGTAGGTAAGTCAATGTTAAATGAAGTGTCTGCGCCATATCATCAGGGAATCATAGACTGATAAAGCAGACAAACAAGTGGGTGTTGGAGACTGCTGGAGAGGAACAGAGTCTACTTCAATTGATCAAGTGGAGGAAGCTTTCATATTTGGGGCATGTGATGCAGAAGAGTGGAGATTGTATGGATGAGGAGATCATCCCAGGTACAATTCCTGGATCAAGTGCTCAAGGAAGACCTAAAATGGAATTGATTAACAACATAGAGTCATGGACTGAATTAATTATCATTCGACCAGTTATTGAAAGATAGAAGAGGCAGAGTAGGGTGGAGTAGAATTGTCCGTGGTGTTGTCAACCATCTTATCGAGGACATTTTAAGCAAAGACAAGGTCAATAACGTTTAGTCTGAAGTTTATACTAATTCTATTGATTCCATGGAACTAGGTTTGCTGTTTTCATCTTTGCAGGTGATGACAAACAGCTTGAAGAAGATGCAGACATGAAACATGTAAGTATGATGGTCTTCATCAGAATCACGGTTTCTTCACTCGTCATCTACAGTGTTAAAAAGCTGCAGACATCATCTGATGAGCTCCTGACTTTTAGCACTTCTTAGACTTTGTTTCTCAAGCAGTGTAACTTTCTTTCAGCAGTGTTTCCACCTACTTCAAGACGTCTATAAATAGTTCAGGTCATCTCTGATAGTCTCCTGGAAGTTTTTCTGGCCTTTCTCTTCTTTTTTAAAATATCTAGGCTAGACTTTCGTTTTCTTTTATTATAAATGCATACGTACTACACGTGCGGCTGAGAAAATTCTTGGAAAAATAAATTATCCGTGTAATGAAATTTTTTTAGTATTTTTTAAATAAAATATTAATAACTTTTTTGTCAAATGAAGTAGATAATTGAAACTAGATGGACAGACTCGTTCCTGTAAACAGTCAACTATTGTTGTGAAATGTTTGTGGCATTTGCTGTGTATGCAAGGTGCTTGTATGCACCTTACTACTGAACATTTCGGAGAATGTTTGTTTGAAGTTGGTATATAAATTTCACAAGGTCTTTGTATTCAGGTCTGCTTTAACAGCTGCTGACGGTTTTTGTGTATTCATTGCTGATGCAGGATGTCATCAGTTCGGCTGGGTATCTGAAGAAGAAGCGAGGTCGAAAGATGCAGAGCCTGGACTTGATGTATGATGGCAATGATGACCCAGATGCTCGTGTGTCAGTTGTCAATCAGTTGGATGGCAGTCGTCTGTCAGGCGATGAAGCACCAACACAGCGCGAGTTGAGTGCTTGGCTGGATGAACATCCGGACTATGTCGTTGAAAAACAGCTCCTGGAAAAAGGGAATCTGCATTCTGAGGTTGGTCGTCTCAGCCAGACTGTGCATATCTGTTTCTGAAAATTTATACAGAATCTTCTTAGCAACTTTAAATAATAGGATAGGTTGGTTGGTTAAAATGTAGTACTTTGTGAGCTGTGTAAAGCACTTTTTAATTGGATTCAATGAATGCAATATGGGCTTAATATGCCGATATTAAGGGGTGTTTGTTACGGCTCTGGCAAGAGAGTTTTCAATCATATTTAGTTATGCAGATTTCCCACAGTAATACCAATGAGAATTGAGTCTGCTGGAAGCCAAGGCATTTGCCAGTGGAATTAAAATAGTATGAGGCAAAGGGCCTGATCCCATATGTGAAATTGAGCTGATTAGCACTCTGCCCAAACATGAAATGAGAGAAAGTTAATTAATTATCGTAATACTTTGTTGCTGTACTCATTGTGTTCAGGCACCAATACAGCGGCAGAATCGTCGTCCACGTCTTGACCCGTCCAAACTGGTGCTTGAAGACTTGACTGGAGATGAGAATGTTGCTGTTGTCAACCGCAACACTGGCAAACGCATCACAGGAGTGAAGGCACCTACTCTACGTCATCTCGGACCATGGCTGGTTCGAAATCCAGGCTTTGACATTGACCCAAAATGGGCGCACATTGTTCGACAAATGGTAAGTGGAAAATTCCAGTTGTGTGCAGCTGAGGATCTTGGTATTGTGTCATCTTATGATGTAAATCCTGGTCTTGTGTTCATTTGAATGCTTTGGTCATATTCTAGTCTAACTTAGTACATCATGATTTATTTTGGTGCAAGACTGTATGTATGGTAGTGTTTTTAAAAATTGTCTAAAAATTGGTGCATTATTGTCACCTGTTGGAAGAATAGCAAAACAACCAAGAACTTATCATTCAGTCATGAATATGCCCATACACTTGTAGTTTAGTTTAGACACCGTACTCATGCTCACATGGCTCAGTCGGTTGATGCGTTTATTCATATACACTATACAGTGGTACTTGTACTCCAGCCATCAGTATAAAGGAACAATTTTGCAAGTTGCAAATAGTGCATAAGTCTCCAGTGTTGAGCAGGACTTGAATTTTTAAGTAAATGGCTCAGTTGACTGGTGGGAAGATTTGCCCAGAAATGGCACTTTGTCATTGATACTTAGAAAGAATGCATCAAATACTGACCAATGAAGATGCATACAAATGATCTAATTTGAGAGCACAACTAACTATTGAAACACAGGGCTGAGCACTAGACCAGACTGTACACTGTCCTAGTCTTGACGCATGCTGGTCAGAAGCTTGGATGACTGCAGACGTCCCAGAGCTTTTAAGTTTCTTGTAGATTTCTGACATAGGTAATAGACTGCTGTATTGTGTTTGTAAGACATGATGAATCTGAAACTTCACTTGTTTTATTTTGTTCTTAGGGAAGCCTTCCTGAAGAACTTTCCTGTCGAATTGCAGCACATTCTGGAAACAGTTCACAGCCAAAGTCTGTTGCAATGCCGGCGAATATTAGCAGCGAAGAGCTTTATAAGACTTTGTGCATGGCACGTTTGGCAGCTATGGCTGATCAGCAGAGAGTCGTCAGCTACTCACCTGTGAAGGGTTTAGCAGCAGGCGAGGCCAACAGAGCAATGTACGCAGCCAGCATGGCTGGCCTCGGACTGTTGCCCAGCAGCAGTCAACATGATGAGGAAGATTCATCAAGTGAAAGTCACGACTCTTCTTCTCCAAAGCCTTCAACAAGTGCTTTCCTTATACCATCTTCGTTGCAACAGGAAGAGGAGGAGGAGGGAGAGGTGCCTTTTTCATTCATGTGTGACCCAGGTATATATGGCACACCTGGTGTACATGGAGTGAGAAGGCCTCAGGTTGCTTATCCTAGAAGACAGCAGCAGCAGCCTATGGCAACGTTCCACTTAGAACAGCTGCAGAATAACGCAGCGAATTTGGTTGACACAGACTCAGAACCTGGAAACAGTTTGGAGTTGGGCGAAGTTTCTGAAGACTTTAGATTTGATGACGGACTTCCGTTAGGTGCTTCCGCAGGTTCTAGGATGAGCGAAAACGTTAGGCTGAGACTAGCATCTTCAGGTGGCATCCCTTCTCTTGGCCATTATGTGCAACCCGGCCACACAACGTTGAACCAGGGTGCTGCCTGGGAATCAAATTTTGGCACAAGACTAAAAGCATCGGACGCTGTGGAGGTAGACGTGGCAATGGCTTCACAGGAGACCCTTGATGAGTCGTCTGATTCCAGTGATGATGAATTTGTTGATGACTAATTATTATGAGAGCTTTAGGCAAAATATTGGTACCGTCAATTAGTAAATGATGATGATTTGTGTCCGTGATCTGTTAGAATTCTTTTTACTGATAACCATGGCTGCTGAGAAGGAAATATTGTTTTCCTGCCTTATTCCCGTTAACAAACCATCTTGTTAGTTCGTGCTGTTTGATCTGGACTAGTATTTATTTTCTATGCCAATGCTAGTGATCGTTTTGCATTTGATCTGTAGTATGGGGTTGGATGCTGTGTAAACATGACCCTGCTGACCCTTCTTTACATGTGTCATCTTTTATTTCTTATCTGGACCAGACATGGGTAGATGTTCATTATGAGTCCACTCTCGGGAAATATGTTGCACGATGGAATATTTTTTATAACAGTAAGATGGCATGAAAACCACTGATGTGAATTGAATAATGATTTGAAGTATTGAGTATCATAACAATTGTAGCTGAAAACTAACTTCTACCCCTTCAGACAAAGACGGCCTCACGAACTTCTCTGTTATGTCATTTCTGTTAGAAAGATAAAATGCAAATCCATTCTATGCAGAATCACGCTTTGTTTGATGAATCTAAACAAAACTTAGAACATTCTGCTGTACATTCATGCACTTGTTAACATAAGGTAATGGAATCTATATATATATATATGTCGAGGCATTTACACCGGAGACTCTTTATAGCATGTCTCCTCATACCACTGTTGGAGTCATGGAACACAAAATTTAGTTCCCTATAGAAAAATAAAAGCCATTATAACATGACCTTGTTAAAAGGCGATTCTTGATGTGGCTTTGAGATGGCATTATAATGACTTTCTGGTGTATGTAGAACCTCGTGAGGAGACCCCTTCAAGATTGCAACTTGAAACTGTAGCATGTTTGTCTTATTGTGCTTAATTTTTGAATGGTTGACAATTTCCCATGATGGTATTGTTGTGTAGCCAATATCGCAACTGAAATATTGTTGGTGTTTTAATAATACGTTGCCATAGTTTTTCTGTTAATTTAAATTGAAACTGTAAGCTGAGGTTAGCTCAATGGATGGGACCAGAGCATTAGATCATAAACAACTGTTTGAGAAAAGGTTGGGGTTAAACATGAACAATGCAAAGTGCCACAGCTAAGTGTATAGAAAAGGAATATAATTTGGACTGTAATGACAGCAACTGCTGTAGATCAGTACTCAGTAGCTATGTACATGTAGTTGTTGGCCATTTATGACTCTGGTTTATTTGACAACCAAGAAGCCAGATATAAATGTCCTTAGAAGAATACTTACAACTGATTTGGGTGACTACATTATATTCTTCCATTAGCAGTGTTTTTATCATGAGGAAATTTATCACACTTTTGCAAGTATTTTCAATAAACTTTGCATTTTCTATCTTCCCAAACAGAAGCTCTATACAAAAATAAACAGGCATAGTTTGACTGTAGAAGCTAAGCGCACAAATGAATGAATGAATTTAATGTGCAGACCTGTTGCAGTTGACAGTATATGCCATTACCAGTTTCATATTGTTCAGTTTGAAAGTACTATGGGTTCTGATTTGTTGGTGTTGAATGTTAAAGTCAAAGGTAGAAATTTTGGAATCGTATTGTCAGTATTAAATTAATCATGAAATGTTTGTGGGACAAAAGCTGATATGGCAGATGAGAGTTGGTGGTGATAGACTAGAACAATGTGCATTTGTATTACTGTTTCGTCCAAGTGGTCGAGATGATGTTAGCAATAAGGCTCAAAGAAAGCTTTTTATGATGTCAAAACCGCAAACAGATCTGGTGTAGTAAAGCAGCCTAGAAGTAGCTCGCTACTGACGATGCTGTATGAATTGTCGTAATTGCAATTGCTAGTGTCAAGTATAATAGTACATGTACAGTATGTGTTATAAACTGCATCTACCATTTGCAGTTTCAGATGGACAGGCAATTTTCTTACTTAGTATCTATAGGGGTGCAACATTTCAGTAAAATATGCCAGGGATATCCATTTCAAACAGGTACCTGACTGACTACCATCACTATAAGTGAGTCGATAAAAGATTGCTGTCTGCAACATACTAATCACTAATCAATATATTTATTAGCAAAGGTAACAAAATTGCCAGTAGACTTCTTAAATACATTTATATTTGATAAAATTCGATTTAAATAAAAACCGTACATTCTAAACATTTAAAACACTTGTTTAATGCCTTTTTGATATTTTTACTGTACTATTGATGTACAATGCTATTAGTTGTTACCCAAAGTTACCAAAAAGATACAAAAATAAAGAAAGACTGTACAGTATATAGCACCACAGGGAAAGCAGGGAAGTTAATGTATTATGCCATAGGAAAGATGACTGTTTAAGAAATTTCACTATCAACGTCAGCACTCCTTTGATGCTGTAAGAAGTCATTAAACTTTTGGTAACCAAGCATAATTTATGGGCTTATTTTAATTCAAAGTGTCTAATATAAATGATGATAACTATTCCATTAACTTTGTCATCACTTGAGAAAAAATATCCCCTGTATGCAACCGTTATCAACTGTACACAGCTGCCGGGCAGGGCTATTGCAAGCAGGTGAACTTATCATAGCTGCAGCTACTCTCAGATGTATATGTGATCTTATCTGGGGGCACTACTGTTTCTGCTCGTTCTCTTAAGACTCTTCTTGTTTCGAGGGGCCCTTCTCACTGGAATCGCCTCTGATTGTACTGTCAGAGAGGCGCTTTATAAGTCCTTATATAGAATAGAACAGAATAGAATATGGAGATGACCAGATCAGATAAATTACGGTATTTGGGTCTGCTGCTAGCATAGCCAGGTACCGGTGGGTGTGTGGTGACAGCGGCAAGAACGGCTGTGTGCTGGCTGATAATGACCTGGTTAGCTATGGTACATTGATTAATAATAATAATAATTGTGTTTATTGACAAGCTGGGTGACAAAACTGCAGTAAGTAACAACACTAACATGACCATACAAATTTCATGATCTCATCGAACACTTGTGTTGGCAGCCTGTTTTTTTACAGCTGCCACTAGGGAGTGGAAGGCTGAGTCGATCTAGAGCTAGGGCTTAGTACGGTATCGAACCATGTCTATCAAGATCTATTTGTTCGTCAAACCAGAGTTACCATTTAACTATCCCTCTGATTAAGCGTGTCAAGGCGCCTGTGGGTGTTGGGAAACCGGTGTGAATTAGGAAGCCCATCATGACATGTGAGCGTTCTGAATCTCCAGCTAGCACGGTACTTACACAAGGACTTCATCTAAGAGTGGCATTGTTGAAACGGGCAGAGGTGATGGATCTTACCCAATCAGTTCACTGATAAATGAGCAGGGTCAAGGCCATATGGTCGCTATAGAAAACATGTTTATACTTGCTTACAAGTAATTTCTAGAAACGACTGAGTATTGGTTGTATGGCCAGAAAGTCCACTTAATTGGTACCCGTGTTTACAGGACTCGTTCTCGTATGGGACCTGTCAATGCCCACGGAAATGCTAGCACTGCTCTGCCAGGATAAAAATCAGCCTAGGATGGCTTTAGCCTATATGGTACAGAATAGCCACACTCCTAGGATAGGTTAATAAGGCCAAGATCTATGCCAGTGTCTAATAGTTTTGCAGTCTTGTGTCACTTGTGTGGTCTGTCTAGTGGACCTTCGTTTGACCTTACAACTGTAGTTGATGCAAGTCCAGTTTTTAGCATTTGTGGTGTCTAGGTGCCATTTGACGATCTGTCCCCTCGCCAAGTTTTTCTTTCAGGGTTCATGCCTTCATCTGTTCCCGTATTGACTACTGCAACGCGTTACTCATTGGCCTACCAAAACTCCGCCTGGTTCCGCTCCAATTGGTACTTAATGCAGCTGCTCGTTTGATTGCCCGCTTTCATCGTTTCTCCCATATTTCAACTTTTATGACTGAACTCCTTCGATGGCTTCCCTTAACTGCTCGGATTCAGTTTAAAATTCTCTTTCTTACATGTAAAACGTTTTTGGGTCAAGCTCCTCGCTAGAGTCGCTACCTCTTTGATCTTATCAGACTACCTCTGGACCGTCATGACCTAGTACCTCAGTCTCGGACTGCCACAGTACAGCATAGTGCCTATGCCTGTGTTGGCCCTTTGCTATGGAATGACCTTCCTGCTATAACTTTGCTATGATCTTATCTGTGGGCACTACAGTTACTGTAGGTTTCTTCCCATTCTCTTAAGACTTCTTTTTTCGAAGGGCTCTTCGCACTGGAAGCGCCTTTGATTAGGTTGTACTGTGAGAGGCGCTTTATAAGTCCGTAAATAGAATAGAATAGAAGAAATAACTCCGTGTGCTGCATTGTCAACAGCTGCTCCTTCGTTTACAAACGAGGAGTTCGTGGAATATCTTGTTTACCCAAGCTCAGCTCCATCCATGATGAATTTATACCCCGCAGTCGATCGAGTCGAGTGTATACGATCGACTTGGCTCGACCGACGATTGACTTCGTCGACTCGCCGACTTTTCGACGACTCGATCGACTTAGCTCGGACGACGATCGACTCGATCGATTTCGTCGACTTGGACTGTAGCCTAATAAGCCTACACCGGCGTAAAGTTGGTAGGCCATAGATTTATCACAATCAGTGGCGGCGCCAGGATTTCCGGTTTGGGGGGGCTGTAGCCCTAAGCCTTCCTTTTCTCCCCTCCCTCTTTTCCCCTTCCTGTACCTCCATCCAGAGGCGCAACCACGGTCCAGAAGTTGGGGGGACCTAATAGAATGTCTGAGGGGGATTGCAAGCGCCGAAGGCGTGAAGCTGCGATTGCCGAAGGCAAGAAGCCCCTAACGACTAGGGGGTAACTGACGCAATTTTGAGCATTTCATGCCAAATGCAGTACATTTTGGGCTCTAATTTACCTCAAATTTTTCGCCGATGATTTCGATATAAAAGTACCTAAACCATCTAGATATGTGAAAAAATATGACTTTATTATATGAATAAACTGAGATTTTAGGTTTTAGAAGAATACCACTTGCAGTCTCAGAAGTAAAAATTGAAATGTCCTCCTAGGCTTCTACCGCGAGCCTTAGTAGAATTTTAAAGCGTGATAAGTAGGCTACAGGTTTAGAGTGAAATTATACAGCAACATCCTGCAATGAATTCTTATAGACTCAGTTGAGTTTAGCGGCTTTAGCCTTACTCTGTATTCTATCGGCCAGGTCCAGCGATTTGTTAGGGGACGGACCTATACTAGAACGTTCGAGTGGGGGAAATTGCGAGTGCGGAAGGTGCATGTACAGTAGGCTGACCAGATATTGGAAACTAAAAACCGGGACACTTCAATCACAAAATAAATTTGTGCTGTTGTCAATAATTAATATAATAGAGGCCTAACTTGCACAAATATCTATTTTATGCTTATTATATTGGTATAAGTAGACTAAGTGAAAGGTTTTATTCATGCTTTTAAATTTAAAATTAAATTCTAAATTTCTCAAATCAGTTACTCAAATTTAGCACCTGAATGTATGCTTCTTAAAAGTTTTTTTGTCTGCTAACATTCTATCATAACAAATCTTGCTTTTACATTTAAATTTGTAATAATAGCCTCAGTTTTTGTTCTGGCACAAGTAAATTTTGGCTCGAACATTTTTCTGATCAGCTGTGATGTACAATCCATTGATCTGAAGCTTTGATTGTGGCATACGTTGTGGTATGCATACGTACCCTCTGCAACAGCTAAATTATACTCTTCTTTACCTGGTTGTTTAGCTGTAAAATTTTTCGGTAATGATGAAGAACTTGCTCTTGCACTCAGAGCGACCTTGTGTTTCTTAGTGGCAATGTGGTCATTGATGTCTGACCTGCCGCCGTGAGCAACCGAAATAGTTGGCTTACAGATATTGCAGAATGCAGTACTACCATCAGTCGCACTGCTGGACAAGAATGAAAACTCGGCCTTCAGATCGTCGTTAAAAGAACACTTTCGTTTTGACATTTTATAATCTTATTTCAGTAATTTAGTTTCAAATTGTAGGATTTAGATTTTAAATTAAAAATTATTATTTATGAAAATGTGTTTTATCAGAATATTATCACTACGACAATATGACGTTTAGAACCGGAAGAGGTATTATGCATGCATTGCATGGTAATAAATAAAAGTGAGATTAAAAATGAATTTACTCGCCAGATGCCAGTAGTAAAATCAATGATACGTTGATAAAGTAAGTAAGTATAATAGTATATCCTTTATTTGATCACATGACAAACGCAAATGAAATACATCATAGGCCTATATAAGATCGGAAAGTCAGGTCAGTTTTTAAAAACCGGGACATATTTAGAGTTTGGCCTACCTTTCCCGGCAGCCGGGACAGCTAGCAGAAAATCTGGACTGTCCCGGGAAAACCGGGACGTCTGGTCAGCCTAATGTACAGCCGCGATTGCGGAAAGCAAAAAGCCCCTAACGACTATAGGGATACGGGGGAGCGTCGTAAGCTCCGCCAACGGGGTCTGGGCCCCAGACGACGACGCAATTTTGAGCATTTAATACCAAATGGAGTGCATTTTGGGCTCTTGTTTACCTCAAAATTTTCAAAAGTTGGGCGGCACCGTCCAAGCCTGCCCGAAAGTTGGGGGGCACGCGTCCTACGGGTAACGGGTCCCATAGGGTGGTTGCGCCTATGCCTCCATCCCTTCCCTCTTCTATAGGGCCTACCCGACACAAAACCTGCAGACAATGGAATCAATATACTGTACAGAAGTTTGAGCTCTATCACAAAAAAATCTTTAAGATGTTCCCAAATTACTTCTTTCATAGACCCTTACAGCTGTTACTGGGCATTGATTTGAAACAGGTTCTTGCAAGTTTTACTATTCTCCACTTAGATTGATTGAAAACTATACAATAAACACGTTAAATCCTAATGTTTATTTCCTTGTAAAGCACAAATTTAATGTAGGCCTACATAAGCGACATAAAATCCCTAACAAGTTATTACAGCATTTTGCTACAGGAAAACTTTCAAACATGAATTTATTTGAACTGCAACTATGACTCCTGCAGTACAAACAACATGATGACAAACTTACATTCCCAATCACACTTTTTGTGTCTGAAATACTTCATGTTGGAATAAAGCCATCATGCAATACTACACCAAACCCATTAAAACATCAACATCATGAAGTTGAAAACACTTTACTTAAGAATTATTATCCATGGCAACACTTGGAAATTCTAGAAAAATAAAAATATAACAAAAAGTTTTTGAAAGAAACTTAAGGAAAACTTCGTAAATCTATAGCAGAAACCCCAAGAAAATAATTAATTAAATATTGATCGCATTAATCTGTTTCCCGCAATCCCGCTATTAGGCCCTTTTGCTTTTAGAACGGAAGTGAGTCAGTCACGCACTCAAGCAACCATAATAATTATAAGAAAGAGGTCGTTGCACGCAACTGAAACCGTAAAGTAAGTAAGAATGTAATCGGTAAAGATTAAAATAGGCCCTGTGAGTCTACAAGTGACCCTGTCCATCATAATCAAGTAATTGCCTCACTGCCCGAGATAGTTGATGATTTCGTTGCCGTTGGTCACTGTTCAGTTGGCTTATTATGAAGTAAGCATTGGCAGAGATTTCCCACTTTTTGTTTGGGGGGGCTGAGCCGCAGTTAGGGGGGCTAAGCCCCCCCTAGCCCCCCCTGGCGCCGCCACTGATCACAATAGGCCTACATTTTAGGCTCAACTAAATAGGCTACTAAGTTTCCTTTTTACGTACAAAATAACGCTCTGATATTAACTTTACTCTTTAATTACGACTTTGTTCAGACGAAACAATAATAGGCGTATTTTTATGACGAAAAGAAAATGGCCACAACATTAAACCCCAGATTAAACGTCAAAGCTAGGGGAGTTAGAATGATAGTTTTTCATGATTTCTATAGGCCACCTGCATGTAAGATCCACTGATCCAGAGGCTATTCCTATTCAAATCCAAGACATTCCAATGATCTTTCTGTGATTAAGACACGGCCTAATGTTCGCCAGGTGGTGGCTGATCATCTTCATCCTCTGTGTTTATTCATTGTCAAGGGAATAATATTATGTCGGTCAAAAATGGAGGATGCACGTTTTCGGCAAAATTCCTTCTTATTTACAGTTAATTCACATATATTATATTGTAAACGATATTTTAATGGGGAGTTTTGAAAGTGAGTTACGTGTTAGGTTCGCGAGAAGTTCGTAAAATGCGGAGCAGGTAATTTTGAATACGTTCGTAAGTCATTTTGGAAAATAATGATGAATGATTATTTTTAATTATTTAGAGTGAAGTGCATCTGAGGTGGTGGTTAGTGGTGTTGCATCTGAGGTGGTGCATGTGTGGTGGTGGTGGTGATGGTGTGCAGATAAAGGTTTCAATACGCAGCATGACTTGCTAAACCTGTGCCGACGCTAATGAGCCTAATTTACAAGGACGTTAAGACAGCCTACTTTGCCGTCGTGTCCGGCCTGGGCCAGATCCAGTGCACACACTGTAGGCTATTGTGTGTCTGCGTGTTTGACATTGTCCGATGATTTCTTGAGAACTGTCTGTTGCAGACGTGACAAATTCTTCTAGTAGGCCACACGCAGCCTATCTTTCTAGAATACCATCAGTGACAGGCCTCGTTCGTATATGGCTAGATGACATTTGACTTAGGCATGTTGGGTACAGGCTACGAGTTATATAAAAATCAGAATGACGCCCATTGTCTTTGATAAATAAGCCACTGTACAGGCAAAACCATGATGACTCTGCATTTCTTGTGAAGTTAAAGTTCACAAGAAGACCTTGAAATCAAAGTGTGCCAGACAAGTTCTTCACATGTTTTAGAGGCATGCATTTTAGAAATGTGCTGCAATTTGAAATGCCAGCATATTCAGTTAATAGCTCTGGGGGATATAAAACGACTTAACATTCTGTAGAATAACATAACATAGCATAACGAGGGTTTTAAATGATTCAGAAGATATATAGGCTGTGCTAAAACCACTGCAAATTAACCAGAAACTCTTAACACCCATTTTCTCTAGCTTCCTCTCAAAAGCCTGACTGTCCACTGAGACAGTACTATCTTCCAAGCCATTCCACAAGTCTATTACTCTGGCACTGAAGAATTTCTGCCCTAATGTCCTAAATAATTCATATCTGTGTCCCTGAGTTGCCTTGTTTGGTGTTAATTCAAAGAACCTCTCCCACTTTAGTACTTCCTTTCCAGTGATAATCGTACAAGCTTCAATTAGATCTTCTCTGCTCCTCCTTTTCTACAATGTTGTTAGTCCACACCTTTTACAAAAGTAAGTCTCGAGAAATGCTGGTCTACTGACGACGCGGGTGTAGCAGGACTGAACCTCCACTCATTGGAATGCAAAGAGTGACTTCTATGGTCATCTTAGCTGACAACCTTAGAGCATCTACATACGTTGGGGAGGTTCAGGGGACTGCTTCATGTTGACTTCATGTTCTACGAATTCTAAGAACGCACGGCCTGCCAACAGAGTCACTGCATGAGGTAGCCAGAGCCACCACGATCGCTCGCCTGCTGTATGCTTCATCCGCTTGGTGAGGTTATACAACTGCCGACGACCACTCTAACACTTCGTCCAAAAGTCTAAGCGAATGGGCTTTCTTCCACCGCAACAACGTAACGTTGTCCTGCTGGCATCTGACGTGGATGATCGCCTATTACAAGCGATCGTATGGAACACAAACCACGTGCTTCGTGGTCTGTTTCCACCAGTAGTGAGGTGGCGGTATGACTTAAGACCAAGGCCACACGACTTTGAGCTACCACAGAAGGACGAACAAAATTTTGTCCCTCGAGTACTATAGAAACGGGTCCCCATAGCAAGCTTCCGACCAAATTAGACTTTAAGATCATCAGGCACCGTATCCCACCAGATTGGGCATAGCAGATTATTATATAGTCTATCAGACATTTATTTTTCTTTCTCTTTGTACTAAGTTGCAGTTTGGCAACTTAATGTTTCAGTAAAGGATATATATAATATATATATATATATCACCTTGTCACCTTGTGCTGTCAGTTCTTGGAACTTTAGCGACCTTCATGATCAAGCCTCTCCATTTCCTTCTGTCCGCCGTCGCATCTCTCAGTTCTGCCAAATTCATTCCAGTTGTTTCATGTATCTCGTCCATCCACTTTTTCCTTGGTCGTCCTTGTTTTCTCCTTCCCTCTCCATATGCTAACATCATTTCCTTTTCCAGTCCATCTGATCGCATGACATGACCAAAGAACCTCAACTTTGCTCTTAGCACACGGTTTGTTGTAGTGTCTCTTCCTTCTCAATTCCAATACTCCATCGCACCCAATCATTGGTCTTTTTCTCTTTCCATGATATTCTCTGCATCTTCCTCCATATCCACATTTCGCATGCGTTAATCTTTTTTCTCATTTTCTTGGTCATTGTCCATGTCTCGCTGCCGTATGTTACTGTTGGTATGATCAAAGCCTTCACCAATCTTTTTTCGTGTCTATACTCACATGTTTGTCCTTCCATATTTTTCCAGACCATTCATTGCAGCTTTTCCTATAGCCACTCTACGATTTATTTCCATATCACACTTTCCTTCTTTTTCTATTACTGATCCCAAAAACGTGAAGTTAGTTACCGTTTCTATTTCTTCTCCGTCTACTTCAAAACTGTCCTCCTCCTCTGTTGTCATGATCTTTGTCTTTTTTATATTGAAGTAGAGTCCTGCTTTCTCACTTTCACTCTTAAGCCTTCTTATCAGTGTTACCAACTCGTTTTTTTTACCCGCCAATAATGTTGTATCATCAGCGTATCTCAGATTGTTCATTATTCTTCCCGCTATCTTTATTCCTTCCTCAGCCTCATCCATTCCCGCCTGCCTCATTATCCTTTCAGCGTACATGTTAAATAAGACAGGAGACAGAATGCATCCTTGCCGCACTCCCTTCCTTATCCTAAAACTGTCAGTATCTCCATATTCTGTCCTTATCACCGCTATCTGATCTTCGTACAGACCCCTAAGAAGTTGTACCAAGTGTTTCGGTATTCCCATTTCTCCCAAGGTTTTCCACATCAATTCATGATTAATGCAGTCAAACGCTTTACTATAATCGATGAAGCATATGTATACTTTCTGTCCATACTCCCTTTGTCTCTCCATTATCCACCTCATATTGGCAATATGATCACGTGTTCCACGAGATTTCCTAAATCCTGCTTGACTATCAGGAAGCTCTCTCTCTATTGTACTCTCCATTCTTTTATGTAATATTTTAAGTAATATTTTGCTTATGTGCGATATCATTGCTATTGTCCTGTAATTTTCACACTCTTTCGCATCTCCTTTTTTAAATAAAGGTATAAAAACTGAACTTTTCCAATCTTCTGGCCATTTTCCAGTTCTCCATATGTTATTACAAATTTTTGTTATTGTCTTTGTCATCACGCCATCCCCACCTTTTACCATTTCTATTGGTATCCTGTCTTGGCCCGGTGCCTTATTATCTTTCAATTGTTTGATAGCCCATTCTACCTCTGCTTCCATGACTTCCGGTTCAATTTCATACTCAGTTTCATCCATTTTTTCTACCTTTACTCTTTTATCTTCGTTGTACAACTCTTCTGTGTATTCTTTCCATCTTTTCTTCATTCCTTCTTCGTCCGCAATTATGTGTCCATCACTTGCTTTCAATGATCCCATTCTTGGTGTGTTTTTTCTCGTTATTTCCCTTACTTTTGAAAACATTGTTTTAGTTCTTCCTTTTCTTCCCTCATCCTCCATTTCTTTGCATAATTCATTTAGATGTTTTTCTTTGTCCATGCGTGCTTGTTTTTGGAATGCTCTATTCAGTTTTCTTACTTTATCTTTATCTCCTTCTCTTTTTGCTTCCCTTCTGTCCATGGCTATGTTGATAGCTTCTTTCGATAGCCAAGGAGTTGTTTTGGATTTTCTTTTCTTCGGAATATATTTCTCCGCAGTTTCTAAGATCGCTTCCTTTGTCTTTTCCCATAAATTGTTCTCAACCTCCTCTGTTTCCGCATCATCCCTCTCCAATATTTCAAATCTATTCCTTATTTCTACTCTGTATTCCTGTGATATTTCCTTGCAGTCGTATGTGATCAATCTTTCTCCTGTTTTTAGTTTTTTAAATTTCATTTGCACTGTTGCCACTAGTAATTCATGATCAGTTCCACAGTCCGCACCTGGTTTTGTTCTCACATCCCTTATCGTGCTTTTCCATCTTTTATTTATCAGTATGTAATCAATCTGGTTCCTGTGTTTACCATCCGGTGAAGTCCACGTGTACAACCTTCTTTTTGGCTGTTCAAACCATGTATTCATTATTCTCAGGCTGTTTCCTTCACAAAAATCCACTAATCTCTCTCCTGCATCGTTTTGCTCTCCCAACCCATGACCTCCTATCGTGTCTCCCCCTCCTCCATTATATTTTCCCACCTTTGCATTGAAGTCACCAATGACCATTACTACATCTCCTTTATGGGTTTTATCAATTATACTTTGTAATTCATTATAAAAGCTTTCATGCTCTTCTTCAGTCGCCATTGATGTTGGTGCATATATCTGTATGATTGTTGTGTTAACTTTCTTTCCTCGAAATCTTACGCTCAAGATTCTGTCACTCACTGTATCATAACCCATTATTGCATTTGCACTTATTCTATCACACATAATTGCTACCCCACTTCTTCCTTTTTCTTTTTGACCCGACATTATTATCCTATAACCATTCCAGTTGAAATGACCTTGTCCTTTCCATCTTGTTTCGCTTAACCCCATGACTGATATTTCAAGTCGTTCCATCTCTCTCTGAATGATATCCATCTTTCCGCTCTGCATACTACGAACATTCCATGTTCCTATTTTCATCTTCTTTTTGCAGCTCAGGACGAGTCTTTGCTTTCCAGTACGATCCGCCACAGAACCTCCTTTCGGCTTTTGTCCTGTTGCTTCATTAGACTGGAATGCTTTCAACCCTCCATCTTGCTCTTTCCCAGTAGCTGTTGAGTCGCACTCCGGCCTGGGAGTCTCACCATCTGCGACTAATGCTTTGTTTGAATTTGCTTGATTCATAAAGGTTTTCTTGGCATGTTAACAGGGGTGGTTTGCCATTGCCTTCCCCTGGTTTTGCCTGCCGTGCCCGTTCGTTCCCCTACCCAATAAGGAGGGTACTAACAGTCTGCACCACTTGAAGGTGGACACGGAGGACTTTGGTTCATCAGCCCAGGTCGGTTCCGAATCTACGATCAGTGAATACGTCGATCGGATTTCCTCCCTGTGTTACTCTAAGCAAGCTAGGCAAGCCTAGACGAGCCTAAAGTGACTGATGAGCCTTTGCAGACTCAAATCCTTGTAGCCCCAAATCATTTTTGTAGCTCCTCTTTGCACTTTCTCCAGTTTTCCATGTCCTGTTTCAGGTATGGACTCCATACCTGAATGCAATATTCCAACTGTTGCCTAACTAGTGATTTGTGCAACCTTGTCTCTGGTGACTATTGTCCTTCTTGAGTTAGCCTTTTTGATGCGTCAGCACATTGCCTTGAAGATTTTGCACTTTTGTGTAATCACTCCAAAGTCCCTTTCTTCATAATTCACTTTCAATAGCATGCCCCTCATTTCATGTGAAAACTCATTCCAGCCATCTCACCAAGGCTCAGTTCTGATAGATGGAACTGTCATTCCCCAAGTTAAGTCAGTAAAATTTCTTGGCATTTATATAGACCAGCATATCACATGGAATGACCACATTGACCATATATCATTGAAAATAGCAAAAAATGTAGGAATCATATCTAGACTAGCCCATATACTACCCACGAGCATTCTCCTTACTTTATATTATTCCTTAATCTATCCTTACCTAACCTACTGTAATATGATCTGGGCTTCCAACTACCCATCAAGACTCAACAGAATTATTATATTGCAAAAAAGAATCATTCGTATTATAAGGCGACTTCCATACAACTCCCATACTGATCAGGCCTTTGCTTACCTAGGTATTTTAAAACTTCATCAGATAAAATTAATGCAAACAGCTGAATTTATGTACCGCTACACTAAGAGAGAACTGCCAAATGCATTTGATAATTATTTTGACCTAGTCATGGACATCCACTCCTACCATATAAGAAACCCAGCACAATACAGAGGTGAATTTGCTCGCACCAATACAAGGAGCTTCGCAATTAAAATAGCAGGCCCATCTCTATGGAACAGTCTGCCACAGGT
This sequence comes from Aporrectodea caliginosa, assembly GCA_020284085.1. Lineage (NCBI taxonomy): Eukaryota > Metazoa > Annelida > Clitellata > Crassiclitellata > Lumbricidae > Aporrectodea > Aporrectodea caliginosa. The sequence goes on from JACEVL010000061.1 coordinate 1,210,612, forward strand.
TCTCCGTGATATTCCAAGTCGTCCCCACTTCAAGAGGGAGCTTAAAATTTATATTATGAAACAATATTAAGATATCTGATTAACTGCTTTTACCATTGTTTTGTTGATGCATCTGTCTCTAGTTAAGATAGTTAAGTTTAAATAAAATAATGTCCTATGTTACTCATTATGTCAATCACAACAGCTTATAAACTGCTGTCTTGAACTGATCTAGTTACATAGGTGGCCCTACTTAGCGGGACTATCGTCCCTTTTGGGCTCCTCCTTTTGGTACCCACTGAATGTTGTACCCTTTGAATGTTGTCCAGCTTTATCTATTATTACTTAATCTGTTTGATATATATTTTGTGAGATGCTTATTTTCTGTTATGTTGCAACGTTCTTTGGTGCCAATAAACATTTTGATTGATTGATTGATTGATTGACATGCATCACTGAGCACTTTTCCAAATTAAGGAGCATTTGTAGATCTTCCTGCAGCATTTCCTCTTCTTCTTCATCCTCCACGGCTCTACATAGTTTTGTATCATCTGCAAACTTAGAGATTTGTGATAGAATCCCATCATCTATGCAGTTAATAAATTGTACGAACAGCAGTGGCCCAAGCACTGATCCTTGTGGCATTCCACTTAACACTGTCATCCAGCTAGAATGTTTATCGCCTGTGCCCACCTTTTGTCTTCTACCTGATAACCAACTTTGAATCCATGTTAGTGACTGCCATCTAATCCCACCTGCATGCAACTTTTGGCAAGCCTTACGTGAGTTACTTTATGGTTTAACTGACTGGTTTGTAGTTACCTGGTTTGCTTCTTATTCTCTTTTTAAACAATGGCACTTCATATAAAAATTTTGGATGGAGTTCAGCTATGCCTGGACTCTTGTCGGTTTTTAGCCTTTTCAGTTGTTCCACCACATTTTCCTTGGTAAACATTGTCTGTGTCAATTCCTTCTCAACACTGTCTAAAAATGTTTCGTTAGGCTCATCTGGCTCAGGGATATTTCCTAATTCTTCTAAAGTAAATACTGATCTGAAATATTTATTGAGTACTTCAGCAGCTTCCACATTATCCACAATAACTTCTCTATTTCCATCTTCCTTTTTCCCCTACCATGTCTTTCCTTCTCTGCTTACTTCTGAAGTTCTGATGTAGTTGTAGAAACTCTTACTATCCTCCTTTACATTCCTTGATAACTTCTGCTCAAAGCTTTTTCGTTGTTTGCATTAAGGTACCTCTTTTAATCACATAATTATTTATTTCTTAAATTCTGAAGTCTGGCAACATTCTCATGATCCAAATCCAGTCCATTATTTGTCTCCTTCTTCAGCTTCAGAAAATTCTTCCATGCTTTGTTCTTTGCTCTTCTCTCTCTCTTTGAACTTCACATGTTACCCAAAGCCTCCTCTTTTTGGTTCATTTGTGCTTCTATATGTTTTCTTTAATTTGAGTAAATCTTCCTTGTTAGTTCCCTAAACTTCCTCCAAGCATCATTCACTCCCATGTCCTTTATATCAGTTATGAGTTATCAAATCCTTTTCCTCATCACTTACTCATAACCTGCTTTAAAGAAGTTGGGTTTTTCACATAGGCATTTACTTCCTGGGTCTGCTCCATGACTAATTCCTATCTGACTACTTGATGATCACTAGTATAAAAATGCTCACATAAAGCGAGAATATGTAAACGAGTCCTCAAAAGGCCGCTGTTTATGAAATGAAGCAAACATACAAATATAATCATGACAGATGATTCTATAACTAACATTTAAAACTCCCTCATTCACAAAGAACCACAAACTGCTATAATCACCGGGAACAAACTCAGATCCAACCACTCTCTTACCAATCAGACTCTGGGCTTAAATCAATCGTAGCTGTTCGAATGACCATTGCACTCTCTCATCTGTGTACCTAGCCTACACCCACGTGGCAGCCCTCGTGGCAGCCCTCGCATGCACATTCACCTTCCTCATTCGTGCCAGCCAGACCTGCTTAAGCTGATTCAACACCCCAGGTGCTCCAGTTCAAAATTGTGCTGAAAGGAACATTCCCCAACACTTTAAGCATCATGTGAATATGAACCATTGAACAAGGTCTTTAATTGTTGGTTGTTGTAGTCATCCTGCTGAAAGTTTTGCATGTATGTAAGAATATATATACCAGTACATACAAGAATTGTCTTTTGACTTTCTGTGGAGGGAAATATCAAAGTCAAGATCTTGCTGTGAGAAGGAATGTTGTGTGTCCTGCATGTACTGCAACTGTATACATCAGAGAGCTGCACATTTTGATTAGGGTTTTGAATGTAGATGGAAACTTACCGCTCTAACTGGGGCTTGGGGATATATATTTAGCTTCAAATTGGTACTATCTCTCATTTTTGTAATGCATTCTAACTAAATTAATGTTTTTTTGCTTCACTTGGTGCAAAACTCTTTGAAATAGATCAAAACCTTTGAAGGCAAATATTTCACTTTTACCGTTGTCACCCCATTAGCTTATTGCAGTGCATCTTCGTCAGTGTGTGGACTTGACCAAAAAGTTTAACTAGCTGAAGCTAAACAAGTCAGGATGACAGGAAGATATTTCGTATATA
>JACEVL010000061.1:1218208-1300708 GCA_020284085.1 Aporrectodea caliginosa
TTCATGTGATCTGTGGCATTTTTTGGCCAACCTCGTGAGCTGCTGATCGTGCTTCTGTTACTACACGGTCCATTTATATCAGTCTAGACACTGAGCAGGTCTGGCCCAACTGTGCAGACTTAGCTTTCTACTCGTGGGATTTCTAGAAGCTGGGGCTTCTTTCTCTTTTATATGCTTCTGGATTCAAAGTACAGCTCTGTCCAAAGGGTATTAGCTTTTTGACAATCATCTCTATTTGTTTACTCAACAGAATAAGAAAACTCCTTCTTCCGTGCTATATTTGGCAGTCTTCTTAAGTTTTGTCTGTGGAGAGTTCTCAGATTCAGTGGACATAGCACGGTAACTACAGTTTCTACTATCTTTCAAGCGATATTAGCCATATAGATGAAATTTAACATTTTATGCTCTGCTATTAAATTTATATGCACATATATATATCTCATCATCATCAGTTTCTGATGCCAGCCATTTGGTGGCGATGGGTACGAATAAATGACCTCCATTGTCCTCGGTCATTTGTCAAGTGAATTGCTCCCCTTAGTGTCAGTCCAAGTGATGTCCTAATTTATATTTATTTTTATATTGATGTCCTAATTTATATTTATTTTTATGCTGGATTTAGGCATAAACTTAAAAAGCTACAGCTTAGGGTCTCACAGTCCACAGGGGGCCTACAAAAATTCAGCTTTTTAAGGGCTTTAACACTTTTTTATGTGTTCTGTATATATATATATATATATATATATATTATGTATAACCTTTTGAACAGAGCCAAAGAAATGATAAATATGTAATCAGTAAATGCACTCATTTGAAAATAATTTGATTTTTTCACTGTAAAGGCCTTGCTATTAAATAATTAAAAGGCATATTATGTTTCAAGTTTTGTGAGACCTTCTGATGCAATTTTTAAGAAAGTGGGGCCTCCAAGCTTTATAGCTGAGGGCCTCACCAAGTCTAAATCCGGAACTGGTTCACTGTACTTGGTAGACCTGAATGATATTTGCATGGCTAGCATGTATGGACATTTCCATATTTTTGGAGAGAATGAACAGAACTGGATAATAAATCCCAAATGGCCCAAGAGTCCAACGCTGGTCGGGTGTGGGGCACAGCTAGAGTGAAAGTATCCGTGGATGAGTGCTGTATTTGTTAGTATGAGGAGTGAACATTGAAACAGCAGCCAATATAACGAGTGCAATATGGGTGTGATATGCTTATACTTGTAGGTTTTGTTATAGCTCTAGCCACAGAATTTTGAACCATTTGCAGTTTGTGTATTCTCTTGCTTAGTGATACCGACAAGAACTGAGTTGGAGCAGACAAGTCAACTAAAATCCAGAGCATTAACTAGTGAAAATAAAACAGTTAGAGCAGGGGTGTCAGACGTCTGGCCCACTGGCCATTTCTGGCCCACCTATATGATGTTTTTCTGGCCCGAGGAACTTTGCCTAAAGACTCCACAGTTTGAGAATTTAAGTTTAAATTTGTCATCTTTGACAGTGTATGAAGCAAAATCAAATTGCTGTGCTAGCAACATGTCAGTCAATACTAAACCCTCACTCTGCTATAGAGTGAGGATTTTGATAATTAAGATCAAAATTAAGACTGTTTGTATGCTAAAAATGCACCATTGAAGATTTAGTTTTGAAAAATTGTCTGTGGACGAGCTCATCGAGTCCCTCCCAGACCCTACACCCATTTTGCTAAAGCGCCTTCGGTGCCCTGGCCCGCCACTTGCTGGAAAATATCGCCTCTGGCCCGCCACTAAAAAAGGTTTGACACCCCTGAGTTAGACGCTTATGAGATTTTATTCTGCTCCCATATGTGAAATTGAACGGATTTGCAGATGGCTTGAACATGGTCAGAAAGAGACATGGTGAAGTAAAGATTTATGTCCTAAGTATGTGCAGATTCAGTGTGATTGAAAAACAGTTTAAAATCTCTCTTATAGCTAAAAAACCATTGCATTGAAATCAGCCGACCTATCTCCGCTCCTTACACCATGCCAGTTAATACTGCACTCAATCAATTATTATTATTAATCCAATATTTAACGACATCCTATAGCTACAAGGCTGTTGACGTCCACTCAATCAATGGATGCTCGGACTCTTGATGTGCCTCACATCATAACAACTCTCAGTCGTTCAGAGTGGCTGGTGCAAGGCATTGGAATTCACTGCCCTGTTTTCTACGGTTCTCTCAGTCTTCTCTAACGTCTTTCAGAACTAAATTTAAAACTCGTCTCAGCTTGCTTACCCAAGCTACATGTATCTGTAACTTGACTTCTTTTTCTCTTATATGGTGGATGTTGATGATGACTTCTCTAATGGATTTTGAGTAATGGACTTTGCTTCAATTTCACTTGAAGCTACCATTGATTGGTGTTTTATTAGCATTATGCTAATGATTCATTCATTCATTTCAGATATTTATATAGCGCCCCTTCAAGATTTCTACTCAGAGGCGCTCCCGACTACAGCGCGAACACTGAATCGGAGTTTCACGCCGAAGTGCATGAGCAATTGCGAGTGAAGAACTTGCCCAGGGTCCCTACGTGGCGGCTTGAGGTGGATTCGAACCCGCAACCCTCCGGCTGCAAGGCACCGAACATACCCCTACACCACCGCGCCCCACGATGTTATACAAGTCGTTGAATTAGAATAGATTAAACCATGAATATGTTATTGCTATAGATGCCAATGGATAGAGCAATGGTCATTCTTTTTAACTATTAAATTTGACTATTTAGAAAATTTGTTGATCCGCCCCAGTTGTATTCAAATAAAATGGATATATATAAAACAAATTAGGTTAGGTAAACAGATTTAGTTACTTAACAGGATGCATCAGTCAGGTGATTAGATCTTAGAACTTTGTTTTATTAGCCCCTCTGCATGCTATGCACACATGTTTTGCATGTTCAGCAGCACACCATTTGCTAAAGCAGGAACCTGCTTTACTTTTCACATTCCTGCAAAACATTTTGTTGTTATTTAGAAAGTTAAATTGAAGTCGAACTCTAATAGAAGCACAGGTGTACCAAATTTCATTGTTTTGAGTTTAACTCTTGGTTACTTAAGACTGATGCCTTAAATGAAACTTCAGTCTTATATCCCAGCAGTTATGTGACCTTGAATATAATTGTAAAATTCAGTTTGTCTACAAACGACCCATTGGACAATTGCAATAAGCTGTAGCTCATATTTAAGTTTATTGAAATCATGTATAATATACTTGAAACATTAAACTGGTAAATGAAAAATGTGACATTAGGCCTAACAGTGGGCACTCTGAGACTCGGTACCTGCCCGTCACTTTCAAGATGCAGCAGCTGAACTGATGGAGGGTTGAAGTCACCACAGACTGGTTGTACTATGTACCTGGCTGGTCTAGTTTCGACTTTTGGCAGAGCAGGAGCATCATTGGCAGGGCAGGGATGCTCCTTGTACTGTGATTTATCCTATTGATACTATACTAGTGAACTTGGGTCTAGTTATGCCCGTCTAAATACTGGAATCTACATGTAGCTATATTTAGATCTCCACAGTCTGGTCCCTTCATAACTTGTGGCACATTTGCAGCTATGATAAATCAACCTGCTATGAACAGGTGCAGGAATTCAAGCCTTTGGCAACAAGTCATTGATCCGGTGTTTTGGCAAGTGTTTAGGGCATGGACCTCTGGTATAAAGGTTCAGGGTTTGGGCAGCTGTGTACCATTGATACACATATTATAATTATGTAATGAAGACAATATTAATGAATTGTATCAAATTATTTATGTGAAAGACTATTTCAGACAATAAAACTAAGCTTTATTGACTTAACTTTTTGACTGTAGTGCTATATACAGCATTGTTATATTTATAGTATCTGTGGGTTGGATTATAAATATTAGAATAGTGTCACCAAATATACCAAAACAGCAAGGCATTAAACAATAGGTTTCAATAGGTTTTGCAAATATCTTTAATTTAGAAAATACAGCATTTTTATTTCAACTGAATCTTTTCATACAGAAATGTATTTAAGAATTATGTAGAAGATTCTGCCATTGCTAACAAAGGATTTATTAATTTTTCATGATGTGCAGATGTGATATCTGTCTTGTTGGATGACATTAAATTATTGTCCATTAAAGTCGTGATGTGTAGTTAAGTACTTGCTCAGAATGGACGTGAGTACCCAGGCCATATTTTAATAAAATTTTGACATCTCTATGCAACTTACAGTTCTTACAGCCCATGACATTTATGAAAGAGAATATTGACATGGAATACATACAGAAACAAATTTTCCTAATTTTCACTGATACTATTCATTCCTGGGTTCTGCAGCTACAGGCCAGTCTTTCTCACTTTTTCAAATTATTATTGTTCTTATGAAAGTTTTTGACTCATACAAAGTCACACAGAAATATAATGTGAATCTGAGGCATGGTTAGTGAGTTACCAGATGAAAAACATTTGGGCAGGGAGATGTTTAGTTAAAACCAAGAATAAATTGTTATATTATGTAAAATAATCTCCACTGGTTGCCGGTTGCTGATTCCTTAATAATACTGCAAGACCATAATTGTTATGCTGTCATTGCTTATTAATGTTACATAGCATTACACTGGAAGACTGTACATCTTAAGCGTCTCTGCTTTGGTATAAATTTCATTCTGGAACGCAGAATGAGCTATCGAGGGGCTTCTCTGGTGGTGGAATAATCGCTTATGAAAAATCTTCTGATAGAAATCTATTTCTGTATTGCACTACTTTCTCACAGACTAGACCGTAGTTTCCATCTTGCACACAACCAAGTACAAAGCAGCTGGAAGTGGTTCTTGAAAGGGGCTAGAAAAAAGCCGCTAGATAAATGTTTGCTTACAATGTGGTGCAATGCAGAAAGAAATATGACTGATGCAAACATGAATTTATAGTATGCCGATTGCAGATGGATGGACAGATGATACACAGGCAGTCAGACAGGGAGATAAACAGACTAACCTGATAAGAGTAGGAAAAATTAAGGCAGAAATAAACTGTTCGTTTATTAAACATTGGTTTTGAAAACACAGAAAACAACAGCATTATAGTAGGCCTGCTATGATTTCTGACGTCCTGATATTTGATTGAGGATCTTGTGGTTTGATGCTAAATAAAACTCTGTCACAGATTCTCGTTACATGGTTTTTATGTCTACTAATAGATGCAGCTTATTTAAATAGAGAAATTGCCAGCTGATGATATGTTGTCTGTTATGTTTCAGATGACGGATGCTGACATGAAGAAGGGTGGATCTGGGTCTGTGAAACGTGAATGTTGCATCAGCAGAAGAGCGAGTGTGAACGCCAGGTGTCCAACAAAAAGTCATCAGGAGTTAACTTATGTCGATGTTGTCGTTATTGGTATGTTGCCTTCTCCTGTGTCAAGGATATTAGGGTGTGTGCTGTCTAGAACACTAACTGCTCTGCTCTTTTCCAGTTGTCTGGTTGCTTACAAGTTCCTATTATCATAATTGTGTAGCTTTTTGCTTCATTCAGGTCTCTCTGTATATAACTCTTGTTCTTTCCTGGTCATTTGTATGCTACATCTTCCTCTCAATCCTCTGTCCAGATTAAAACTCTTTAATGCTATAGTGTTAGACTGATTTTTCAGTCATACCGATCTACAATTCTGAAAAGGATGGTTAACTCCAGTCCAGGCTTTTGGCCTTGGATGGGTGGTTTTTTTTGGCAGTAAATCAGATAAAGTATTCAGTGACAGTTATTGGCTGAGTGCATCTGTTAGCACATATCAGGTAACCTAAAAAGATTCTTGGTTAATATGTTCTGTGTCTTTGCCCTTGGCACCAATTTATGGGTGCTTGTTGGAATATAAATATGGCTGAACTTAACAGAGTTTTTTGTCCTTTCATATCCTCTTGTGGTGCTAAGGCTGTTGGCATTAGGCGGGGGGAGACGATAGATAAATTGTAACATCGCTGGCTTGAAGAGCAGAACATCAAGTAGGAGGCGGGATCGATTCCCACTACCACCTGAAGACTGACTCAGCCTTCCATTTGCCAGATGGCGTTGGTGGAATGAGTTGTGGGAAAGCCTTGCATGGCTGCCATACAGTTAAATTCAACTCCTGTTAAACTTGTTCTCTTCTGTTACTACTGTGTAATCTTACTGCATACTTGTCAGTTTGAATTTATAAAGAAGAATATTATTATTATTATTTATTTGAACAGAAGTCCCATCAGGGTAATTAGAACCTGAATTCTTGTTCTGTGACCATTTGAACTGACTATCCCCAGGTGTTACTTTGTTTGGATGCTGAGAAGTCCTGAAAGCACAATTCAGCTTTGTGCCAGCCATCAGCTGATATTTGTCACTAGAATTCTAATGCATATAAATAAGAAATGTAGGTTAATCTCAGTATTTGTGATGTTAATATGATTGATTAATTAATTAGTGGTGGGTTTTTATGACAAAATCCAAGAGTCAAGACTGGTGAGACTTTAGCCAATACCCACCAACGAGGCTGAGATATGGACGCATTGAGCCACGGTCAGGGTTGACCATTGAAACACTTTGGATAACCATTATTATAATGATAATTGTAGCAGTGCCAGCAACAATAACAGTAACAATAACAGCAATATCTTCATATTAATGTCTAATTTCTGCCCATAACTATTTAATTCTTCAAATGATTGAGTTACAATAAGCTTATTGTAACTCAATAATTTGAAGAATCAAATACTCTGAGATGAATTAATATGTGATTATGTGAAAAGGGAAAATCTACACCAAGCTGTCAACTGTTTAAATTCTTGTAGTTTGCATATCGGGATGCTTGTGGTATTCGACCTATCAACAGTGGAGTGCTAGATGTACTTGGTGTGGCCTGAAAGTAGGCCATGCCATGATGAATGATCAGTGTTCATGGCCATGGCCTTCTGTCACACCCACTCAATCACCCAATAAGAGGTCTGTCTTGGGTCCATGTGACTCCTTTCCTTTGTAGGAGACTCGTTGGTTGTAGGGGTACAGGGATAATGAATTGTCTCATCAGGTGAAATGGAACAACATATAGATCAATTGATCAGCATTCAATAGATCAACATTTAATAGATCAACATTTAATAGATCAACATTCAATAGAGCAACGTTCAATAGAGCAACGTTCAATAGAACTATGCTCAATAGATCAACTTTCAATTGATAAACTTTCAATTGATCAACTTTCAATAGATCATGGAGTTGAATTTACATGGAGTCATGTGAACATTGTAAATACTGACCTTAACCTAAATTATGAGTCATGTATACAGAGCAACAGAGCCAAACAACATTGCTACTCTTAATAGTGTGGCCATGGTGTTGAAATTACAGTAAGTCATGTGAAATTTGGAGTTCATTGATACAAATTACCTACATTAATGTATAATTATCATGCTATAGGATTAATTTTGTTCTGTTTGTTCTCTGTACAGCCATAAAACTTTACGATGTTGGGCGAGGGAGGGAGGGAGGGGTAGGGAGGGAGGGGAGGTGTAAGTAGGCCGGTTAACTAATAACAAACACATTAATTTATGAGGTAGCAACAGAAGACTGTAAAAAACAGCACAAACAGAATATCACAGTTTAGAAAAACAGAACTGCTTGTCTGTAGTGTGTTAGATCACGTACAGAAAGTCATTGACTCCTCTATGACCTAGTGTTTCGCTGCAAATAACAAATAATACCATAAATTATATTCTAGGCTCAGGCATCAGACAACTTTATTGCTGGAGGCACATACACCAGCTAAGCTACAAGCTTACCTTAGAAAACTGTACAGTAACTAACTAATGTATTTTACTTTGTTTATCACTTTAACTCTGGGAAACCAATGCAGCTTGTTAAAGTGTTAATGGTATGTTAACCCTTATTGTGGTTTGTTACCTGTTATTGTATAGCTCTGTTAATCTTACCTTTTTTTAACTAAGTTACCCTATCTGACCATGATCGGTATGCTAACTATTATTGTTTGCCTCTGTTAATCTGAGCTAACTTGTCTTACTGGAATGTTTGAAGTGTCATTTCCTGCAGCTGGTTTCTTCCTCCTTTTCCTCTGCCACAGCCATCATTTCTGTTCATTGTAGCATGCTGCTGCTGCTGCTGCTGCTGCTGCTACTGCCATGGTTATCATAGCATCTGTTTTGTGCACAATGAAGAGCCACAAAAGTTGAGGGTCATAGGTTGCAACTGTCTTTTGAAGAATGAAGGAAATTGCATCAACTGGAATTTCTCTTGGTTTGTGATCACCTGTTGACTGATCCGCTGTTGTTTGTCTGTTGAAGGGAATGGACCATCCGGCATCTGCCTGTCTTACTTACTGTCTGGACATTGGCCTTATTACTCGGGACGCGCTCATCCAAACGAGTACCTGCATAAGAGGCTTCAGGTGGAGAAAGACAAGCCATTGATCCTACAGGTAGACTTCATCACACAACATCAGTTGTTTTGGTTTTGATAATGTGACTTATCTTCTGCTAAGCAATGTTGTTTATCAGTGTTTGTCCTTCTTATCCTACAAGTGTAGAGAATCCTGTGGTTTGTCTGCATTCAGGCCAAGCTTGAGCAAATGAACATTCAAGCAGATGAACACAGAGCCTTTCATCTAAAAAGAAATTTTGGAATGACTAGAACTCATCAACATACATTGGGGCAGAAGTGTTCTGGAAAACAAATGATGGCATTGATAAGTGGAATTTAATGGCAGTGCTCTGGAAGAGGTAAATGGTTTCTCTGAGACCAATGGTAATACAAGAGAGGGTCTGGGATGAAAAGTAGACCAGTGCTGGACCGAAAGTCTCAAAAGTCAATGGAGCAAAGCGATAGTTCATTGCAAGCAGGGTTGGGTTAATGCCGGCAACAACCTATTGTTGCCGGGACAGTGGCAATAACCGGTTATTGCCGGTTATTGCCAGTTGTTGCCGGACGGTTATTGCCAGTTGTTGCCCATTTTCTCCAAAGTAAGGGCAAGGCAAATGAAAATCATATTTCACTGCACAGACTGCATAGTTATAATAAAAGTTTCTTGTGGGAAATTAAAACTACTGTAGTAAATCTATATTACCCTTAGTATAAATTTAGTTAAAGTCAACTATATATGAGATTAAGATAAGAAAAATTCTGACCTACAGTTCAACTACTCCAAAATAAACTGCCATTTACACTGCAGTAGTTATATATTCAGGTCAACAGTGTCCTGGATCATTGCCTTTTCTATATACTTACCTGGTAGTATAAAATTTATTAGTAGTGTATAGGAGCCAATGGTTTGGCAAAATTTCTAATTCATAATTACACAATTAGATATTGACTGTACTTAATATGTAAAACTAGTAAATGTCTTTTATTAGGAAGAAATTATATGGTTATTTAAACCAGGATATTTTTATTTGTAAAAACTTGATTGATTTAAAGCATTATATATTTGAATCAATCAACTCTGTAAAGTAGCAAGCCAGAAGAAATAAAAAATTAAGCTAACTGTGAAGATTCCATATTTTATTACCACAATAATTAATAGTTTCTATTTTTGCCAAAAGGTTTTTGCCAAGAGGTTGTTGCCATTATTGCCAGAGGTTGTTGCCGGGACGGTTATAGCCATGGCAATAACCGGTTATAACCGGCGATGGCAACAACTTGCCAACCCTGATTGCAAGTGAACTGTATTTTATTCACTTTTTGTCTGCTGCCAACTCGGCCTTGTTGGCAGCTGAGATCAATATCAAAAGGATGTATATGATAAGTCCAGAGTGTTTATTATTGTGGCATTGCAATGAACGAATGAACGAATGTTATAAGTCGTATTATTGTTCTATTATTATTATTATTTATCCAGTTTAGGAATGATCCTTCTGGAACAGAAAATTAATCTTCACCTTTATACACATAAGGGCGAAAATCTGGAAAAATCAGACTTTGTCTTTTAAGGTGATTAGGAAATGTGCATCACTGTATGACAACATCTCTTCACTTTCCAGTGGTCAACAAAAGATCTGTGGACTTTGTGCGTAGGACATCAGATCTCTGAGTGACTCCTTTTGATATTATTAATGGCACGATGTGGCAACAGAAATGCCTAGCAGCCATATTGGAAACTAGTCCTTACTAAATGTGAATAAGCTTCTGTCCTTTGCCTAACTTTCAAGCAGCACTTTAGAAATGTGGAGTTTTATAATTTCAATTGCAGTCCTGAGGATGGCAAAGGTCCTGGGCCCAAGTAAAAAATGGTGATTAATGCAATATTTCATTATTTTTGTTGTGAATGCTGTGGTGAAAGATGCTGGTGATAGAATGACCAGAAGTAAGTTCTGACCGATATTAGCATTTCCATAGTCGATAGTGGTCGGAAGCAGTGGTGCAGTCGGCCAGTATTGTGTTTGATTGGAGTTCCCAGGGCATGCCTCCCCAAGGACAAAAAAGCCAACAGCTAAGCAAGTCTCTGGCCAGATCCATTATCCATGAGAAGACTCCGATTGTTATTCAAACAAATTTATTATTGCTAGACTGCCTTCTAGCATAAATGAATCGTAGTTCAGTCTGAGCTGAAGATTATCTGAAACAAGAGAAACTTCAAAGCAGATGACTAAGTTTTGGATAGCCATCTGATGATTTTGGAAGAGAAAAGGTGTTATGTGCGTGCAGTTAATGCAAGCGATGAAGAGCACTTCGGAGAGGCCTTACAATGCATGACTATGATAGTTTTTATTTTGGCTCTGTGAAAGCCCACCAGATCACTTCAGTTACAGTTATTTGCTGATTAGCAACATTTTATGATGCCAGTGTCTAATGTACAAGGCTCAACTGGTGGTGCCCAAAACCAAGTTGTAATCAGGTCAGTTTCCAGTCAGTCCACAAAGGTGGAGGGACACTGGGACAGCCTACAGCCAGCTGAAAAAACTTTAGTTTGGATTTGAGACTGAAATAACAGACTGAACAGAACAAACAGATGGAGACCCAGAATTCAAAAATTTAGGTCCAGTGACCTAAAAAGTACATTCACCAGTTCTGATCCAACCAGAGACAGACCTTCAGACGACCTACTAGAACAGCTGTCAGTCTGGAGAATAAGGGCTGATTGTAAGTTCAGTGTGTACATTCTAACCCCAATACCATAATTCGCCATTGTTGAAAATTGCTGGTGGCCTTTGAGCTTCACTGTAAATCTACACATATAGGCCACAGGTGATGAGTGTGTATAGAAGTCATCAAGGGCACAATGGCATTGTTCAGAAACAATGTTAGCATTCAGACATTTAGTTAGTATTTCTGATATTTAGCTGTTGCTTTGGTATGTTTTTATATGACTTTAAGAAATGTTCTACATTTTCACACATGTATTAAGACTGTCTTAAATACTGTTTGTCAAGGACTTGAAGTTTCTCTCTGACGACCTTGAAGGAAGGTCACCGAACCCCGTGTCACTGCTCTTCGACACCTTGTCCAACCCAGATGCAGACCTCGGCAGAGAATCACCGTCGCTGTTGCAGTGGAAGCACCAGCCGGACAAAGAGATCTCACATGTTGTGCTAGGCAAGAAAGAGGAAGGAGGAATCTGGCAGGTGAGATTCTGTCGGAATGAATCATTTAAGAACAATATGGCCACCAGGTCAGCCACACACTGGTATCGCTTGGCACTGAGAAAGAATGCCTAACCAGTGGTTTCATGATGAAACTTAGGTGGAATTCAAGACTGCAAAGCTGAAAGGACTTGAAATATTTGACGTTTCTGTTTTCTGTCATTTTTAATTTTCCTTTTCATGCTACATGCTTTAAAACTTGATAATTTTGAGATTTTCCTACATACCCATAAAAGGGTGATGCAGTAGGATTGTTGAATTAATGGAGATGCACATTAGTACGATGGTTGACTTGTAAGTGTGGAGACCAATTGGCCTTTCTCTGCTGAGCTCCTTTTTCTAGCGCACTGGTAGCTCTGACTGTGAATTCGTTATGTGTCGTTTACCTTATTAGGCTGATTAATGTGTCTGAATGATTTGGAGAGCTTTGACATAGATTTGTGGATTTGTTGTTTAGATGATGGAAGGACAGATGAAGACGCTGAGTCTAAGCAACTGGATGCAGCTGCCGGATTCGTCGTTTGACAAATGGCTTCAAGACAATCGCAGGTATCTCGTCAGCCTTTAATCATCTTACCTCATTCTAAAACCTCTTTCCAATTTATACACTTTAAATGACAACATGCAAACAAGTCAACATTTACCTGATCTATGCAACGTCTTTTCACACTCGTTCTCTGATGACTCGGCTCCACAGTGACATGGAAGAGTTTCGTCATTCCTGTACAAGCCCTGTGCGACAAACTTATTATGCACCACTATCTTATGACCAAGCATCAGTTGATAGTTCTGAGCAATTGTGAGTGAAGAATGACTTGCTCATGGTCCGTACATAGCAACCACCTCAGTGGAGGCTTCAACCATACTCTCTGCTTCACTTGGTTCTAACCAATCCATTACTCTGTCCCACCAATTGGCTACGATGTCACAATATCAACCGGAATTAGACATCAACTTCATATAAAGTTCTATCTGCTTCAATGTAATCTGGACTAGTAATTCATCTTTCCATGATCCATTGGCTTTTCTAATCTTCTGATCAGTATTTACTTCACCATAATCCACCTTTCTTAACTCTGGCGGTTACTTTGTTTTTATGTTGTGATTGTCCATATTTGTTTCTGGTGAAGTATTGTTTGTTTTTATATCAGTTGTACAATGGCTTACATTAAAGCTGGTATGAAGTCAAATGTACGACCTCTGCTCGACTGTTATTGTTTTGTTGTCTGTGCTGTGTTTTGAAGTGGTTTCAAAGATTTAAGACGCTATGATTCGTCTTGGCTGTGACTATTGTCTTTCTTATCTATCAGATTAGACGACCCAGAAAAGTATTCGAACCGCGCTCGGATGGAGGAAGTTCGGAGGTATTACTTCGACTACGTGCAGGAGAAGAATCTGAAGAAGTACTTCAGTAACCATTCGACTGTGACATCTGTGCAACGGATTCAAGAGTATGTGCAGACCGCAGACGATGAGAGTGGGGAAGATTGTTTGAGCTGTGATGCACGTTCAAGGAGTCGGCAGACGCTGTGGCTGGTCTTTGGTCATCGAGTCATCTATGACAGCAAAGGAGAACCAGAGACGGAGGAAGACTTCTGCTACAAGACACCAAATCTTGTGTTGGCAACCGGTTCTTTTGACCAGCCAAACACCCTGAGGGTGCCAGGAGAGGATCTGCCATACGTCTGTCATTCGCTGCCTGAGCTGGAGCAGTCTGTTCGATCGGAGCGCTTGGGGCCAGAGTCGGATCCGGTGGTTGTCGTCGGTGCTGGGCTGAGCGCGGCCGACGCCATTCTTCATCTTCTGAGCTTGAACGTTCCGGTCATCCACATTCTCCGGCGAGATGCCGACGACCCGCAGATGATCTATCGCCAGCTGCCTCCGAAGCTCTATCCGGAATACCACACAGTCTATCGCCTGATGCAGGGAAAAGTTACGAATGACCGGTACAAGAGCTACTCGATCATGGACATTGGCGAATTCACGGAGGACAGACAGGTGCTTCTCAGAAGCCGACATTCGGGACTTGAGGTGGTTCTGCAGGCGTCCTGTGTCGTTGTGCTCATTGGCTCACGGCCGGACTTGTCATTCATGCCAACAAACATATTATTTAATGTGGGAATTGTGCCTGGTATGGGCATTCACAGCCAGCACAATCCAATTGACGTTGACCCTTACACCTATCAGAGTAACCGCTACCCAGGTCTATATGCCATGGGTCCTTTGGTGGGAGATAGCTTTGTGAGGTTCCTGAGAGGAGGTGCACTTGGCATTGTGTCACACCTCTGGCAGAAACAAGAGACGACCTGATTTCGGATCTGTGTTGGTCGAAGTTTGACTCATGGCATGGAACTGTTCACTTGATGCAACTGCAACTCATCTCTAACAATATTTCCATTATGTTCTTCGTGGCCCATGTCAGTCTTTACTAGTCCAGATTACATTTTGATATAGCAAGACCTTAGATGTATTAGTTTAAAAACCATTTTTCCTATGAATTAAGAAATTTGAAGTCTTGCATTTTGCTTAAGGCAGAAGCTCTGTTCCTTTGACATGTGAACAATGTCTAATTCAGAAGATACCATCTTTAAACATAGCCTGCTTTAGATCTTTTATTACGAAACTTACACAAAGAATTACTGCAGTAGTTAAAGAATTTCATTTTATTGTAAACAAGACAATTTCAAAAGTTTTATTGCAACAGAGAAACCATTTTCTGTGTTCTTTTGTCAGATCTATTAAACAGAAAGATACACAAATAGTAGTGCAATATATGGAATTATTTAGTCAGTGAAGTTAACAGTTAATGCGTGTTGTGAATCTGCTAATGGTTATAATTATAAGGTTACGGACTGCATTACCAAGTTGGGTATTCCACGCATTTAAAGCAACACGACTATGGTAGAACTGAGCGAGCTTTCCCCAAGTAGAGCCATGTTATTACTATTGTATTGTATGTGAGCCTACGTCCATAGCGTATCTGCATGACATTTGTGCTATGACATCTTATGTTGGCTTATTTTTAAAACATAGTAAGTTGTATATGTAACTAAATGACTTGTTTGTAACTGACTAGGCCTACAGTCTAGGCGTCTGCATTTACAATAAATACGAGCATGTTTGATATATTTGTAATAATTGCAAATATATAACTGATCTACACTGTGTCCACGATAAAGTAGACCCCTAGACTTTGTTAAATATCTTGGTCAATTGTACTACTATAGGTACTAAATTTGGTGCACATGAACTTCAGTCTATTCTATCTAAACCCTGCAAATTTTATTACAATTGATGCAACGGTTACGATGATATACCCTTATGAAATTGGGTGGTTCAGGAACCAAGTTACCAACACGTAAAACGCATCGACAGATGCGTGCGCGGCTGATCATCCTGACTCAGCACCAGTTCTCCGACAGCATTGATATTTGTTTGCGTCCATGGTTTTGTTTGCGTCTCGTGGTTTCCTTGCAACTGATCCGGTTGTGGCAATCTTTTTTAACAGCTTGATGACACCAGCTAGGGACCAATTTTTCATTGGAAATTCTGTAATGAGTCTCCTACGCCATACCCCTTCGTCTCTCTCAACTCCTTGATTAAAATCTTGTCCTCTGCACTGAAAACCATTTCTTTACAACCAACTACTGTTACTGTTACTGTTACTGTTACGTAAAACAGGTCTCGTAGTCTAATTGTTTCCGAAAATGACGCTTATAAACAACAGCCTATCCCTGCGGTAGCCAGAAAAATGACGTAATTCTATGCGTTTTACGTGTTGGTAACTTGGTTCCTGAACCACCCAATTTCATAAGGGTATATCATCGTAACCGTTGCATCAATTGTAATAAAATTTGCAGGGGTTTAGATAGAATAGACTGAAGTTCATGTGCACCAAATTTAGTACCTATAGTACTACAATTGACCAAGATATTTAACAAAGTCTAGGGGTCTACTTTATCGTGGACACAGTGTACACTATGTTGTCATTTGCTATAGAGTATTAAAATATGCATTTTTTATCGAACTACAGCATTCTAAT
Source organism: Aporrectodea caliginosa (assembly GCA_020284085.1). Taxonomy (NCBI): domain Eukaryota; kingdom Metazoa; phylum Annelida; class Clitellata; order Crassiclitellata; family Lumbricidae; genus Aporrectodea; species Aporrectodea caliginosa. Next base: position 1,233,866 of record JACEVL010000061.1, read on the forward strand.
ACTGCGTTTATCTAATGTGACATGTGCGTGTGCATGACAGTGGTTTGTTTGCTTTTGTTGTGGACTGTAATGGCTTTTAATAGGTTCAAAGCAGTCTTGTTTAACACTGTAATGACGAGACTGTACTAAAAGCGACTGGGAAACCAAATGCAGCTCATCGGTGATGTGTAGAATCGCTGGCTGTTTGGTTTTGATAAGACGCTGACAGATACAGTGAAGCTAAAAAAGTTGAGTAGGGTTAGTGTTGAGATGGGTAGGTGACCATCCATGGAATGCTATGCCACATGGCATCAACACAGCCCATCATCATTCACTGATTGGTAGATGAATAGCAACACCAGGATTGTCGTGTGATTGTTGACTGTACATTTCACCTGAATGGTTGATCGATCCTTTGGTCCTGGCACAAGCCTTCTGACAACTGAGCTTCTGTAGAGGCATGTAATCAAGCATGCTGCCTTGTTTACATTTTTGGATTTTAAAAGTAAACATAATGTTAGGCTGACTGCTTATGCTGATGGTAGTAAGTATTGTTAAAATAGCTGTTCAGCTATTCTGTTTTGGTGCTGCTGCTGCTGCTACAATGGTTGGAAGGGTAACATGACGTTGGTTTAGACTTCTTTGCATGGGTCACATTAGTTTTTCGTCCAGCTTTTGCATGAATTTTTGCCAGACTATTTTTCAAAGTCATTCGATGTAGCTGAAAAAGTGTTCTTCAGCCGCAATTGAACTCGACCCCATATGGCTGAATAATGATTAAAGAGTTTAAATTTAATGCCACTGTATTACCTTACTGGAGAATCAGCCTTTGTTTTCTTTCTGTGGTTTTATTTTCAAGTGTGTGGAAGAGCCTACCTTGTGTATTCTAAAGTCATACATTTGTTTTGATAGTTACATTCATCTGAAAACTTCTTAAGTGAGACGTATTTACTTTCACTCTGTTATATTGGAGTACTAAACATTGTTTAGACTTTTTGTAATTTCTGTTAATGAAAACATACAGTATTTTGCTTTTGCCATTAAATGGGCAGCAATTCTTTCATCTAACTGTTTCAAGTTCATTATGTAACTGTGATAGTTGTAAATATTTCTTTTTGAATTTAACATCGTCACACACTGTCAGACTGTTGAGTATTTTTTCAACAAAAACTGTTTGAAGCTATGTGCTGAGTTACAGTGGTTTACTCATGGTATTGAAAGCTACAGTTGTGGTATTGCTCAGTGAGTCTGGATGTAATTGTTGTCTGGACAAATATGTAATTGGTATCTAGAGAGTTACCATAAAACTTTAACACCCCTGGCAGTAATTTGTACAAATTTACCCCAGTGGCAATTGGAGACCATTTAAAAGAGGCTACCTGGGTAGTCTTCTTTTGCGCAAATCAACGTTTACCCATTGGTAAAACACTTAATTCTTTTTACTATGACACTAACTGTGTAAGTAAAACGCATTTGCACGTCACTCTCAGCTTTTACCATGGTATGTTCATGCAACATAACGTAGGTTGGCATTTATTTGCACAAATCCTTTTAACCATCGTTTGCTACTGGAGACCGGTTTTTAAATTGGGATTTCCTGGCATTTATGAGTGTCACGATATGTATCGTATTGTAGAAGCAGAAATAAAAAGCTCAACATTGTACACAGACTGTTTTTTCTAGTCTGTACATGTTTACCTGTGAGTCTCTATTTGATACTCAATAAGTTTTTGTGTTTCACCTAGTCTGATATTCTATGTCTTTGAGAGATTAAGAGCAGACTGCATCAGTAGCTTTCAGCCACTTGCTGTTTAGCAGACAACTGGTAATAATTTGGCCAGTTCATGCTGACCATGTATTATGGTTGGCTTGAATATGTTTGTCACAACTGTGAAGTGTCTTCTTTAACACTTGAATGAGGAGAGTGTACTAGAAGTACAAAAGAAACCAATGTAGCTCACTGTTAAAGTTTTAAAACGGCCCATTTTATTGGAATCTTCAAGAACAGGAAGAGAACTAGACTTGTAGCCATCGTTGCACTCTGTGACCTGCACAGGTGTGCAGTTGCTGGGTCCATTGCACAACTTGACCCTGTCCTGTTTATTACCAATATGGATAATTCTTTTTATTGCGTTTTGTGATGCTTTATATTCAACATTTGTTTCCTAAGCTGGCATCCTGGTTGAACTGAATGTCATGCGCTTTCATACAAATCACAGTAATTCTACGATTTTTCATTCTGCATGCCATTATTCCATCATTTTACTTATTGCACTTGCTATACATTTGAGGAATGATATCACTATAGAAATCATTTGAAAGCTTCAGGAGTTAGCATAATAGCTAACTGTTAAATAAGCAAAACGAGCTCTTGTGAGCATGAACGGACTCAAAATTACATGTATGAAGTCTGAAAGGACATGTAACCTAGAGGCCAACTTAATTGGAGCAACTAATACTTTGAGATATGGACATATAACAACCTCTGCACTTAATCACAGTTCAGCAAAGAATCTTTTATGAGTGGGGACTATGGCTTATAAAACACTGAACTGCAGCCACCCATGGTATTTAAAATCAGTCCTTATTCCTCCGTCTTATCACTACTCAGCAAGGTCATCTGAATGCCTTTCTCTGGTCATACTGATAACCACAAGATGACATACATTTACATTTATTTCAGTTTTTGATTTCGGCTTAAATAATTTCTGATGACTTGCTTTGCAGTAACACGCAACCGTTACATTGGATCCCATTGAACTAAGCAACACATGCATTTACAACTTGCAGCAGTGGCTATGTCTTGTCAGGGTATACATGTAGTATTTCTGATTTACTAAGAATTCTCTCCTCAGAATAACTCATCTTATTGCCATTCAAACAGTTTTGTCACAGAATATTACAGAGTATTTCAATAGTTTGGTATTATGAAAACATGTGCTCATTTATTCAAAGAAATGACATCTCGATTTCCTGCCTGAGCCATATCATCTGGTAAGCCTTTGGTCACTGAAAGTAGCCATTTGGTTCATCTGAATATTCAATATGAAATTCATGTGACATATACAGAAAAGTAGCGATGATTTGAAATATACAGTACACGTAACCAGACAAAGCAATTTTCACATACAGACCTATGAAAATTATTTTAAAACTTTTTTCCATTGCAGCGTAGTAGCAGAAACACAATACCATAATTAGATGAAGGAGCCATCCTGGACAAGTGAGCTTTCCACTATACCATTGCCTTATACTGGAAACAAGTGCTTCTCACACCTTCATTTCCCACCTACTTCCCAATTGAAAACTGGTTTTCCTGGGACTGGAGCATTTCTGACTACCAGATATCTTGAAGAGTTGCTACAAAAATTATGTGGCTTTAGTACAGTCTGGTCGTTCACATGAAGTCTGGGCTTTGGACCATCCACAAATAACGCCCCAGAACCCAGACTTTGTTGCAAGAGTTGGAGTGTCTATTTACAGAATGTAATGTCTGTTGGTATTGGGGCAAGTAAAGAGCACAGACAAGTCGGTGGATTTAAATGTAATACCTTGTGAAAAATCAGACCAATGTTAAACTAATCGATGGGCAGCAAGTGCAACAAAAGCATAAATGGAAAGATCAAAACGGACAGCGCTTTCTCCTTCCTTAGTACAAACAGTTTAAGTAAAACTCCATTTATCAGAGCACTTCAAATCTTAAACATTTGCTATTGGATCCATCTGCACATGTGCTATGTAGGAGTGATTTTGCCATCTCTCCTCATAAATGGTCAAAAGCAACAAATGCTAATGAAACAAGCAAAGCGAATGGAAACACAATTTCATATATATATATATATAACGTTTTAAAATCACAAACTCTGTTCATAACATGCCAAATGTATTTCTGATCAGTTGGAGTGATTGTTATGCAGACAACAGATAGACAGACAGATGAGTGCAGATGAATGATGTTTCAGTACTTGTCCTCAGCAGCAGCAACAGCAGCCACCACCTCAGCTGCCCCCCTGGTTGGTGTTGAAGAACAAACCAGGTGTTTGCATTTGCATTTTTCTAAATTTCCACACAAAATTCTGTTTTCCTAAAACAGACGAATAATACAAGGGCATGTTTAACGGTATTAGTAGAAACAACGAAGCACAGTCTAATCTGGACAGTTTTTTATAGCACTGTTATCAAACAGATGCAGCGCCAACTGATGGTCAATTTTAAGTAAAACCAAATTCCATAAGCATAATCCATAAACCAAGATCCAATAGGTCACATGTATGTGACAAGGGTACAGGCTGTGCAGCATATGCAATGTGAATAAGAGATTTTACTACATGGAATACTACAAAAGCAATGGCACAGCAGACAGAACCAGACATCCAGCCCAACAACTGGGAATATTACGAACAGAGTCCTGTCCTCAGTTGGGGTACTGAAGAGTCTGACGACTGACTAGAATACTTGTTAGAAACAATCGAGTACTAGTACATGGACAACAGGTATGCTCCCTGAAACCTCAAAGAGGGAAATTCAAAGGACATACAATCGAGTATCACAGATGCTTGTTTATAACCAGGAAGGACGTTTCTTGTCCTTCACTCCACCTTCTGCACATGTTTCTAATGGTGACAGTTGAAACATAGATCTACATCTCTATTCCTGCCACTGACTTTCAGACATAAAAATTTTTACGGAATAGATATCACCCTCATCCAACAAAATTTTTTGAAAACTTTTGCAAACACAGATGTGACAATTCAATAAATTACAAAAACTAAACTCCATGCTGAAACAATAATAAATTACATGCAAGAAATTGAAAAAAAGACGAACTATATGCTTTTCCGTGAACCAAACACGTGATGAAATTTACTTAACTACAAAGTTTTCCATGCATACACTCAGTGCAACAGGCAACACAGCAGAAACTAATTCATAATTCATATAAGTATGGAACAGATAAAACCAAATTCATATCACAAACTGACAGAGGAAGTTGCAATACAGCCATTGAGGTGGATTCATAGATCAATCCATTGATTGATAAACTGTCCTACAAAATCATTTTTCTTTCGGATATACAGATGATGGCGATCCCTCGGCTGCATTGGATGGACCTTGCTGCGCTCTTGCAGACTTTGCTTTGCTGATTGTCTTTAAAACCAGACGACGCGCTCGACTCCGAGCCGCCTCTGACCGAGGCCATTCGTCCATCAGACTTTTAAGGGTTGGATCATCGCCACCAGTCGGCGGCGGCTCAGGCTCTCTCTTCAGAATGCATTGAAATGTTGATGTTTTAGTGTTCTTTACATTGTCTGTGAAGCATATCTTTGTGTCCTGATGACAACTTCCTGAGCAATGCAGTGACTCATCACTGAAGTCCTGAAAGAGATTAAAGCTCTGCTGTGCAAATGATTTGTTAATCTTCGTTGAGAGAATTTCTTTGGTCTCAGAATTCTTCCAAAAACCTTTGGGGCTGCAGCAAAGGGACTTACTGCTTGCTGGTTGTTTAGTGAGTTTGTTTTTGTTTGCTTGAGAATCAGAATGCGAGTCACAGATAAACGAATTGTTCATAGTGATTTCCAGGAATGACCGTTTTCCCTCAGACTGATGAACTGGTTTTGTGACCAAGAAGTTGGACAAAATATTTGGTGAAGAATGTGCAATCAGTGGAGTGCATGGCTCACTAGGTTCCAGTTCATAGGTCAACTTCTGAGCCACGTCAAAACCATTGTTCAAGGTCTGATTCAACATCTGCCTACCTGGATCAACCACACAGGGACTCAGGTTCAGCTCATGCAGTTCCATCCACTCTCTAATCTCCAACGATCCTACACCTATTGTTTCACAAACGTTGGGAATGACCAAGGATGACGAGAACCTCTGGGCTGATCCATCTTCATCCAAGTCACTAAAGGTATCACTGTTTTTACAAACTAAATGCTGCATGGAAAGACTCCCATGGGTTTCATTATTGGGAAAATTACCTACAGATGGCAATAAATTGGAAAAGCTTTCAAGAACTGGCATAAAAGACTTAACTTCTGGGACTATTTCTGCCAGTCGACTTTGATCACTGGCAGCTGCAACCAAGGCACAAGGAGCAGGAACCATTCCTTCAACATCACATCCACACTCATCCTGGTGCAATTCATTCAGCTCAGTTAGAATCTGAATCTGGCCTATCCTAGGCTTGACATCATTTCCTACCTTTTCTAATTTGATAACTTGATCTTTGAGTCGATCGAGGTAGGCGATCTTCTGCAGGTGGTTCTGATGACCTGACAGTTTGGCATTTTCATTCAACTGGACACAAAGATCGGCTTCAAGTTTGTCCGTGATCTACAGTAACATCCACACAAATGGAATTTAAATTTAATCCACTTTAATAGCCTAAAATTCAAGTGACAAGATAACGAAAGTCAGCCAGATTTACTGCACTTACTGGTAACATATTTGCATTTTAAGCACCTTGGTGAATTGATTAGGATTATGTTTAAGAACACAATCAAGACCTTCAATCACCCAAACTTCACTCTGACCATTCTCTTCGAAGTCTTTTCGATATATTTCCATCTCTCTTTTGATGACATCAGGGGCGGCGCTGGGTTTATAGTTCTGGGGGGTCCACGAAAATGAAATTAACTTGCAAGATGCTTTAAATTGGTGAATGAAACGGATCCTGTCAGTATTCTATCAACAAAACCACATTGCCATCAGGTGAAGGATATTGAACATAACCGTGGTCTTGACTCGCAGCCAGTCTAACATCCCTCTCACAATAACAGGAATTTGGCAGGCATATGTTGCATAGCTAAGAATAAGCCGAGACTAACATATTCCAACTCTGGCATGACTGCAAAGATGGCATGACAATAGTCCAAGCACAAGAGGACGATCAGAGGTACTATACGATCAATTGGTATATGTTGTCTTGTCTGACCTTCTTCTGACGATGTAGCTCCTCCTGAAGCTCTTCGTTTCGTGAATACAATTTGTCCATCTCCTCGTAGACACCGTTAGCACAATCTCTCAGTCTGTAAACACCAAAACAAACCGAACCGTCAAAAATACTATAACGAACAGGATAAAATAAAACTCCTGCAAGAGCAGAGACAAGGATTTTAAAGGTGGCACAAGTTGAAGGTCTGCGGAATAATGTCAATGACATTGGCATTTACTAAATAAGCAATTACCTGATTCATATTGAAATAAGAGCAAACTGTCAATTAAGCTATAAATCCTGGCACTAGAAACTCCTATGAGATAAAACGGAAAATACTCAGATGAAACATGGAGTATCTCAAGCATCTGAAATTCGTTCAAAGTGAATATAATCTCCAATTAAAATAGAAATTCTGTAAAATGACACCTCGTAATTTCTGTTTCTTGTTCTGTGCCACTGGCAGTCAGTGATTCGATGAAATCCTTCAGATTCTTATTTCTGAAAATTAAGATACACAGCATAGATTCTTGGAACATGACATCAGCTGAAGCAGTCACATTGTACTCAGCTCAGGTCTCTATTATTTTAAGATTGTTTTCTTTTAGCATCAGATGCAGAAGTCCATTGATCTATGAGTCCAATGTAATTCAGAGAGAACTCCTATAAAAATTTAAAGGTGAAAAACTTACGTGCAAAGGTTAAAAATGGCTACTGACTGTAAACGTCCAGTGTTGGGCCAGAGCAGTCCTAGTCACAGGAAAAGAGATCAAGTCAATCTGAAGAGTGCAAAGAGCGAGATGAAGATGCATTCCCCTATGCATTCGGAGGAGTTTGAACCGTCAGCGCCTTGGAACCCACAAGGAACGAATGTTGGATGTGTTTGTGCTTTAGTCAGTCCCAGGACCCACATAAAGTCTGAGACTATTTCGAGGCACTGCCTAGCTGGGATTTGGAGACCAGAAAGAGGATCTTATACTGGATGCATGCAGCAATAGGGAGCCAGTTCAAGACTTCAAGCATATATGTGGAGATATGAACAAAGCGAGGGAGTCGTGCTATGAGCCTAGCTGATGCATTTAAAACTGATTGAAGAGGAGATATGCTGTTTTTGGGAGGCCCATGAGAAGAGAGTTGCAGTAGTCCAAGCGGGAGCAGACAAATGCATGTACTATGGTGGTAAAGATAGGAGAGACCGATCGTCTGATGACCCTGAGATGCCTCAGCTGAAACAGGAGCGGGTCAGGTTCGATACGTGCTCCGTGAGTGTGAGGAGCCAAGTGTGGCACCCAGGTCAAGGACGCTAGAAGAGTATGTGAATGCAGGGAATTTCTCATTCAGTAATAGAAAATCAAGCTTAACAAGCTGTTGCCTATTCCCAAACCAGATCAACTGAGTTTTCGCAGTGTTTAGGCAGAGATGGTTTGTTGACATCCAGTGGTATAGATTGGACACAAGACAGTCAATGGAGCAGACTAGGGAGAGTTGATCTGATGATGGACCATATACAAAAGCCTGCAAAAGGTGGCCATTTACCAAACATAGGGCAAATCAGCAGTAAAGAGAATGTAGAGGATGGGGTCGAGCACTGAGCTTTGGGGAACACCAAATTTGACCCCAACCCAATAGGTCCCATTATGAGTATGGCTGATTAATCAGTACAGCCTTAAGTGACACAGTATCAGATTCTATGACATTTTAACCTTGTAGACCTCAAACAAGGGCTATCATTTTACCAATGATTTTACACGGAATGCATCATGTCTGTGTTTCATCTGGCTGCTTTTCTTTTTCGCAAGTTCAATAATTTAGCATTTATGATCATGGCTTACTCATTCACAAGATTTTCTAGTTCTTGCGAGGCCTGAGTTTCTGCTGTGGAAACTTTGGCTTCCATTGTTTCCAATTGATGCATAACTTCTTCATGTCTAAAAACAGTTGTACAATCCATAATCTTAACAAAACATAATATGACAAGAGTTCAGAAGACATTCAATTCAGTCTTTGTTAGAACCACTTAAAGTTAACCTGGAATGCTTAATAGCCATCCTTCCTATAGCTTCATAAAGTTGAGATAGTATATGCAGTATCTTAGTGGCAGTCAACAAGTGAAAGAAACCAAAGCATTTGATTACACTCTAAACATACAACTTAATTTAATCTGCCTAAAAGTAAATAAGTTTGAGTTCCAGCCAACAGGCACCAATTCAATAGCAATAAAAACTCAAGAAAGCCCTGAACGCTGGTAAGAGTATTTTCCGCATTACTTTTCAATCCATTCATTGTGTTCCAGTTCAAATTTCAGCTGCAGCTTCTGATGCTGAGACTGCCATTCATCACAGATGTCTTTCTGCTGTCCAGTAGCCTTCTTCTCTTCCTCCAATTCCATCTAAAAAGATCACAGTTCACGCTCTTAACTAAGCCATAAACTTAGTCATGTCTGATGACACTATGAATAGTTCTCATCACTCATTCAAATCCTTCAATGCAAAAACCCAGACAACAAACTAATCCGAATGAGTAACTGGTTATTATTAACAGCACAATGAACTCCAGAATAATAAGGCTGTTAGAATTCATTTCTCATTCACTTCACCTGGGTAAGTCATTTACCATGAGCTCGTCACTCTTCAAATATATACAATGGTTTACTGTATCTATTGATTCTTTAAAAACAAGCTCATATGGACAGAGATGACTTACTCTGGCCGAAACAGAGTCCTTCTTACAAACATTCAGCTGACTTGAGATGACATCAAAGGCCTCTTGTAGGCTGCTCAGTTTCTGCTCGAGTTCAACCGAGCGTACGTGCAGCAGCTGCTTCTCAGCAACATGCTCAGCAATTTCCGAGTCTTTCTCAAGCAGCTCTTGCTTCTCATTCAGCGTCAGTTCGAGACGAGACTTGTAATCAGTCAACTGAGAATGTAGCTTCTCTATCTAACAACCACAGAAATGCAGTAAAAGGCTGTTAGAAAAATCTGTTCATTTCACTTCACTCATTGTTTCCAGTTAACAAACATTACATAATGCAGTTTACAAATGTTTCAGGGAAACAAAGGGCAGACCCAGAAGGGACCAAAGTCCCACTTATGAGGGTCATCTATTAAACATAAATTGTCCTTCAAAGGAATAGAAGCACCCGGGTCTATAATTGCCAAAGATTGCTCGACTGTTTTGGCATGCGATATGAACGGCAGTGAGAAGTTAGATGCATGGTTATTGGCAACAGCATTGCTCCTCGATGCTTTAAAAATGTTAAGAAGTTGACCACGATGCAAACAAGAATCCAATTTTACACAGTACATGTGAACTTCTCTCAAGTGCATAAGTCGGTTAAGTGCATAGATTGAAGGCAGTCCTGAGGCTATGCACTTAACTACTGTACATATTTCTGCCATGGTTGCGATCTAGGTAATATCATGAGTTTGTTCACGAATTGCAAAAGCACAAACCACATAATATCAGAATAAATTAAAATAAATTATTTAATTTATAAAATTGTGCACAAATTAATATTTCAATCAGTTAGATATATTTTAAAAGGCTTAGCACGTGGTTTGAAAAATCATTCCCGGCGTCCTGCATGTCCACTTAACGACGCTAGTGTGGTTGAACACTTGCCTTGCCAGATGAAGCGTGATTTACAAAAATGACTTATACTTGGGCAATAAATTTGTTCACTATCCAAGCCCAAAATTTAGGAGCCACTTGTATTCGAAGGTGACTTTATCTTGAGTATATATGGTAAGTGCATTTAGATAGCAACTGATAATTCTGCAAATAATATAACAGATTCAATTCAAGGTTTATTTCATTTGCGAAAGACAAAGGGTGACTTGCTCTAGACTCTTTAACAGTGTTGCCCTGATATGCATGACCTAGGTAAAAGATCATCTAAGGAGACTGCAGAATGAAACAAAACCAAAGATATACAATCAGCCAAAGAATCACTTTCTCCTTACTTCGCTTTTCAAAACAACAATCTCATTCTCCTGCATTTTGTGCTTCTCCTAAAACAGGAAAAATGCATTACAAACAACACAGCTATGCTTCATCAGGCTTCACTTTTCAGAGGGAAATTTAAGTTTTCAGTAGAGCTGTACCGAATATTCGTATTCGATTCGCTTCGGTCCGAATAGTGCCCCGAATAGTTTATTCGTATTCGGCCGAATAGTTTTTTAAAACCGAATACGAATAGTAAAAGCGCTACATAAATTTTTGGAGATATTTATTTAAATGCGCTACATAAAATTAGCACTGCAATGTGCGGTTTCTCTTGTGATATAAACTCTCTTTCTTGCTTCCGGTTTCATGCACATGGGTGAATCAATCTTTCATAAAAATCGTTAAACTTGATAAATGCAGCATTTACAGTACTTTTAAGTGTTCAGAAAAATTTTAAATGCAGCAATGGATAAGCGAAGTCCAGTCTGGAAGTATTTTGAAATATCGGACGACGATAAGAGCAAAGCCATTTGCGGTCTGTGCAAGGTATTTATTTCTCGCGGTACTGGTCAATCGATAAACTTCACGACAACGGCATTAAACAACCATTTGAAATACAAACATTCTGATGAATTTAAAGTCTTGCAATCGAAACGCGAGTGCTCTGCATCTGCAGTGGAGATTCCAGTGGACAAAACGAAAACTCAGCCAACGTTGGGTGACTTTATTTCTAAGAAAAAGCAGTGGGACATAGACAGTCCAGATGCACGTAGAGTACACGAGGCCATCGGTGAAATGATAGCGGTAGATATTCAACCGTACTCCATCGTTGAGGATTGTGGCTTCAGAAATTTGATGTCCATTTTAGAACCTAGGTACAAATTGCCTTCCAGAAAATACTTTTCTGAGAAAATTGTTACAGCAATGTACGATAAGATTAAAAATAATGTCCAAGAAAGCATTGATAAAGCACACAAAATTTCTTTTACAACTGATGCGTGGACATCTGAAAATACTACAGAATCTTTCGTGAGCCTCACTGCACATTGGATCAATGATGAATTCCAGCGACAGTTTGCAGTTTTGCATTGTGAGTATTTCCATGGAAGTCACACAGGAGCTCGTCTGGCTGAAGCACTTTCCAATATGCTGACAAATTGGAAGATTGACAGAAAAAGAGTTCATGTTGTATTGCGAGATAATGGGGCCAATATTGTCAAGGCTTTGAGAGATGCCGAGATTCGTAGCATGAGTTGTTTTGCCCACACTTTGCAGTTATGCATTCATGATTCTTTATTTTCTCAGCCTTCCGTAACAGCGTTGATAAGTGCATCCAGAAAATTAGTTGGACACTTCAAGCACTCATCCAGTGCAACATCTCGTTTGCATGCTATTCAGTTGGAACTCGGCTTGCCTCAGCATCAGTTACTGGCTGACGTTGTGACCCGTTGGAATTCTTCATTTTATATGTTGGAACGCTTGCTAGAGCAAAAAAGAGCTCTGTTACTGTACATTTCTGACATGGAAGACATGAAGGGACTTACTATTCAGCAATGGAATCTAATGTGCAGTGTGATATCTCTTTTGAAGCCTTTTGAACAGTTAACCAGAGAAATAAGTAACTCCTCATCAACTCTCTCGATTGTTTTGCCAGCAATAAGGTCTTTACTGTTATACCTCAGAAACAACACTTCTGATGAAGGAATAAAGAAAACAGTTTCAGAGACAATAAAATCGATTAATGAGCGATTTTCACATCTCTTCGACGAATCATTTCTTGTGGTTGCAACAGCTGTTGACCCAAGATTTAAGATGCAGACAATCACACAAGAAGTGAAACGAACTCAGGCGAAAATGACGTTCTTTGCTGTGACTCAGGAACTTCTGGCTCATTGTTCACGTGCATCATCCAAGTCTTCAGGTAAGTAGTGTTGGGCACTAAACTAATTTTTTAAAGTTATAATTTAAGTATTTTTAAACTAAACTAAAACAGGTTAACGAAAGCTGGCAAATGATTTTGTAAATAAGTTAACTAACCTAGCAATAGTTAGTTAAACTTTTTCGTACTTTTAACAGACTTTTTACAAACATTTTCACAGTAATAGAGGTTAAGTAAACTGTAATAATGCACAGCGTGAATAACAATTTCACTTCCAAACTGTAATGTGTACTAGACTAATAGTTCTAGACTAATACAGTTCTACCAGAAAATAAGACAGTTGCTAATGCAAATAATGCATCGTGCAATGCAATACACTTTACTTGACTGGAGTAATAAACCAGTTACTCATGACAATCATTGTGGAAGATAGTTGTGTAGTTGCTGATTCTTTAGTTAAACTTTTCAGTTAATAAATAAACAATATTAGTTAAACTTTGGTTTTAACTTAACTATTTTCTCAAGTTAAACTTCATCCTTAACTTAAAAAATTATTTAAGTTTAACTAAAAGTTTTCAACTGTTGATTCAAGTTTTGTCCATCATTGCAGCTAATCAAGAATCAAGTGACTCTACAGACGAAGCTCCAGAACCACCATTAAAGAAAATGCGAGTGCAAACTTCATCAGATGATTTTGACTTCTGGGCAGTATGGGATTCATCTCAGCCTCAAATGCAGTCCAATAAAGAGACTTCAACAGCCACAGACCTGGAAACTGAAATTAATAAATTTCTTTTGGAACCTTGCATACCAAGGACTTCTGACCCGGTGATATGGTGGCAGCAGAATGGACACATATATCCAAACCTGAGGATTTGCGCACAAGCCTTTCTAGCAATACCACCAACAAGCGTGCCCAGTGAAAGACTTTTCAGTAGTGCTGGAGCTACATTTTCTGAAAGGAGAAGTTGCCTTTCACACGAGAATTTGGAACGTTTAGTTTTTCTGAAAGCAAATTTGCATAACTTTAAATAAGGACATTTCAGTAAGAACTAAGAGGACATTTCAGTAAGAACTAAGGACATTTCAGTAAGAACTAAGAAGGACATTTCAGTAAGAAGGACATTTCAGTATGAAGGTCTGAAGGACATTTACTTTTGTTTGTGATGCCACATAACTAAATTCAGAATGGAACATTTAATCTTTGTTAAAGCAAATTGCTAAACTTTTAGTAAGCTCCACTTTTAATTTTTGTATTGCCACATAATGAACATTCAGTTGGAACGCAATATGAAGTCAACTACTGTACAAAAAGTGAGCTGTATTAATAAGTTTTAAATACATGTACGTGTGTCTAATTTTTACTTATTCTGTCGTCGCCTACTATTCGTATTCGTATTCGTATTCGGCCGAATAGTGTGACCAATTATTCGTATTCGGCCGAATAGTAAAATATGCTATTCGGTACAGCTCTAGTTTTCAGAGACAGAAAGAGGGACGGAGGGAGAGACATAAAGACAGAGATAGAGACGGAAAGAGACAGAGACAGAAACACACAGAGAGACAGACACAGAGTATTAATCAAGCTATTAATACTTCTCTATTATTATTATTACTAACTAATCTCAAATGCTACAACTTACTTCAACAGTTCAACACAGCCTGAGCAGTACAGTATCTCAGAGCTTGATTTACTGTATATCCTCAAGCAGAAGTCCAATTCTGCATGTTAGATGATGAAGCTAAAACTGTTAAACACCTTCACTAATAGCACCCCTGTAAGTTTATATGCATGGTAGGATATATCAACTATGGACCTATACAGAGTGGTGTTCATTTGGTGTTGTGGCAACTGGTCGTTTAAAGTTGCTAATTGTCATGTGCTGAGAGATATAAACAGCGTCTAAAGATGAGCCGACAGCAATAAAACAATAGAAAGAAGACTTACAGAGAGAACCGAGTTTCGTTGGAGTTCACTGTCGAGCTGTGTGCCAAGGTTGTCAACCCGTGAGACAGCGCCCTGGTAATCCTCTTGCAGCATTTCATACTGGAAAAAATGAAACCATAACCAACTGAATAACATTCTCTTGAAGTTCTCAGATTTGTTTAGCAATGATAAGGGGTGATTCTATGTCAATTCAACCAACATGATTGACATGACCGACTCAGATCTACATGAAATTTGGCACACCTGCTGGGATACATAAGACATGCATAAACCCCAAAAAGGGAGATCCTGAGTGGCCGAGTGGGTTGGTAGCCCGCTTGCCACGCCGGCGGCCCGGGTTCGATTCCGGGTCGGTCGGTTTATCAGAGATTAATTTCTCGGATCTTTACTGCGGGTGGCTCAGTCGCAATATAAACGTGAGTACGAGGTTGCTTTCTGCCTCCGACACTAATCATCTTCGATATGAAAAAGTGTCGTTAAGCCGAAATACAACAACCCAAAAAGGTATTAGTTGAGTGGCAAATCATAAAGCAAGAGATCCGTACTCTGATTTTCTGGATAATGACTTCTGATCTTTTCGATATTGACCTCTGCTCTTCTAGATTCTGACCTGATTATGGCTTGGTTGGGTGCACCAGAGGTTGACGCACTGGGCAGTAGACGCAGACAAGACAGAAGTTACTAAATAGAATTACACTGTCCAAGGTCCATAAGAAATGATGGGCCACAGCAGTTGATGGGCCAAGTATCTCTACGATTAACGCAACCAAATGATGGGTATGTATCAATGCTGTATTACGCGCATTTTCTGATAGCATCAAGCTCAGCAGCTCCTCCATCCGACAGAGTGGACAGGCAAGAGATGAGTGACACAGCATTTGGCCATAACCTTCCGGTTAGAAAAGCAGCCTCAACGAACAAAAAGCTCATGATGCAAACCATCTTGGCAGCTATCAATCGACCACAGTCAAGTGGCTCCCAAGTACTGTGTCTGAGGCAGAGACCAAAGTGAGCTTAATTAGAAATGTACATGGCTCCACTTCAGGAGAAACTATTCAAAAACGCTCTCTCTAGGCTAGCCTAAACAATGTTAAATAAAAGTGTTCTCTCTAGGCTAGCCTAAACAATGTTAAATGTCATAAGTAATGAAAAGTTCATCAGTAAGCAAGCAATGCTTTGATATCTAAGAAAGTCACCAGTGGCAGCCTCCAGCAAACACGCAGAGCTGGACCAACTACTTCCATATCATGGTTGACATATGACACAATATTCAGGGTTCCTCCTGGAACATGTTGCACAGAAGATGAAGATCAGTAAGCGTTATCTTCAACCTCATCTCGTTCCTTGCGCTCTGCTGATTGGCTTGATCTTTTGTTCCTAGGACTAGGACTGCCTTGGCTCAACGCCAGGCATTTACTGTGGTTGGTTCCTCTACTTGGAATGACCTTCCCCTCTCATTAAGGGTTAAACTAATGACTGGTTTTTCCTCTTTGGTCTGTCGTTCGTTAAATATGTTTCTTTTACCCCGGAGTTTTCGTGCTGAGAGTGCCTCTGAATAGTTATTCTGAGAGAGGCGCTATATAAATATTCAGATACGCTATGATATGAATGAGCGCATACATATATTTAGCCTCAATTCTGAATATAAAAGTAATACCCCTTAAACATGGAACCTTATGTGCAAGACTTCTCTAAACTTCAGACTTTTAGTAAACTAACAATTCCACTATTTGCGGCTTCAGCCTTTTAGCGTGGGGCTTAGTATTGGGCCATTATCTTTCCCAACTTACCAGTGGTGCCACAAAATTAACTCCATAATCTCCATAATTAAAGTAGTATTCTTACATGCCCACAGATACAAGTATATATAATTATATGAAGTCATAATGGATGATAAACGTAAGCGATCTGAGTTGGTGACTGTGACTGACCTCTGCCTCCCTGGCGCTGATCACCTGCTGAAGTTTATTCGTGGCATCTTGATTCGTCGTAGACTGTTTCAACAGTCGCTCTTCCAGACTTTGACAGGTGGCGCCAAGCTCCTCATTTCTCAGCCTCAACTCTTTGCGTTCTATTGTGATGTCTTCTAAGACCCTCTCTCTCTCCTGCAGCAACGTCTTCAGCTCTGTCACTCGACTCGTCATAGATGACAACACCTCCTGATAGTTTCATAGCAAACACTTCAATCAGCTTAAACAAGTCTAACTGTACACTCAATACATTAATATTAATGGTAACATTAATGCTATATCACTTCGTAACAACTGTTGCATGCATAATAAGTCAGCATATTAAAGGATTAGTTTAACAGTTTGAAGTATTTCATAGCTGCTTAAAAACGAACTATCTTCCTACCAGAGCTAAAATTAGTTAGCTCATACACTTATATTCATAGCACCGTGTTTCTTGGATTCAAGTAACGACCAAAATTTAATTTGCAAGTCCAAGTTCATTCTAAACTCTTTAAGTCTAAATCCGAGTCACAACTATGCAAGTCCAATTCTAGGTCCTTAAAAATGAAACTTGACTTTAAGACCAACAAGTCTGGTATTATCATAGTTGTAAAATCACAACTAAAAGAAGCATAACGCCCCACATCACCTAAGCATCCAGTTAGCTAAGTAATTTCTTTGTAATCAAGAAAGCCCCAGATTCTCCAGAAAGCTGCACATGGCCATTCCACTCTTGTGCAGTGTTCAATTGGAAAAATCCTGTTCATGGTTGGTTTACACTTTTTACCAGTTGGTTAGATTCAGAAACAGATTTACAAGAAAGCAACCTTGATGTCAGACAATCATACTCTTTCACACACTGAGATTGCTATCAGAGGCATTGGCCAATGAGATAGTCAGAGCGTTCTCCTCACCTCCTTCTTTAAGTCTGCCTTCGACAGTCGTTCACATTCTGCACCAAGGTCACCAACATTCTGCTGCAGACCGGTCATCTGTTCCCTATCTGCAGCCGACTGACTCTGGTGAATCTGCAACTCCCGTCGCAACATTTCAATTGTCTCCAAAGCCTCCATTAGTCGCTGATCCTACACATAAAAGCAGACAAAAGAAATCATTCAACATAGGAGAACTGTATATGGATTGACAATAGCAGTCCAAGCAAAGACTAACTTTCAGGGAGTGAGCAATATAATTAACAACATCTGGATGAAGAGCAACAGGTGATTGACGTACCTTAACTCCCGTCTCCTGCTGAAGCTGAACTAGAAGCTTCTCTTTGTCCTGCTCCAATTCTCCAACTTTCGAGATTGAATTCTAAAATGAAATTTTAACTATTACTGAAGAGAATTATTTTCGCTAAGACCAGACGACATGAGATTTTACCATAAAACGCCCTATACATTAAACAATTTTGAGCTTGATATCTCAGTTCTAAATATAAAATAGGTGAGGTTAACATCATTCTTCAGCATTTTATCTCCCCTTCACATACATACATCCAGTGTGCTTTAAAAACAAAATCTTGGGTACTCACAGTTGCCCCAAAATATACCCCACTGTTATGTTTACTTGCTTATGTTTGAGCCCTATATAAAAAAATATTCTGCGTAAGCACAAAAAGTGCAGAAATAAATTCCAAACAAAACATTTTCAAACATTAAGCAGGCACACTTTTAATATTTAGACAATAGTTCTAAAAGTGACGGAAATACAAGAACTGTTAAACTTATCATATTTTGGCCAATCTTTACATAAGAGCAAAACTCAACCAAAAGTCGCCAGGACACTCTGACAGTAACCGAAAAAACAGAATAATTTAGACCATAGTCATAAACAGATACTTTGTTTTTGGAGAAACGAGGCATCTGGTCAGCCTACACCATAGAAACATTCAGATCCAAACAAAGGTACATGTATATATGTCAAGTGAGAACTGATGTCCATTCTTCCAGAACTAACTTTAACAAGTGAACAGTAACCCTTGGCTCCTGAGACCAACATGTTAAACATTTTGCACTGTATTGTCAAGTAACATTCAGTTTCTACAGCCAATGGTTGAGCCGTCGACAATTTACAACATATGAGTCCCTGGTAAATTATTTTTACTCACTTTTAAGCTAAGCTCTAATCTTCTAATTTCCTCTCTCTCTGTCCGCATACTTATTATTTTTACTTACTTTTACGCTAAGCTCCAATCTCCTAATTTCCTCTCTTGCTGTCCGCATACTTTCTTCAGCATCTTTCAGTTGTTCAGAAGTGAAATCAAGAGTTGCTTGCAATGTCTCTTCTCTCTCCTAAAGAAGAAATTATCTGTCCTTTCAAAAAAACATGTATGCTTGTATGTTTGTATGCATGTTCAAGCCACTTAGTATAGTGCATTTCAAGTAATTCTCAAATGCATTGACAAGCTATTCCCAGAAATTAGTCTGTATGCCACTCAGAAAGCCAACAAACTCTGGTTAAAATTAAGACTATGAAATTTATTTTTGAACCTGGTTTAGAAAAAGTTAAACTGTGCAAATACATGCTCAAAATTAGCCTGACTTTGGAACATTACTAAAATTTTATTATGGCGAAACAACGTTACCAAATGATATATGCTAACATAAAAACTCTGGCTACACGAATTTTGAAACTTCAAAAAGACTCGGACTTTAATGTTATCATGAACTCAACATGCATCAAATGCAACCCATTTAATTCAATAGCATATGGTTGTGACCTGTACACTAGGAAGAAAAATCCTAAAACAAAAATATCAGTCCCAACCCACCATCTGTTCTAGACATCACAAAAGTGGCTTACATCTACAGGAGGACATAGCCTTGATTCTCTAAATCATCATCATAAACCATGGGTTCAACGCCCGTACGTGTCCGATGCCGTTCTCAGTATGTTCTTCCACAGCTGCCTCTCCATCGCAGCGTGTGTCAGTTCTTGTAGCAATGCTACGCACCACTGAGTTGTCGTCCACCCACTGATTCTCTAAATACTTAATATTAATCATTACAGAACAAACAGTGTTAACTAGCAATACTGAAGCTGTTAATGCTTTAAACGAGTCTTCATCTAATTACACAAATTTTAATCAAATTAAATTGCACCTGAAGTTGGTCTCTTTCCTCGGACGCCAGTTCAAGATCCTCTTTAACTTTACCAAGTTCAATGCTCAGTTTCATCAGCTGATCGACCATAAAATCAGAATAAAACATGAATCAGAAACAGAAATCGCTTAAAAAATGACGTCGCATTGTTAAGCGTTCACAGGTTATGGTTTAGGTTGACATTCATAAAAATTTGTCACATTTGTTTCTCCAAGTTTCCACTTTGAAAGTTCTTACGGCATGTGGATTAGGTGTACTCATTGGGCAAACAGATGGACAGCAAATGATGCCTGCAAACTCCAATTTGGTTACCATGTAACACCTTCAAAAGTCACTTGGAAAATCATGGAACTCTTTTGCCCACATGCATTTATCAAAAAATAACAAAAGCATAACAACTGTTAGCAACAAAAGCCTCTTAGGAAACTAATGCTAAGACAAAATGGCTGGAAATTACCGAGTTCTGACTAAGGCAAATCCAACACATAGAATTAAATCATTCAAATCCACCAGTTCAATTGAAAAGTCAAAATAAGCTTCACATTCTTACCATCATGGAAAGCCAAATTAGAAACATTGAATGTACTAAATAGAATAAAGTCGTCAATGAATATATAATGGAAAAGTCAGTATAATTTAAAAAAACTAAAAAACTGATGAACCAGCGCCACGTACTGCATAGTTTACTTCCACCAAAAAAGCCCCAACAATATACCTGCGACCACGATCGCACGACCATTGTGTACCTCTTGCAGATAATTTACAGCGAAAGACGTTTATTGTTAGAATGTTGTACTCGTATTGACATTAACTGTTGATTGTTGTTGAAATGTATGTACACCAGAGTGCGGATATGCCATTGGTTTTAATAAAGAATATACTTACTTACTTTATCTTTGTAAGGAGTTTTGTGAGTAATCATTCATATTAAGCCTACTACCAGAGATAGCTAGAATTTGGCCATTTCACTGAATTCTGGCTCAGTGCCTCGAATCTGGCCTTATTTTATTGTTGTCTGTTGTTTTGTTCAAAAACATAAAATTCAAACATTTTCTGCTGCAGTAGAGTAAACTGTGTCATATCCAAAATGAAGGAACATACATGTCAGTTGCTTCATCTGATAATAAGATGCAAAATATCTATAAATAAGTTTAAATTAAGTTTGGTAAATTAAATTTTGATAAAAGATAATATTGCTTAAAAATAGCTTCCTGATCAAGTTGAACAATACCTCAGTTTCAAACTGTGCCACTTCTTTATCTTTGCTTGATCGATATTCTTTTGCCTCATTCCTAACTTCGGTCAACTTCTTGTCAGCTGCTTCATTCATAATTCGCAAGTCTTGTAATTCGCTCAGCAAAACTAGCAAAGGATCAAGTGAAACAGATTTTTTAAAGATCCCGTATTCAGTAGCTGCTAAAAGATGAATGGAAAGATAGACATTAGACACAAACCAACAGTTTAACAGGATAGTTCAAATCAATCAAGGTAGCTACCACATTTTATCTGATCCAGCCTTTCCTATATTAACAAGATCTCATGTAATGGCGATATAACAAGTCACAAAGTGGCTAATATTTTAATTAAAGCATGTACATCAAATTAAATCTTATGACTTCTATAGCACCATCATCAAAACGCACAAACTATCAATCGATGGTCACAGTTTCTAGTTCAACTACAGTCGTGAATCGTAATCCATTGGAAAAGTCCAGTCCAAATCTGACAGGCCTCAGAAACGTTAAAATGTTCAGATGTTGAGAATTGAAACAGCAACTGGAATTGGGGAAAGAGTCCTAACGGAAAAAGCAGAGAAGACATTAACAACTCACAATTTAAGGAGAGGCACTGAATTCCAGAGTTCATGATAGTGATAAGGCCTTCAAAGAACTTTGGGGTTTGCAATTAGATGAAAGGAATAAACGTGATTTATGAAGGAAGGCAATCCTTTATCACCAAGTCCATCTCACGGAGGTACATTTAGGAGAGGATAGAACGAGAAGTTATGTTCGAAACGAAGGAGCATGTATTAGATTACTCACTGACAGCAAACATATCTACCTTATGATCAAAGAGGACATCTTGAAGAGGGGACTTAATCTGGATAAAATGGATGTTATGGGGCACAAGTTATAAGTTTCAAGATGGCAAAGAACAGCATTTAGCTCAGCATCACCAGTAAAAACAGCAGATCAGAAAACAAGCAAAAAGTCATCTGGATGCGCTCTGGACTCAGATGTAAATCTGGAAAAATGAGTGTGATGACTGAGCAGAAGAAACCATGTTTGTATTTTAGATGACATCCGTTGGATAAGACAATCAGAAGGATGGCCAAACACAAATTCCCCAAATTCCAGTCGTTAGTAACACATGATGATGGCTGGGAGACAAATCAATTGTGTGTGCGACAGTGAACAGAACAAATAATGTTGAGCAAAGCAGTGAAACTACTGAGTGAAAAGAATTTACTGCAGCAATAACTTTAAAGTGTACGAACACAATCTATCAGGAACAAAACTACGCTCTAAAATCTGTGTACTAAACTCCAGAAATTACTGAAGAGCTGAGAAAAGATCACAAAATGGTGAAGGTACAGGTCTTTCCAGTACTTAAAACGCATGTATACAAAGTCAAAGTTACAACAGACAGCCATATTTACTTTTCTCCCTTGTAAGATAATCGGAATTTTCTTTGGCCAATCTTGTGACTTCAGTTGCTAGTGCAGAGATCTTGTCTTCTTGTGACTTTGTTTCTTTCAAATGTAACTGCACAAAATACAGTACAATACAACTATATTTGACAGAGCCCACAAAGTTCAGAAGTGCACACAGGACCATGCGACAGAACATTGATGCTGCTAAGCAGTTAGGAGTAAAGGACTTATTCAAGGTCCTTACTCAGTAACTGCCCAAGTGGAGGCTCAAACCCATGCTCTATTCAGTGCCGGATTTACGCATAAGCCAACCAAGCCGTGGCTTAGGGCCTCGTGCTGCCAGGGGCCTCATTTCCGAAAAAATACCTGGCAGACGGCCAACTGTAATGTGTAAGACTACAATCACCACGAATGCTTTAACAAAGCGATACCAAAATCCTAAGACTCACAACAATAAACCAGATTAAGTCACTATTTATCCATTCAATGCTTCGCAGTTGCACTAACCACAGACTGTCACTGGTAAGGCAATCGTTACGAACTTACTTAGCTATGTAGCAGACGCATATAGACACAAAACAAAAACTCAGTGACATAATAAACAGCATAGTTCAGTTTGACACTGCCATCATGCCACTTTTTTGGGAACAAGTGGAGGCTCAAAGCTTTATGCATCACCAGACTGAAACCAAAGACAAGTTTGAAGAAACAGAACTAAAAACCAAAGAAAGACACCAAATGTGGATTACAAATGCACAAATGAAAGAGAAAGGAGGCAGAAACAGGTCAATGATAACAATGTACCTTATACTGATAACCTACGGACACCTAGAGACAAGTTTTGAACACAATATTTCCTTCCAATTAATTATTGATCAGTTACAATTAACCTATTTAGAGCAACTGAGCAGCACTATGTGAAGACAGTACCAACACTTTCTCTTGTTTAATCATAATTGTAATCGCCAAATTTCTTATGAGGCTCTCTTGAAGTGGTGCTACATAAATTGGCAATTACTGCAAGTGCACACACACAACACACACACACACACACACACACACACACACACACACACACACACACACACACACACACACACACACACACACACACACACACACACACACACACACACACACACACACACACACACACACACACACACACACACACTCAAACCAACAACTGCACACATAGAGGAAGTTCACCTTTTCTCTAAGTTCCTTTTCAGCCTCCAGAAGTGATTTGTCCTGAACGAGGTTAACCATATTTCTGTCAGCCTCTTCCAGTTGGATCTTCAAAGCCCTCAACTCATCCTAATAGCAAAACAACATTACTCAAAATAACACCAAACTAAACTGAAATGAGTTATCAGAAACCAAAATATATGTAGAAACTTACGAATAGCTTACATCGCTGACACAAATTATATTTAAACAATCAGCAAACAACATGGATCTTTAGAATGAGTACAAACCTATTTAGAATTCATCACGGTTTAAATGCTTCTAGTATTTCATGAATTATGTCGTGAAATGGTCACACAGTTCTTAAGCTCAGAAATGATGGTAGCAACGTGTCTGTTTTGAAGCGGTATATACAGGAGGTAGCTACAGACATCCTAATAACACCAATGTTCTTCATTATATAACCAAAAGAATGAAAAGCATCATCTTAGTGAGCTGTCATTTGATTTCTCCATCTCCACAATCCAGCTTTCACTATTTCAGAGCTAAAGGGATAATCGTACCAGCAGTCTAATACAAGTTTACAAAACTTTTGTTGCCTCCACTCAAACTCAACTGTTTTCGCCTGTTCTAGAAACAATTCTCTACATATTCAGAAACAGCAGAGTGCACAAAGAAGTCCATAAACAACCAAGGTCTTGTCTGACGTCCATTTACATCAGACTTGACCACCTCACCTGCAGCTTAGAGATTTCTTCTCGCAGGCCATCAACCTGTTCCTCAGTCCATTCGACTGGCGGCGTTTCTTGTCCGATCATATTGCCATCATCACAGGCAGCGGCTGTGGTTTCCTCAGGAGACAGGGCCAGCATTCGACTGGTGGAGCCAAGACCAATGCTGTTACGTACTTTGTAGCCAGCCTTCTTCGGAGTTGTCATAATCTGAATGTACACATCAAAGGAACTTCTAAGTCATCTTACAGACCACACTCTAATCATATCTATATTAGATATTATATATAGCAATATTATATATATATGTAATATATTTGAAATATAATGTGTATATATGTCTAGAAATGTGACCTCGGCAGAGAAATGTGACCAAATGTCGCTTAATAGATCAGACAGAAAGTGTACTTTTCACTAATAATAGTGATTCTTCATCTAATTAGTGCACCTGTATCCTTGCCGTATGCTGTATCAAAACCAAATTCTGTTATTAACGCATTATGTAGAGATAGGTTGAAGTTTTATATATGATTATCTGCCAAACGATATTTTATATTTAAAAAATTGCATAAATTTTGGACTATAAGTCCTGACATTCGAAGTCTGACTTCATAAGTCTATGAAAAAATATTTTAACAAGTCCATTCCTGACAAGTGGTGCTTTTCTTTTTTCCACGAAATGCTGGCCAGGTCAATGCATTCTCTCAGACTCATCTGTTTCAACTTTCTGATTCACAATTAGTTCTGGCTTCCTAACCAATAGATCTGATTTCAACTGAACCTCGCCAAAGAATTACTTGCAATGACATGACAACGGTTTCACTCAAAAATCTATCGATGGGTTATGCATTAGGAAATTCATACTATAGAATCAGTAGTGTAGATTCAATTACATGAAAGCATTAGAATTCCTTCTTTTTTACTCAAATATAATCAATCTACGAAGCATAAGTGTTTTTTCATTTTACATTTATCACTCACAGTGGTAAATTATATAAATGACATATCGAACTTTGAGAATTACAATAAAAGAAAATGTCAACAACAAGCAAGTTACCTTGATTGTTTCAGCATGTAGATCATCCCTTGTCTCGCGTTCAATCTGAGATCGAACCTGATGAGCCTTGAACAGCCTCTCAAGCTCTTCCTTTGCTTTCTGCATTCCCACGAGCTCTGCCTCTTTACTGATGAGCTGTCGCTGGGTTCTCTGTAGCTCTTCGGCCATTTCACTCTTCAACTACAAATAAAAGAATGAATCACCATTTAATTATTCGGAAAACAATAAAACGTAAACGATATCGTCACCATTGTTGTCAGTGATGACAGGTCTGAGGCAGAAGCAACAGATAAAAAACTGTCCAAAAAAGAACAGAACTATTAATTGGAATGCACAGGGTAAGCAAAATACTTTAAAATTGTTTATGCAAGCTTTCCTTATTTGGCAACATTTTCACTAAGGTAATGGGTGCAAGCTTATCACAAGTAGCTAAGTGTTTCGGTTTCAATAACAGACCAGTGTCTAATCACGCAAACAATCAAAGTCTAAAGTCAAGTTTGTGAAAGATTTAAAAAAAGAATGAAATACAGAATTAGAGTAAAAAAAGGCAACCAGCTCTTGGGGAGAGGAGGAACGAGATGAGCACATTTTGTCTCCCACCATTCACAAAATCTCCACTGGTTAAAATTAACACTGACAATTAGTTCTTTTCAACGCAATTATCATTGGCTTTTTTAACTCTTCATTTACGTAATATTCAGTTGAATATTTCTGATTATAGTTGTGCATATTTAAGTCAAACTGTAACAAGCATTCAAATTGTTCTGTATATCTAAAGCTGAAATCAGAGGCACTTTTATCAGATGCAACTAAAGGCTTCATGCTTACTTCCTTGTACAGAGGTGTATTGCACCGCTGTACATTGGAAAAAGATTAAACAACACCCATCATGCAATCTCTGACTCAGTGCAGTACAATCGAGTCCACAATTTTCCCAATAGCAATGCTACTAATGTAGGAAGATAATGCAACGACAAGAATAATGTTTTTGCAAGCTATTTCGATAAAACTGCCAGTTGTCAGTGGCTGTTTGCAGGGGTGTTTTCTTTATATTTCTTGACAATGAACTGATTTCTGTATCCAATCCCAAACAGAGCTTTGTACATTTATTACAAACTGACTTCCCAAATCCACCGTAGGCTGTCTCTCTGTCGGTGTCACGACAAATGGTTCACCGCAAATGGTTCACCGACAAATGGTTCACCGACAAATGGTTCACGGACAAAAGGTTGACGATACCAATAAACATTCTATTTGCGCAATTTTTTTTCGCGAATTCAGCTTAGCGTGAAACGTTTCATAATTTACCAACCTAAAGTACGGGATTGAAAGCATGGTCTGAATTTACCAACCTAAACTACGGGATTACCGTGAACCTTTTGTCGTGAACCTTTTGGCAGAGAACCATTTGTCGTGTACCATTTGTCCGTGAACCATTTGTCGTGGAACCCTCTCTGTCTCTTATGGACCGATCTTTTGGATGTTGACCTGATTACGGCTTGGTTTTGGTGTGCCATCGGTTGATGCCTTGTGTATTAGACACCTGCACAATAGAAGTTGCTAATTACAATTACAATTACTTCCCTGGTTGCTTCCTGATTAAGAAGTAAATCTGTCTTTTAGATCTAAGTCGCTTGGTGTTGAACTCACCGTTTCTAGTTCAGTCTGAAGTTTGGCCAGCTGTGTTTTCTGTCTCTCAATGGTTGCAGAAGTCAAGTTGCCATTTGGCACCTGCTGATGCTGAAGAGTCTGAGACTTCCCTGTCTCTCCATCTACAACAGGTGTCAAGACCAAACTCATTTATAAAGCAAACTTAGTCTTAATATCAACAGCAATAATCAGTTAGTTAACTCTCAAAGGCTCTCCTCATTACACTAAACAATGCTTGAAAGCATTAAGAACAATAAATTCATCAGTAAGGGGGGGCTCTCTCACACACACGTGTAGAACCCAACCCATGAAGTCATGTTCATACTTGACAGTATGTTCAAAGTTCCTGGGTCTGTGTTGAATCCATGGTGATGAATATCAACAGCCAAATTTAAGTCCAGTTTATGGTTATGCTTGCTAACTGGCACCGCACAGATGGTGCAGCATCTTCAGGCCACCAGGTCTGTGCATTCATAGCATTTATCAACATCCGGCTCATTTGTTATAGAACTTCTCCGTTCCTGATGGTCAATGCCAATACACCCAGCCTTGCTGCAGCATCACCAAATCCTAGACTTTCTGGTTGCAGATGGCAATATGTAAGTCTGGGTTTTGACAATGTTGGGAGACAGTCCAAACAGAAATCAGTCTGCCTGTCATAGGTTCCCAATTTAATGTGGCTCTTACATGCAAACATATTGAACCAAATATGATCCAAACGCACAAAATGTGCAAAGCAGACTAAGAAACAATTGAAAAAAATGAAAACATGAACAAGGTGATTGACATTCTTTCTGTAACATAAAGAGTCAGATTTAAAACAGCACAACGTACTTTCCGCTTGAAGCTCTACAAACAACTTCTCCAGATCTTCCGCCTTCTGTTGATCGAGCTGTTCGTTCTTGGACTCGGCGCGCAGACGTCGTATCTCAGCCTTCAGAGTTTCATTGTCCATCTGATATCGAACAACTTCCGGATGATGGTCAACCACGGCCTGCAACGTCTTAACCTCTGACCTCAGATTCTCCTGCAGTTACAAACACTGTCGTCAATGAAAAACACTATCAACAACAATCAGAACAAATCATACTAGAAAGAACCATCAAATTCAAAACAGTAGACACTTTGAAATACAAATAGAAATAATAAAAAAAGCCAGAAATTGAGGCTTATAAATCTGGCAAAAAAAAACTTCAACCAGAACTTTGTCTGTGAATGAAGAATCTGCACAATGAAAAGTGCTGTGAAGAGGTCATGACCTCTAAACACTCCTTGTTGACTGCTGCTACTGCATAACTACAGGACAGTTAAGTAAGAATAACAAGTGCCCAGAATAGAAAAGAATAATGCGTGCATAGAACTGAGCTAAACTGGGAGCATAAATCTATTATGACACTTATAAACAGTGAAATGGAATGACTATGCAAGTGCTAAGACATCCACCGAATGATCAGAAATTACAGCAGGCACAAAATGGCAGCAGCTGAGGGTTAATGGTTATAGGAACAATGCAATACACTGATACAACTGACTGCATTTGATATTGAATTCCTTCCATAGTTCAGAAGTGCACACAAAACCTAAACAGGAACTGCCTTGGGGATGGTTCGAACCCATAGACGCCATGTTACAGGCCACCATTACAATAATGCTCAAGGGATCAAACAATGCGTGCTTCAGTAAAACAGAAATAAAAATTATTCAATGGAGAAGCCAGATTAAATTCTGGCAGGTTAGAGAAAATATTAATATAAACTGAAAAAAATAAAGCAACAACAGTTTTCAAACTTAAGTGGCAAGTTGTAACCAGAAACAGGCATTGACAAGTAATGGAATTTACATTTTTCTGAAAACAATATTTCTTCTGCTTTACATTCTGGACTTAGCCATAACTAATGTCTGATATAATACTCTGAAAATTCCAGAGAGCAGAAACTAATTTCTGGTACAACTGCCTTTGAACTTGTTTGCAACTTGCACGCTGAGGTAACTTGTACACAGTGACACATGGTGTGAGTTGATGACTATTCACATATGAAAATATCACTAGCAGCAGAACAAAATGAGTCATACAATGACGTCATCCTTGTCATCTTGACTGAGCTCCGTCTTTTCCTTCTGTGCTTTCTCAATCTTGCGCAATGCATCCTCACGAAACTTAAGGACCATCTTCATCTGGCGCAAAGCCTGTTCCTTACGATTGCAGACTTCCTGTTGCTTCTTGAGGCTCTCCATTAACACCTGATGGAAAACAGTGATCCAGTGTCACACAGCACAATGTCACCAAATTCCAACATCATCATGTAAGAATGACAATACAAGCATGGCTTTGTAAAAGAATGAGGTGAAAACACAGCATGCCAAGAGGTTATGGTGTAAGAGGAGTCCAGAGAAGATCCCCCATCAACTTCCTTTTGAATTGCAAAAAAGTCAGTCAACAATAAAAGATAAATTAAGCAAATACACATTTGGTTCTTTTAAACCACAATTCAGAATTATTACTAATTGTATAACTAAAGTTTAATAACTCATGTGCAGTATTTTACTTTTAAAAGTATGTAGCATAATAATAAGACGATTTATTATAGCACCATAGTTCAGCCGAGGCCAAAGAAAAGAGTGCTTTCAAAAGGTAAATGATAAGCATAGATAAAATATTAGACCCCCCTCCCTAATTTCACTCACTTGGACAAAAGCCATAGCAAGAGCAAGCTTATCATCCACCTGCAAGGCGGAGAAGAAGTGTGCGTTGCAAGATGGAGAAGAACTGTTGAAAGAGAAAGAAACGTTGCAAGATAGAAACAATAGAAGTGTGTTGTCTAACCCTCTTATCCGTTTCTGATTTGCTGCGGAACAGCATCGCCTGTAAGAAGAAGCACTTGTACCGAACAGCTAAAGGACCATTAACTGAAGTTGAAGGAGACAAACAATCATCACCACTCCCATCTACAATTCACAACAACCAAATTATATGCACTTGGAATCCAGGAATAAAACAATAAACAGAAAAGTATAAGAATAACTGCAAGACTTCCAACTGACATACTAGGATCAAGTCGTCAGTGAGGTAAACTTAATCTGAAGAATCCGTTCAATGGATGTCTTGCTCAGCCATCCGGAATCATCCAGCTACACTACAGGGAAAATAATGTTCCATCTTGTAAGGCTCTAAAATGAACTCCTTGGGGAGGGGGATAGTATACAGGATGACCCTCTCGCCTGAAGTTTTCATGGACCCGGTTCGATTCCCGAAAAGCCCCCGGGGTTTAGCTCATACCTTCATTCCCTAGATGGCAGCAAAAGTACAATGAGCTTGCACTTTGCATGGCTGCAACTTTGTTGATTTATGTCTTCTGTAATTTGTGTTCTTGTGAATTGCTTAATCGTCATAATCTGCACATGTACAGCGCAGTTGTCAAGCGCTTCATTAAAGAATAAATATTATTATTATTATTATGATGTAATGGGGTTTAACATGAGTTTCAAATTGGTCTAGTGATGAATAGCATGCTTAGACACATAGTTGCTTAGGAAGCATTCTAATTTCATATTACAGCTGTTTACTTATCATTCATTGCACAAAGACAAACTTGCTTAACTGGAAGTTAATTAAACGCAAAACCTACTTTTATACTTTAGCAACCGACTATGTTACCACACAACTAGCAACTACAGATGCATTGTATTTGTGATCCTTTCTTCGTATCTTGAGATTCCTACTCATTAAAAATTTCTTTAATCTTAATTTACAAATAAACATGTCCTCTAATTGAATAAACTTGGAAGAAAGCAACAACTTAATGACAGAAACAGGTTATAATAGTAAAAAGGACAAATGCACTGGACTTGCAGTTCGTTCAAACATCTTTGTTAGTTACCTATATATCAAATATCAGCTGCCTTTTTGTCTCAAGTCTTCATAACTCACAAATTGCTGACAATCTTTTGCTATCTGCTGACAACTGCCACAAAAGTTAAGATGAATAAATATAGATAGCACTGTATCTAGTTAAATTTAATTATGGTGCAATGTGTTTTGAGAGAAGAGATCTAATAAACCTACAAAAAGGGACATTTTCATTCAGTGGAGAGGGTGCAACTATGCATTCCTAACTTACAGCACATGATTTTACCCTAATGCTGAACACAGTTCTTCGGTAGAACTAACTAAATACATCAGGCTGTTAAAATGTGGAATCCTTAACTAGGTTAAACACATCTACCTGAATTTGGTGAACCAATGCTTGGATTTCTCAAAAAAGAATTCTGCTGATACTGGAGAAGAGTTTCTTTAAGTCGTTTGATTTCTGCCTGCAGATGTGTTATGCTTCCCTGGGTGTCTTCATTTACAACTGCCTGGATACATGAAAAGCAGAATACAACTTATCATGTAATCACTAAACAGAGTACAGTAATACAGCTGTTTAGACACCGCTACAGAAGGAAAATCTTCAGATGCCAGACCCTGAGGTTGAAGGATCATTGAGCTGAGGCACAAACTCAACCACAGCAACCAACAAGCAACACTTTGTCCAACCTCTCAGCTTCCATTGGCATTGATTAGTGACCAATTACAAGCAATACGACAGTATGACAGAATATGTGCAAGGCCATCGTCTTTAATACTACAGTATCTGTTAAAGAACCATCTATCCTCTGTGGGGTTCATTAAAGGCTTTATGTAAATTAGCCAGTTACAGGCATACTGGTACATACAAATATTTTTGTACAAACATCCTTAATAATGCTAACTATCTGCTAAAGCATGGCACTTGTTTACATTCTCTGGCCTCTTGGATACTGATCTAACTAATCCAGTGCATTGCATACAGTGACACTGGTTTCACTTTGAAACAATCAATAACACGATGCTTCAAATGTTGTGATCTTGGTATCAGTCTCAAGATTTTTTTACACTTTGTTGTTTTTGTGGCAGTGTTTAACAGTTTCCACCTTCCTTTAGTTGCACATTTTCAACCAGTCACCTAGCCATGTTTCAATTCCTCTGAGAGATCCATAAAACAGGTCATGCGAATTCTCAGACAGATGCATACAAGTCAAGAGACCAGACTGGTGTAAACAAACTGAGCTATACCTTGTTTTTAATCATTTTTGCTCTTCGAGCAAAGTGTAACGTTGACAGAGTCTCACCAAAACATCTAAACACACAAAATTAAAAAATTGACAAAAAGGTTAAAAATATTTACTTAAACTATCCTTACATTATAAGAAACTTAAGCATTAAACTAAAAAACTGTTCTGGAGAAATGACAGAAAATTGGTCAAAATACAACAGTGACAAATTCAAATCCAAGCTATAGGTGTTGGGCAATTTTATGCTAATTACACACCAGAAATGCAAAATTTGTTCAAGAAATGATGAGAATGAAACTCTTTTGAAATATGCCGATAAAATGTAAGATCTGGAACAACAAAGCCAACTATAAGCACCTCCCAATAAGCTTCATTGTAATATTTAATTCAAACATAACATAGTTGCAAAGGGGTATCTTAAATTAAATTTTAAGCCATTGCCTATTTAGAAAGCAACATTATTATAATGATACAGCTCCAAAGAACAGCGCTTGTTGTAACAAGGTTTTAGCATAGCTACAGCAGTCTTTCATACAAATTATTTAAACATACTTTGAACCAGGATGCACACAAGCCACGATGTAGGTCTTTGAATTGCCTCCCAGTGAATCCTAAAGAAAATATAAAAAAGGAATCTTCTACAAAAAAGGAATGAGAATGAGACAGAAGAGAAAGCTCTAACTGAAAAGACAAACAAGTCACATAACAGAAACTAGAGTAACTTACAATATTACATTTTACTCAAGGCACTGCTGATCAATCAAGGTTTCAAACTAATTAATCAATAATACAATGTAATTAAACCTCTCTCATATCCACAGATTCTGAATTTGATATGATTCTCTTATCTAGTGACTTCTACCACATCATTATCAAATGCAAAGGGAATCACAATCAATCAATTTCGATTGAAATCACAATAAAAAAAACATAATTTCTTGAAGAAGTCCCATTCAAATGCAACACGTGAAACTATGTTAATGTTGGAACAGACTTTTAGTCTTAAGTTGAGCCCTGAATGACAGAACTGGACAGCTAACTTCAACTTGGACCAGCGCCCAAGAACCCAACACTGCAGAGGCACAACAAACATCCACTGACTGAGTTTAATATATTTCTTAGTAGGAGAGGTGAGCAAGCAGCAGAGATATGTCAGCTGATTTAAATGTTATTCTTTAAACTGGATTGGCTGCCAATTTAGTTACAGTAATTTGAGTGCAATATGTTCATATTAGGGGTCTTTGCTAAGGCTTAGGCCAGAGAATTCTGAGCCATTCATTAGCAACAAACTGCTTTATCTATCAACAAATAATAAAAACATAACCATAAACAATGGCCACGACAATGACATAGTACAGACCAACAGCAGACTCATGTTTTAAAACACTCTGTTGTTTAAACTCATCTCATGAAAACTGACTGTGACCAATCATCATTTCCCCCATTTTAACACGCGTCTGTTCAATAGAACCTGATACCAAACTGATACAGAGTAATACAATAAATTATAAATAATACATACCCTGAGTAAAAAGCTAAGTTTGGAGTCTCGGTATGGAATGTGTCGAGTTTTTCCGTGCGCAACATCTACCAACGCCATAATCACATTTCCAAGAGCTGATAGAGATCGGTTGATACTACCAGCCTCCTAAATTTTCATCCAAAAATAATAGGCTCAAAGCAACAAAAGAAGACCAGTGACAACTGACAGAAGCCTCTACATGCATTATTATCTGTTACAAATTGATGACAAGAGGGTATAAAGCACCTTTTCCAATTTATCAAACCATGTCAATTGTTCTCTGTCACCCCAATGTTGGTAGCGTGCTTCCCCTGCAGTAAATCAATGGATCATGGGACAGCTGACAAAACTTTGCCTAAAAGCCCTCTGTCAACAGCGGTGAAATGAGCACTCATGTAATTGCAAGCGGAGGAGAAAATGTCAAGTTTCGTGATAAATAGCCTGTGACATCTGTCTCCGTCCAGATAAAAGCCAGCGAAGACGACATACATCTCTCTGTCCTATAATTAGATAATATTGGAAATTCGGGGAAGCCTTCAGAAATGTTTTCCCAGTAGAATACATTTCTTGTATGGGCACCAGCTGTGCATTGTGTGAGTATGTCATCTGAATCATTTTTTTGTATGGGCAGCTGTGCAGTGTGTGAACATATGTGACGCTAGGGGTCAAAACCCGTCGCTTGTCGCTTTCTAGATACTGAGCTAGAAGCTGAAATAGGCGAGAGGGGTCAACAATGTAGAATATTCTTCAATTCAGCAGTTGCTTGTGAATTTGCCATAACTTGCAAAGTAGTTGTCCAATTTTGATGCAGTTTGCTTTATTCCACACAGAATAGAGCCCTTCATTGCACACAAAAATTGCAGAATAATCAAATAATGGTTGCTGAGGAATTTAATTACATTAATATTCCGAAACTTTATATTCGATTTTTTCACTCTATACCAATAAAAGAATCAAACGCACATAACTTCAGTTAGAAAAAAGATATTTTCATTCTGTAAAAAGTATTTTGAAGCAGATTAAATGTAGAATATGACTGAATAAAAAGGTCAGAAACCGACATGTGACGGGTTTTGACCCCTGGCGTCACATATCATCTGAATCATTTTTTGTATGGGCAGCTGTGCAGTGTGTGAGCATATCATCTGAATCATTTTTTGTATGGGCAGCTGTGCAGTGTGTGAGCATATCATCTGAATCATTTTTTGTATGGGCAGCTGTGCAATGTGTGAGCATATCATCTGAATCATTTTTTTATGGGCAGCTGTGCAATGTGTGAGCATGTCATCTGAATCATTTTTTGTATGGGCAGCTGTGCAGTGTGTGAGCATATCATCTGAATAATTTTTTGTATGGGCAGCTGTGCAATGTGTGAGCATATCATCTGAATCATTTTTTGTATGGGCAGCTGTGCAATGTGTGAGCATATCATCTGAATCATTTTTTGTAGGGGCACCAGCTGTGCATTGTGTGAGCATGTCATCTGAATCATTTCTTGTATGGGCAGCTGTGCAGTGTGTGAGCAGGTCTTCTGAATACTGACCTGGTTTTGGTGTGCCATCCATTGATACATTGGGCAAAGGTGTGATAGAAGTTACAAATTTCAATTACAATGTAACTGATGAGTGAGCTTGCCTTCAGCCTCTGTCCCGTTGTGTTGGTGTCCTTCTGGCGTTCGCTTCCGGCCAGATCCACCAGATGCAATTGTGACATCTTTATATTCCACACTCCATTCAGATTCATCTATCGAACAACAAACTCAGCTTCAGAAACAAATATCAATCGAAACAGACGAATAGTTACTCCAAGATCCAAACAACAGAACATCAGTTACAGCCAACTGAATGGCAGAGCAACAACCTACCATGGCCAGAAACACACATCATACTCAACTATCTTCCTTGACCTTATTAGCAGTTATCAAACTGAAAAATATATATTTATTGTCATCCGTCTTTCTTTGTTTTCATTATCTGGAATGTTGCTGCTTACACAAAGAACCTCCAATCTGCATTTCATCTGTAAATAATTCTCCTGTAAATCAAGTCTCAAATACTCAATAAAAAGAGGCCTCAAACAGTCAACACGACATTGCTTTTACATATAGTTGAGCACCATCCAAAGAAATTGACGTTCAACAGTCACCTTGGACTCAATGCTGACAGTAAAGACAGCATGGCTACGTGAGCTCTCCCGATTCATCGTGGTTGATGCAACAGTTCGATTCATCCATCCGCGATTCAGCACCTGGTAGGCCTCGTGAGCGCTTGACACCACCTGTTCATGCACACCCTCCACAAAAACTCCGCGACGAATGTTCTCCCTCAGTTGTAGACTCGACGTTGAAGTATCGAGCAAGTCAAAGATTTGTTCGTTGTAGATCTCGAGAAAAGAGCACTTGCACAAGAAAACTAATTTGTCTCCATGCTGTAAGAAAACAACATCATGGAGGCTAAGTTGCTTGTACCACTACACCTAAGGAAAGGAAAGTAACAGATTCTACTGAGCTATACATGTAAGGAAAGGTCTATTATTCAGTGCACTCAATCAAGGCAGCCATTATGAAACCATAGTCTGGCAATAGCAGAGTTAACCGACCAATCGGCTCACAAAAACAATCAAAAACACCCAAGAGAAAAAATCAGCTAGGTATGGTAGGTAGAGCCCAGACTGTAAATGGTTTTTACACAAACTTAGCTACGAAATTTATACAACAAGGAACAAGAACTCTTTAAAAATGTGGAAATAGAAGACTGAATGACATTAATTACTAGTGACATATTGATCATTTTGGCTCAGTATATGCCAGATGCAGTCAAATATTGATAACAGTTTGATAGCTGCAATTTGGTGACTGGAATGAGCAATTTGTCATCCACAGCGAGTGTGCTTCTGGACAGCGACTGATCAAAGGCTGATCACATGTATCAGAATTATATGATAGAAAACTACACTGGCTTCCTGTTTCAGAGTATATAATATAATCTTCCAGCTGTGCATAATTGGCATAGTTTTAAACATAAATTATCAAAAATTTGACATTTCAAAGTTTCTCAAAACGTCTCCTGAGAGTGAGGTTGCAGAATATTCGACAACTTGCAAAACAGACACACAAAGAAGTTCATGTAACAGTTTGCACGGAAGCTTGTTCCAGAATTAAGGGCCGACCATCAAGTGATGCGTCACATGTTGCACTGTGGCAGTATCGAAAAGAAAATAAATTAGGAAGGTCTACCATCAGACACATTCAGACTTACAATTTCTTGTTCTTTCTTAACCAGTTTGAAGAGATACTCGAAACTTCTAGGAATGACTCCTCGAAGTTCGTGCTGAAAGCTATCAGTATCTTCGTGTGGCCCAAGCATCGTGAACGTCTTTCCAGACCCAGTCTGCCCGCTGAACGTTCACAAACAAAGAATAGCTTAGGCAATGAAACAAAGTTGCACTATTGATGAATCCTTGGAATGTCACACTGTAGAAAACATACTTTCTCGCCGCCAGTCATGCGACTGTAATCTGTACAATTCTACTGCTGGTCAAACAATATCAAACTGTGGTTCCAATATTACTCAATCATATATTATTATTTGCATGATGCAATGCTTTAAAATAATCACTTTCACGGTTCCTTAGGCTTGATTATTCAATGCTTTTAGGTCAACAGATGTTGTCATATACTATTATAGATCATTGTATCACAGCATCTGCTGTGATGGGCGTCAATTGTCTGCACAACTCCAACATTTAATTAGGTGGCTTCGTTTTCTGTAATAAGCCCATTGAGCTTTCTCCTCTGTTGGACAACCTCATTGGAAGTCTGCCCTAGTCTATACACACTGCTTCGATTTGACTAGATATAAAGTTTCTGCACAGCTTTACATAGAGCTAGTTTAGCTCCGTTAGGTACCAAAGTAAGCAGTCTGAAATCTTCTGTCCAGTTTTGTTTTCTCAAAACTTGGAGATATAATTTGGGACTAGAAAACATGAGACAACAAGAACAGTGTTACCACTTCTTGCATTTATCTAAGCTCAACAGAAGCAGATCCACAGTAAATGTCAAATGTTCATAAGGAATATGCCATAGTACATGTCGCTACAGAATGCATAAAAACGTCAACATGTTTAGAGGAACAGCCATTCTCCCAACATTACTGAAAGTTGATTTTAAATCGATTGAATAAGATCTTACAAAGCAAATTCGTACCAAATTTTTATTTCTGTCAACTTTAACAAACATTTCTTCACTTCTTCAGATCATTTTGAAGCAAGTTTAGCTGAATTATGTAAATGCATCTAATGAGTTGTTATCAATCCCAAAACTAATACTTTAATTACGCAAATGTACTGTACTTACTAAGCAAATATAGTTCCGTTATAACCACTAACGCATCCATCAATGATCTTCTTTCCGACGCTACAGAACACACCTTCCTGAAAATTGTATCAACATTAGCTTACAGCAGGCAGTCAGGCACACAGTCAGAAACAAATCCAACAGGAATTCAAGACAGACCGAGGAGCCAAGATCAGCAGCACAGGTCACAACCATATTTCAGCTACTTTGTCCCATCATCAACACCGTTACAGTTTAGTCAATCAATAAATCAAATGCCAACAATTTCAACAAGCAAATGCTACATATTTCCTCTACAACAAACACCCTCAGAATAACCAACTGGTTCAATAGATCTGGACAATAGGTCGCTGGTGACTGATATTGATAAAGCCAGATCAAGTCAAGGTAAGACCAGTACCCACTGACAAGCTGTGAGCTTGCAAAGACCAATGAGAAACTTCTGATCACCAAGAATCACCTAAGAACAGCTAGTATTCAAGTATCAAAAACTTCATAATTTAACTTTTTTAAATCACTTAATATGCCTGTTTATTCAAATGAAGTGTAACTTAATTCTTTCAGAAGTTACACAAAATATAGAAAAGACAAAAGCAAATTTCACAAGTTACACAAAATATAGAAAAGACTAAAGTGAACATAATGCTTTAACTAGATTTTCAAAGCTTAGTTCATCCAACCAGCACAACAGATTTCAACAGCTGAACTGTACTAGTTGTATTTCATGAATAGTTCAATACTTAACTATTTAATAAATTAATTAATTACATTATCATTTACTTGAAGTGAAGCCCACATTTTGGTAGCCTCATTCATACTAGATGACCTAATTATGGTGTGACATAAATTAGTAATTAATTAGTAACAAACACTAGTTCATGTTCATAATTGTAATTGCACATTTATAAAACCCATTGTCATTTACATGCATAACTGATTCTATTCGAATTGGACCACATTCAGAGGGAAATAGGAAGGTCTACACAGATCAGAAGCTATGAACACAACACTCATTTACATTTTGTACAGTAATATGGAAAAGACACAGCACCAAGTGAAAACTGAAAGAAGCAGAAGACGTCGTCTACCTGAGTTACAGTCTTGTCAGCCACTTCATCGAACGTAAAGACTTTCGGATCTGACTTGGAGCGCATGACAACCGCCTTCCTGTCCCTGTCCACTTCTAAGCACGTGCCGAGATCGACGTCAGTCGGTTCTGTGACCAACGGACGGACACGGATGAACACTTTGATAGAATCTCCATCACTTTCCATACAACAGATAAGAATCTGAGATTAATCTTCCAGTTAATTCATTTAAATCAGTTATTGTTTTGCATAAAATGCACTCAATACTGTCTGTAGATAAAACATCACCTAGCATTCAAAGCAACATACTGTCAACAAATTTCATAAAGTGATCTAATTATGGTGTACAACTTGTAAACAACATTCAACTCGTTCCTCAAGAGTAAAGCTGTCGATTGCAAACTTAGAATGTACTTGACACAAATAACAGACTTTTCAACACTGTAGTTAAAATCAACTTTTCCCATCTGTTCACAAGTTTTATCAATTTGCACAGGAAAACTGCACAAAAACTCTCGCCAACATGGTTTTGTATCAAGTGCCACTTCTTCTCTAAATACGCGACACTAGATAGCAAGTCACAATTTTTAGTGGTATGCAAAGTGTACAGTGTGGAACACAGGCCAGAAAACGACAAGAAAATAAAGACATTCAAATAACAATACAAATTACTGTTTGTAATCGTCTCATAATTGGTGGCATCATTCATTATGATTATGTCTAACAACTTACAAGGTAAGTACTGCAAATGACCAGCAACCAATCAACTGCAGAGGATACAGCTATATGAAAAGACGTCTTTTAAGATGGGTAATTAAGGAACATAGAAGTTGAAGGTTGCCTGGAGGGAGATTCCAAGACAGAGGAGGTCCCAACTGATGAAACGGTTTCTTGCCAGTAGACTGGTTTGTGCCTAGTTCAACCGTATTTTACTGAACAGAGGCTACAGCTATGAAGCTCTGAATCTCGAACATGAGAAGACAACCTTCGAATTATGAAGGGAACCGCTCTGAATGAGGATGCTCCATAAAGTAAACAAAGCATCGTGCACTAACATTTTTGGCAGTTGTACATCATAAACAACATTCTGTTACTGCTGAATATAATTAGGCCAAAACAAAATAATGGTGTGTTTCCGGTAACGCGACCGACTCACTTTTTTGCCGCGACTCGGAAAATTTTGTAAAAAATTTTTTACTGAAAATTTTTTTAAAAAAATTTTTTACGGAAAATTTAAACATTTTTTTTTTACTTCACATACATTAAGCCTTTGCATGCCGGAGATGCAGAATCGCGACATTATAGGTGCATTCACTAAAGCAGAGACGTTCGGAAACTAGCGGTCTTTCAATGGAAATAATGGTGCCGTAAATTACAGCAATAAAAGGGCTAAAGTGTGGAGTTTGGGAGAGGAAGGTAATAGACCCGAAAGTGGTGGATTTTCTCACGGTAATTTGACAGGGTTATTTCACAAATCTGACCGCCATATTCATTGTATCAGAAATACCTTTTATCGTACGTGCCATTATAAAAGTAAAGCCTCCTTAGCAATCAGCCTACTTAACAACCTCCGTAGCATTATACTTTCATAGCAACCAGCCTTCTTAACAACCAAGCTTTGAAGCAAGCAGCCTCTGTGTCAGCCTCAATTAGCAACCAGTTTCAAAGTCAGACTTGGCCCCTTTAGCAACCGCCTTCCTTAGCAACAGTTAGCAACCCCTGCCCCTTCCATTTCACCTTGCAAGAAAAACGATGTCAGCAAAAATGAAATAAATAAGATTGTTTTCTACAGCAGTTTGTAGGTACATTCTGCAAATAGGCATTTTAATACTCGCATAGAAAATACATACTTTGGTACAGCATGTACCGCTGTGCATAAATGGGCAGTGGCTTAATTTTCGGAAATCATTGCATAAAATTATTTTAACAAAATAAAATTATTTTCCTACCTACCTACCCAGTTTTTTTTAACTCTGTTACCGGAAACACACCATTATTTTTTTTTGGCCTTAGGCAACATATGGTCCGAAAACAACTTTGATATTTCCTGAGAAGTGCAGTAAAGAGAACACATACAAGTCATCAGCTAACTCAGCTCTCATCACCAGCTAAGAAGTCAACAATCCTCACAGTAAATACCCATTAAACTTGTTTTGACACAAAGCCCCACAGTAACTGCCCACTAAACTTGTTTTGACATGGAGTTTAGATTGATGAGATAGACCAGTCTTAAAGATTGCACTGATGAAGGACGTTTGAGCTGTAAGGCTGGCAAATTAAATTCCAAGAACTGGTACTCCAAAAATAGTCTTTTGGCTGCCACAAAACATAACCAAAACCACAGAGAAGATCGCAAAAACATCTGGAAAGCAGTTTAAAGATGTTGTTTTCAGTCAATGTCATCTGGCGTTAATAATAGACACAATGAAAGCACACTAACATGTACCATTATAGTCACTAACATTTCACATTGCATCACTATCACCACTATAACTAGGCCTATCAGCAGACTGGCGTCCCAGGTACCCACCCAAGGGATGGCACCCGGGCCATGAATCATATAACCCGAAACCAGACCAAGAAGCATGATTAGTTAGCAGACTGTGGTATTAGCCATGGGTTCAATAATGCACAATGTCTGTAGCCTGTGTAGTGATGGAGTGGCAAGTATCAGACTGTTGAGAGATATCAATTAATGAACCACTTAATTATCCAATGATGGAGTGGTGGTCACTGGTCAGTCAAGAACTCATTCAAAATGGACTCAGATACCCAGACGGGCCAGTCCGTCTCTTACCAACCTTTTGATACCTCTAACAAAAACGAATGTCAGTACTTATACAAGGCTTGTGGTGTAAGCAGATTTAGCTCACATCAACAGTTAAATGAATTTAAATAAGTAAGCAGTAGCTTTTGATTCAATGCATCTGTGAGGTCTTTACAATTGAATGATGAGAGTGTACTAAAAGTGACTGGGAAACCAATGCAGATCGTCATTAAAGTGTCGAAGGATATTACATAGGTGAATACAGCAAGGAATGAAGCCAATTAGCTCACAGAACATTTTTAATAAATTATACACAACTCTTTGTCATCTTAGTTAAGCTTCTATAAAATATACCATTTACAAAACCTCAACCACATTAACTTGTAACTATTTTATTTAAATGACAAAAACAAGAACAAGCATTTTGCCAAACTAATCAACACTTCACTAACCTGGAGCCACCAGTGGAACACACAGAATCTGCAACAATAACATAAACTCAATTTTACATCATAGAAACATCACACAGGATATGTAAAACTAATATACATAAATTGCAAATGATGGATATGAGAGGGGAGAGCAAGTAATGGGATGGTGTGGAGTTGATGTAGATAACGGTATGTATGAGAGATACAATTGACATGATCAGAAAGTGAGAGAACTGGATCCAATATAACACCCAGATCGCGGACTGAGGAAAAGTAGTGGACGTCTGGGAGCCTAATACAGAGAAATTCCACGTCAGTCTTGGCAAGTTGGGCTCGACCACCAAGCCAGATGTATTGGGTTTCATCAAATTACAGTGAAGACATCCAAAGGTCCTGTGCCGTGGTGACCTCAAGGATCCTCACGACCAGTAGAGCAGCTGCTTTGGCTGGCCATTGGTAAAGGCTGGTTGCCTATACCAACAACAGATGAGTACAGAGGTGTTTCAGTTAACAGTCACAATGTCCTGATCAATCGATCCAGATTATTTGGTATCATGGCATGACTTTGCACTCAGGTTCCATTGACTGTCAGCAAAAACAGTTTACACAATTGTATATTTTTGATGACAACCACTCAAAAAGATACTATTCGTACTATTTCAAAATGTTTTCAATTGTAGTTACTGTATTTTCCAGACTATAACTCACTTATTTGTTTAGAGCACTGTGATGTAAATATATGGCCATTATTAGTAAATATTTTGTTTAAAATAACCTTTTGTTGAAATTAAATCTGCACTAAAAGTGTTTCTGTTCCACATCAACAGATTCATGATACATTCTGGATTCAGCAATATGAACACATAGGAAACTGACATGATCTTAGTAGCTGAATCTGCTTCTGTTCCATACCACTGATGTCATCATGATGCTTTCCACACTTAGTAATTAGTGAGCACTTCATAATGTGATTTTTAAGATAATTATAAACCAATGCTAGATTCAAAGTTTAAGGCTTTCCTAGGGTATTTACATAATATCTAAGGAAGTCCGATTCTGACCAAAGCCACGGTAAAGGAGGGGGGGTTCTGCGGTGGACTTGCAACCCACACGGGCAAAAAAACACTTCCAACAGAAACAACACAACAAATTCACTCGCCAAACTACCAAGGAAGAACTGGCCAGAAACCATCAGAGACTTGAGATGCCTGTAGATGTCACGGGATGAAGCCGAGGAGATGGTGATGGATAGAGACGAGTGGAGGAGATGCTTTGCCTGGTGTGCAGACCTGCATGGGAAGGACCAAGTACTAAGTAAGTAATATTTAAGATGCAACATTCTTACACAACTGTATTATTCTTTACACTTTCATTAGTTACCAAACTTGTATTTCTGATTGTGAAAATAATATGCCTACTCTTTAATTACTTTTATTCTGAGTGATGTGTGTGCTCCTTAATTATTTAAATAAGCCGTCATTAACTGTTCAGCCACTCTGCTGCTGATAAACATTTAGGTGATGGATACAAAGTTGTTGCATTTGTTATATATCTCTTTACTGCACTGTACAGTGTACAATTTTCAGATTTCTGCTGTGGGTAACTAAAAGTGATTTGAATCCACATATCATGTCATATGTAAGACCCCAGCTCCTCCTATTCATTACAGGTTGTCTAGGTTTTATCGTAGACGTCTCAGCTACCTCAAGTCAGAGATGGGTAACTAATCGATTAGATGCTAATCGATTAGCTAATTGATTAGACAAACAGCTAATTCTAATTCTAATCGATTAGCTGTAGTCTGGTGCTAATTCTAATTCTAATCGATTAGCAATTGTCGGCTAATTCTAATCGAAAATCGATTAGCTGATCGATTAGATGTTTGAAAATTAAACCGAGAACGCGTTCATTAAGAGTGAGTCTATAAATATTGAGTGAAGAATATACTTAATTACTTATTTATCTGAAGGCTATTTTAGACTTTCAATTATCTGTTCATGGTTATAAAACATGGGAACCAGTACAAGTTCTTAGTTCTGCGCCTAGTTCTCCATGCTTATCACAATAGCTGCGCAGACAACTGATGAAAAACATTATTCAGAATTTATTATTGTTAAAACGTTCTTTAAAAGTATTAAGATAAAGGTGATAGGCCTATCGGAAGGAAGTTAAGTTAGTAGGGAAGTGTAAAAATTCAGTAAAATCGTCGGCACTAATTGAAGCCAATGTACATATCGTCAAACTTAGTCCGTTATGTTAGGATGAGTTCAATTTGACAAAGAAATGGCTGGTTTGTGGACTGTTCTCACATAATAGCAGTTGTGCAGCTTTAGGTAATGTAACAGGCTACAGCTCTAGGTATTGTAATAGACTCCAGCCTTAGGTATTGTAAATTTGTAATAGGGAACAGGAACTTGCTGTGCTTTGATTAAAATTTTACAAATTCATGAAGCATATAGCCTATGTGTATCGAACTATCG
The DNA here is from genome assembly GCA_020284085.1 of Aporrectodea caliginosa. Classification (NCBI taxonomy): domain Eukaryota; kingdom Metazoa; phylum Annelida; class Clitellata; order Crassiclitellata; family Lumbricidae; genus Aporrectodea; species Aporrectodea caliginosa. Next base: position 1,278,625 of record JACEVL010000061.1, read on the forward strand.
ATTATTGATATCTAATTCTAATTGCTAATCGATTAGCTGCTGCTAATGCTAATTCTAATCGATCAGCTAGAAGACTTTGCTAATTCTAATTCTAATCGATTAGCAAATTTCGGTAGCTAATTCTAATTCTAATCGATTAGCAATTCTAGCTAATCGTACCCATCTCTGCCTCAAGTAGTCCAATGGTCTTCAACCCAGTTGTAGTGGTGGAACTGGAACTGTACGCAAAGGACTAATTTGCTCACAGAACCCAGCGCTTTTCACCCGTCGAATTTTTCAAGAAATAAATGTTGGCATGATTACGTAATAAGGTTAATTATTTGGTAATCCTGGAAACGGCTGGATTCCTGAGAATATATAGCACGTTTTAGCGAAAACTATAAGAAAGCGGCCTCTGTTGATTTCTTTCATTTCATAACTTGGGACCGCCGTTTCCAGGATTACCAATTATTTTATTTAACATAGAATCATGTCTACTGACAATGACTGAAAGATGTGAAGAATTCTGATAATTGCTCCTCTTTTGTGAATACAGTAATTGGTGTTTGTTTAAATTTTATATATTGAACTGTGGTGCAACATATAGCCAACGCCCGTGAACGTAAAGGTTGCACAGAACACCTGCTGGAAACCACTGGAGTACTTAGAAATCACACACATACACCATGAGCAATAAGGTCGTATAATAAGCAAGTATATTCTTTATTAAACCGGTTACAGACCAACCGCACTCCGGTGTAGACATCGCACTCTGGTGTAGACATCGTAACATAACAAGGGTTTAAAATGGTTTACAAGACGAGTAGACAAATATAAAATCAATAGGAGTACAGCATTCGGCAAGCATTTAGCATCAGGTGCGTGTATTTTCTCCTGTCATTTTAGGCGTCGTGACGGTCGCTTAGGATAAGCTTAGATTTCGTGAGGGTCGGTTAGGGTCAGGTTGTGGTTGGTGTCGTCTTTAGAAAACATCGTACCTTCCTCGCAACATGTCAAAAGATACCGTCCGACGCCCGTAAACTTACGCAACCCGATACTAAATGTTCGCTCAGCATTCTTCCCATACATGTTATTGTCCATAAGAGTGAAGACCCTGTCATGAGAGAGTGGGCGAAGGGCATAGGCAGACTTTCATTTCCTTGGTGGGGCAACTGATGTAAGACATGCCATTATGAAGTCGATTTTTACCGTTTTCACTCATGGAAATAGTTTGACAAAACTGCGCCCAGTACTTTACGACGGTCTGTCTTTTAGAGAATAATTTATCCAATTCAAACAGGAATTAAATACATAATATTTTAGAATAAGAAAATTTCTCTGAATTCATTCGAAAAATAAAACAACTGAATTTTGGCGCAGTTCATCCGACGAATAGGAAACAAGAGCCAGACTTTCACAAGGTAGAGTAGAGCACTCATCTGTTGCACTAGTCTACAACACTACATTGCAATGTAAGTAGGTAGGCTACTAAGTAGGCTATAATATTATAGGCCCTATATTCTTTATTACTCCACTTGCAAACGCACAATGGAACATGGCACAGCGGTGGACCATGCACCAGCAAATGAAACTTTTCCAAGTGTTGCTCGAGTCGCTAGTGTTTGACATTAAATTTTCTAGTCACGCCTGTGAGACCTACATCGTAATCGTAGGCTAATCTCGAGATTAGGCCTATAGGGCCTATACTCCTACAGACTACAGAGTATCCAAAAAGCGGAGTAGAGTAGGCCTAGAGGGAAACAGGTGCTTAGACAAACCGTAATCGATAGGCAGTAGGCCCCTATTACCAGCTAGGCCTATATCCCGTGATCGGTCGCGTCTAGTAGGCCTATTACGATCGACTTGGCTCGGCCGACGATCGACTCGATCCATATCGACTTAAATTCTCGACTAGTCGACATCTTGCCGACTCGATGGACCTGGAAAATGAACGATCCACTTGGTCGACTTTTGCCGACTTGGCCAAAGTCGCTGACGAGTGACGACTGTTGCATTCTTATATTCCAGTACCGGACTACCGGTACCTAAATTAAGCCTAGGCCTACTCATAAATTTCAATTGCACACTCTTCCTCAAACTGTGTTGAACTGGTATGCCTAAGTAAAATCTGCAGGTATTAGGCCTAGGCTATATATATACAGCCTATATAGGCCTATATAACTATAGATATATACAGGGTGGGCCATAAAAAAGGAACCCCCTACGCATTTTTGCTAATATTTCGGCCAAAAGTAAGAATTTTTAAATCAAATTTCACAGGCTGAAAGGCAATTCATATCTACGTATAGCGTCCAAATTTCACCAAAACATTTCAAACAGAACATTAGTTATATCACTTTTAGTGAGTCCACCCACTGTTTTTGATGGTTCAAAAACTTAACGCAACAACAAGCAACAAAAAACGATTTTACTAAGTCACTTCTCAAATAATTGTTTTCAAACAAACTTGATATTACCAGATACATATTATTATTACTATTTAGAAAAGAAACGGGGTACCAGCGTAACTGCACGTCACTGTGACGTCACTTAGCAAGAAGACGATCAAGTTGGTAAATAAAGAATTTTTCAGGTTAATAATTTTTATTGAAACAATGACATTGAAATTTCTAAAATATCAAGATGGGCAAGGTGTCAGTGATAGACAAAATGCGTATGCAAACACTTCATGAGCAAGGTCATTGAGCAAAAGCTCTAATCGCCGCTTGCCCTGATAAACAGTGGAAGCTGAGTAGGCCTACCGTTAAAAAATATGCCTCCGCATTCATGAAAGGGGATCGGCTCTGGAACGTCGTAAAGGCAGCGGAAGGTAGAAATCTTCCGCACTCCAACAAATGGATAATCGCGTAAGGGGAGCTATGCTGGAGAATACCACAATCTGCGTCCAAAGCTAAAATCGATAAGAGAATCGAAGGTCGCATTGAAGTTGATGTGGGAAGATTTACCTCTGGAACCCATCAACAAAGACATCAAAACTTTGCAAAAAGACTCAGAACATGTATGGGCATTGGTGGTGGACACATTGAACTCAAGTTGTGAAACAATAATCAAGTTTGTTTGATTACAATTATTTCAGAAGTGACTTAGTAAAATCGTTTTTTGTTGCTTTTTGTTGCGTTACGTTTTTGAACCATCAAAAAACAGTGGGTGGACTCACTAAAAGTGATATAACTTTTGTTCTGTTTGAAATTTTTCTGTGAAATTTGGCCATTGTACGTAGATATGAATTACCTTTAAGCCTGTAAAGCATGATTTAAAAATTCTTACTTTTGGCCGAAATATTAGCAAAATGCGTAGGGGTTCCTTTTTTTGGCCCACCCTGTATATATATATATATATATATATATATACATATATATATATATATATATATATTCGTTTAATGTGAATCAGGTTGACAAGCCGCAACCGGTTATTACAAGGTAAAGTGAAATGAGATTAGTAATTTAAAATTCTATAGGTTATTGTTTGTTAATAATATCGTGTGTGGTTGTAAGATCGTAGGCTAGGCCTAAGTATTAAGCCATGCTGTCGCCGTCGACTCGATCAGCTAGGCCTATATCTGTAGCTAATAGCCTACTAGCTATAGGCTTATGGGATTCTCCTACAGTAGGCCTACCTCAACAAATAAGACGGCAGTAGAGCCTGTCTATATAGTTTAGTTAGCCTAGGTAACAAAACTTGAAACTGTTCAAGATTACTGAAGTTATAGTTACTATAATTATACTACAGCTGGTAGTTATAGTCTTCAGAACCCGTTGAAGAGTTGATAGATAGAGTTGAGAATTTTTCCGTAGCATCTAGATGTCGAAGTGATCGTTTTGTAGTCAGTTGAGATTCGTGTGTTAATTAGACATTCTGCTACGAAGTGTTATGGACGTACAAAATTGCGCTGTCGATTGTTTGACTTCAATAAAGAGGAATTGAACTTTCCATATCGTTGACTACGTTGTCGCCAGTTCATCGACGACGTACGTCAGTCACCTGAAGACTCTTCGCCAAAGAGCAGCAGGAGCCGGACTCACCAAAAGTCGTCCCTGCGAGGACTTGGTTTCCTTTGGTAGGCCTATAATACTGGTTTAACGTTTAAAGAAACCCGGTCTCGATCGTGTGAGTGCAGTGAATCAGATTCGCACTACCCTGACCGTTCTGCAGTTGGAAGCGACCGCAGTTACGCCACCGTAGTCTGTAGCAGACTTGTATACGAGACATAAAACTCGAGACCGAGACCGAGACAGTGGGGTTCGAGACCGAGACCGAGACCGAGACAGTGGGGTCCGAGACCGAGACGAGACACCAGATCAGAGACAGTTCGAGACAGTTCAAAACGAGTGAAATGCAAATTGGACCCAAGTCCGGAAACAATTTTTCTCAACTTTTGAAGTCTAATACAATAGGGTCAAGTCACTGAAATCAGCCGATCACCTGAATTGTATAAGCTATAAAGAAATTAAATATTTCAGCCATTCTAAAATCTTCTAACTGATTCTAAAATTTAAACCAGGGTTCTGGGGGGTATCAACATATTTGAAAAGTTGACGACCGGGGGGGGTAGTCACGAGTATTTTCTAAAGCAAGAATTTTTCCGGTATCCAAACAACAACTTGATAACGGGGGAAGGGGAGGTAGTAACGATAATTTCCCAAGAATTTTCGACGGGGGGTAGTAACGAGAGTTTTCAACCTACAATTTTCCCTCACACAGGGGTAGACGATAAATCCTAGGGGGCAAATTACCCCTAAATTTCACACTTTCTGTACAAAATTTCATCTCTTTAATTTTTCTGGGGGGGGACTCGATCCTGGGGGGAACTTTCCCCCCCGAGAGACGTCTAGATTAAACACTGGGCCCTAAGCCTATTATATATCGATTTAGCGACATAAGTCACATCACTCACCTTGAGAAACTATAATTATGTTGTTAAAACGACGAAAGGCATGCCATTTATTTTGGTTTTCATTGATTTCAAACTGCTTGAATGCAAATTTCACGATTTCAGGTTCTTTATGAGACATTTTAAGATATTTGGAAATTTTGGACTGAAAGAGCAAACTTAAGACTGTTTTTTTTTCAATACTCTTAAATCTTAATACCAGAAACACCGCTTTTTAAAACTTCCTATCTGTTTGGCACTTCCGATTAACTAGTTATCCATTCGGCACAAGACAATTTTATAGCGCAATACAGTACGAAGTTCGGAACAAAATACAGTTTGTACGAGAACTTTGGAGACCGCTTCTACAAAGAGAACAAGACTTTCGCTTCGAGACAGTTTCCAAAAGACAAGACTTTCGTTTCGAGACAGTTTCCAAAAAGTCGAGAAATGATCTCGAGACCGAGACCGAGACCGAGACAGTGGGGTCCGAGACCGAGATCGAGACCGAGACATCGAAAAACCTGTCTCGAGACGCCTCGAGACCGAGACAGTGTCTCGAGACAATCCAACTCTGGTCTGTAGTGCATCTGTGTAGGCTATATAGGGCCTACTGCATGGGTTAAGGCTGGGGCTTGGAGCCTCTTTGAGGGTTCTGTCACAGTTCAGCAGAAGCTAAACAGAACAGAGAGACAACCATTGATGTCCAGTTGTAGAATGCACGACTTCACCTTCCCTACCAATTAGGATAAGCGTAGGCCTAACTAGGCCTACACTTCGCGTGTCTTATTCAAAGATATATTAACTGTCTTATAATCACTTAATTAATTAACTGTAGTTCGGCTCTACAGCTAATCGGTGTTACCTGCAGATGCGTTCATGACCTATGGAATTAAACGAATATTGATTGATTGATGACAATTATTACTACTCATTTTGTGAAAGAGCAGCACATGTTTTTATTGAGTGAAAGACAATTCATTGTCCGAACATCAGAAACAGGATATATAGCCTAGTCACCAATTAATCTACGCCTATTGTAACTTCTTTCAACTGTCAGAAGCTCTGCAGTTATTTGCAAACGTGCACAATGTGCACAGTTACATGTAGTTGTTGAACAAAAGAAAATTATCATGCACAAAGATGAGTTCATGTGGGTCATTGTGTTGCGTAGCGGCAAAAATAGTAAGTAAAGCATTTCATAGTCGAGTCAAGTCGAGCAAACAACGATCGACTCGACTTGCAAGTCCATCGAGTCGATGATATTTCGATCGACTCGACTTGGCAGGGTCACGATCGACTTGATCGACGTACTCGATCGATCACGGGATAGGCCTATGCCGTATAATAGGCGGTAGGCTACGTGAATGGAGTCCAATTAATTCGGTTCCAAGTCAAGATCCAAAGCAGTCAGACGACTCTAAGGTGGACCGTGGTTGCATGGTGTTTCGAATTGAAGCGGCGAAGGGGGGTAAGGGGAGAGGAGGAATCAGGATAGGATTTGTGAAAGAGCAGCACATGCTTTTATTGAGTGAAAGACCAGTGGAGACTGGAGAGATATAACAATTCAGAGGTGATGTTTTGGTGAGTTCGTACGATGGATTTGTTGAAATAATTCTGACGGGCGTTTATTCCAGAGAGCCGGAACAACTATGGATTTGGAGCGATTTGCAAATTTTAGTGAAGTGGTGACGGAAGGGCGGAGAACTGTTATAGGGTGGAAGAGAAGCTTAAGGGTTAAACGAAGTTGTTGGATTGTGAACAGCTGACGAAGATAAGAGGGCTGGGAGCACTGAATTGTGTTAGGTAAACTGAAAACGCTTCCGTTCCACAAAATAAATCGTGTATTGATTCCTATAGTCTTCAGATCCCCTTGTGCATATCGATCTTACGGCTCCAATTTTGTACACCAGCCACCGTAGCCGCCTGCGCGTCGGTCCATCGGTCCATCGGTCCGATGTTGGTCCAGTGAGGGTCATTCATTGGCATCGTGGTGCGTACGAATTATGAGGTGACCAATGCGGACCCTTGAGAGACGAAGGTGCGGATCAGCTGGAAGCACTGACTCTCTCCATAAAATGCGGGGTAATAATATACAATGCAATCTAGGCCAACAATACAATAAAACTGCATCTGATATACTGCCCTCCCTCCCTCCGTCCAAAGCTCAAAAGTGGACACACGACCACACGACAGAACAGCGATGGCGCTGAGCAATTGTGCGCGAAGGACTTACTCAAAGTTCGTACACTGTAACTGCCTCGGGCGAGGCTCTAAACCAATCGACCAACAGATATCTTGAGGTTCATTGAACCTCAAACTGCCTAACAAAGTAACAATATATACGGTTCTAGGCTCGTAAAGTATATGCATGCATATATGCGAATTATACATGTGTGCGATGACTAGGCCTACGTACATGACATTGTATGTATGATTTTTTTGTGAAAGTTTCTTATGTACAGTCTTTATGGGCGAATTTTCTCAACGTCCTGCAAAAAGAGTCTGCTGATTTGTTGTGGATTCTGGTTGATTTATTTTCTCGTGAACTGACATAGATACTTCTTGCAGCAGCCGACCGGTCTCTCGGGAATGGGGAATGGGGATGAGGGATGGGGGATGGGGTGGGGATGGGGGATGGGGGATGGGGGATGGGGTGGGGGTTGGGTATGAACGGCTGCTGCTGCTGTTGGTTGACAGACTCACTTCGGTCGGTCGCTCTGATGGAGGGAGATGCGTGTGTGGTCCTGCTTGACGTGAACATAAGTGACCCACCTATCACCGGCAGCACGTATACAGGGTACACGAGAGAACATGTATTCTGCAATAATTGACGTAGCGATGTTAGTCTGGTCAGGTATGCACATAGTAAGGGGTAAGAATGAAAACAAGAAAAAGAAAACAGAAGAGAACAGACCGTAGGAAAACGAGAAGAAGGAAAAATTAAGGAGGAAACAACGAAGAAACATATCGAAGGAAGAACAGAAGCAAAGTGAATACTACTGAGAGGAAGGGATCGGCAGAAGAAGACTGCTAAGAGGAAACAATAATTGTCTATTATAGATTGAGAGCAAATGGCAGAAAAGAAGAGGGAGAGGCTAGTAACAACTATAGTTAGTATACTAACTATAGTCAGACTGGCTGACGGCAGTTATTAACATTGCCACCAAAACATCTAAAAGTCTGCTTAATGTGTTGCGAGAAATAGTTACCGGCCGTCGTCGCTCTACGTTTTCAAAGTAGCTTCGTCCAACTAAGAGACTCTGAACATGAAGACAGCTGCAACCAGTGGCGTCGCCAGAGCTTCAAGGTTGGGGGGGCAAGGCATAGGAGGACAGAGAAATGAGCGTCCGAAGGACGATCGCTGAGGCGCGGAGCGCCGAGCAGGGGAGGGGTTTGGGGAGGGGGATGTGCCCTCCCCACTTAAAATTTTTTGAATTTCCACACTGTAATGGTAGCATTTTAAGCTGTCATAGGAACAAAATTGTTCTATTATTTCAGCGCTGATACGAGCCAACTGTGACTCGTAGCTAAATGTTAAATGTTCGCGTTTTCATATAGTGACCGTATACGGCCTCGACCCTGCTCATTTTTCAATGAATTGATTGGCTTACATCCTTCATCACTGCTCGCCCTTTCGAATGGACGCCACAAACACACGCACACACTGATGCTTGCTTTTGCGTGCACCCGTTGAGCGAGAATTGGCGGGCGAAGATGTCGCTCAAAGAGGCAGGCCTGCATACTAATAATTTCCACATGTTATCTTGGGCAGCCTGTTGGAATGCGGCTGTGTGACTGGTGTAAATAGGTCACCCCATCATGACTCGTCACTGCGAATAGGAGAGATAAACAACATTGGACTTTTCCCTATTCTTCTGTATATTTTGTGTAAAGCACAATCCGTCACCTGTTGATTAGTCTTTGAAAAGAAAACAAACTTTGGAAGAGGAGAAGAGGACCTTCAATGTAAAATGTCAAACCACACACCACATAGGGTACCCCCCTAAAAAACTCACCGGATTTGCACGAATCCCAGGACCCAGCCTGACCAGGGTTGGGGGGGCAGCTGCCCCCCTTGCCCCCCCCGTGGCGACGCTAATGGCTGCAACTATGGATGATAATCCTGAAGGGTTGAACTCCGCGCTTGTGTGTGTGAGAGCGCCATTAATGAGTCTTCTATTTTTTTGTACATTGCTTTGCTTGCTAATAATATTTATGCTTTTAACTTGTCTGGAGTGAATTTTTAAGAGCTTAGCTCAAGTCAACTATACACATGATTTCATTCTATCAACCTAAAATTTCTCTTTTACCAGTTCAAGTACAGTTTGAGGAAGGTGTGCAATGGACATTTCTGAGTAGGCCTACTTTAGGCACTGCTTACTGGTATGACGTTAATTTATTACCTGGTATAAGGAAGCCATGACCAGTGAATGGAAATAAAGTACGGCTTCATGATAGGAGCTTGCGCTGGATTTTCCCTTAATCTTGGAGGCCTACGCCTACCGTGCAAAGAATCGCGGCCAATACCTATCAAGAGAAAAACAGATAAGTCAATGCTGTCTACTACAAAGAATTTAAGCCAGTGTCGATTAAATAAGAAAATAAGTATCACGTTGCAGGAAGCGTTGAGATAGAGGCGACTGAAACATTCGATGAGCCATGAAATTATTCCAATTTGTATGGACTTCACTCGATCTTAGAGGTAATGAAAGCCAGGAAACGAAGACCACCGAAGAATATTCGTTGCAAACCAGTTTTTGCTGCAACGCTTGCTTTCCACGGGCGTGGTTAAATAAACCCTGGATCATGGAAGCTTACACGATATGTCGCATCACTGCTTACACATCTAGCAATAATATCTCTTGAAAACCAAGAATTAGTTATAAGTTCCAAACTGTACCAAATTAAAAGCGAGAGCTACATGAAAAACGAGATAATGTGAATAGCTAAAACTTGCGAGCATTAATATACGACGTTGGCCTACCTTGATAAATTTTAATTCGCTGCATGTTATTTCTTTTAATTTTGCCTCCTAACGCTTAATCTCATTATTGTCACATATAAATTGTTTAACCTTGAAGTAAGAAAATCGCGTTACTGTGAATTATCAGATGTAGGCCTACTAATTTGATAGCGATGGCGCCAAGAAAGGAGATCATTGTAACCACCTAACAAGTTGTAGGAATCATTACATAACTTTGATAAATTTTGATTTTCTGCATTTTCTTTCTGTTTGGTTTTCCTCAAAACTTCATGTCATTATAGCGACATATAAGCAGTTTACAGTGATGTTAAGAAATCGAACTGTTTAAAATATATTATTAATTTTGCAACAAATGAGACTTTGTATCCCTCAAAGAAATAAAGTCTCCCCAGGGAAGAGTTTATTTCAACAGCGGATGGAATATTTTCTCCCACTCGGAGACTTTGTTTCAGAACATAGTCTCCGGGGGCGAATTTATTCTATTTCCCCGCTGGGGAGGAATCTATTCCTAAGTAGATTCTCCGGGGAGACTTTTAACAAGAGACGCTGTTGAGGGACACCGGCGCCCCTTAGACCAGTGTGCATGGTGGGCCGTAGAACGTGGCGTCCCTCTGGCAATAGCCTACTCTTGCCTCCCCCACGCAAGCTATACCCTGAATCGGACACTGGCAATTACCCGCAGAGCTTCATAATCGTAATCGTAATCGAGCATTTATATAGCACCACTCAAAAACAGAGGTGCTTCACTGGTAAAGAGAGGTTTTCAGGCGCTGACGGAACTGGTCAAAAGAAACAGAGAAAAGGTCAGTCCTGAGGGACTGAGGTAACTGGTTCCAGCTATTGGGACCAGCAATAGCGAAACTCATAGACTGGGCCGAAGAAGTACGCACTCGCGGGACAACCAAATAACCTATTGCAATTTCTAATAAGCCTATGTATGACCAACATTGCTATCACATATAACTTGCTTCGCTTTAAAATTAAAATTTATTATACTTGCTGACGGAATCAACGTTTTCTGAGAAGTCCATTATCGATCCGTTGATAAGATAGAACGTGAACCAGAAGCATTTTGTGATTTGTTCAGAGCTAATAAGTTACCGCTAATTTGCCAAATGGTACTGGGCCTAAAAAAGAACATCAAAGATCATTTTGTTTAACGAACTGTAGGCCTATACCGATTTCTACGGTGACATGTTTATATACACTGTAAGAATTAAGAATGTGCATACAATAGGCTTATTAATTACCTTAATGAAATTACTCCCGTCTTCATCTTAATCTGCTTATCGGTTATACCATCCCATAGATTCTACCACAACCGGTACATCGAGTTCTGACCGAACTATTAACGTCTGATGCCACTGGCCACTGCTGCACTGCACTCTCATTTGTTCTCTTGACTTACGCTCTGCATTTGACTATGTCTTAACTCTTAACATGAACAAAACTGAAGTTATCAGATGTTCGCCTTTCAGAGCTAATATGCCTAGCGTTCCTATTTTGATAAAAGATATACAGATTCTAACAGTATTCCATGTTCAAGACCTTGATGTGACTGCTGAATCAAGGTTGATATTGGGATCTCATGCTACCAACATCATAGGCCTACAAATATTGTAATTTCATCTTTGCAGGTCTGCGAGGTTCAGACTTCAGAATATATCAGCTTCAGTCCGCCCTCGATAATATTGCACCGACCGAAACCTGCTAATCAATCTGCACTTCTGCAAAATTAATCTACTCAGTGTCATATATATATATATATATATATATATATATATATATATATATATATATATATATATATATATATATATATCGGATTATATGTGGGTGACGATCCCCTGGTTGTCCATCGAGGACAGAAAATAAAGCCTTCTGCTGCTGCGGCGGCGGGTGGGCCTCGTTGATCGGCACAGCATCGAATTAGATCAGGCAGATGTATCCTATATGCATTTCCAGTTGTAAGTCAACCGGATCTGCTATCGTTGCGCTCTTCCTTGCTTATGGAGATATGCAGGTACCGAGCTTCCGTACATCAACTCAAGCCCATCATGCTTTCTCATCTCTTGGACATTCCTCTTGGATCAGTATTCCGCTGCAAAAACCGTTGCTGCACTTAAGAAACTTGTTTAGCAAACAGTTTCAAACTGTTTCGAAAAGCTATTGTTTTGATCAGTTAAATAGCCATGGCTATACAGTGCCTTTCTGAGGTAGGCTATGCTAAGTGGCTTGATGCATGCATACATACATGGGCCCTGCATACGCGCATGTGAGCATACACATACGTACATGCATGCATCCATGCATAGCCTACATGCATATATACATAATGCATGCAAACATACACGATCCTGTTACTTTAACCCGAGGCATCTCTGACCATACAATTCATCGGAGTCTGACTCAATATCTTGTCCATGTTCATTTCTGTTCACGTCTTAACACGCCTGGACTATTGCAATTCGGAACTTGGTTGTCTTCCTCATCGCCGCAATGACTCCTTGCATTCATTTCTGCTCATCTAGTTCTTTGTCCAAGATTTTGTTTTCAATTTTCAATTCAATTAAATTCAAGACTTTTTATTGACACCAAGTATACCAAAGTATACCAAATAGCAGTACATAATCACTTCAGTCCGATTATCAATTATATATGCAGCAAAGTTGAATCCATAAGACAATCGGTTTCCTAGTGTCAATGACAAAGGGTTAGCCCTAAAGGAGCACTAATGCTCCGCTGCCAAGGAGCCCCATTTTCCATTAATTTTCTAAGTATAGGTAAAACAGATGAACACTAGCAGCCCTATATATATAGTGTCTTCAGTGGTACCGATATTTCTACATCCATTATAGTTTATTTATTTATTCCAGTTCAATAAGATACTGTTTAAGTTTAATTTTAAATATTCCTAAAGTTGGCACATTAGCCAAAGGAATCGGCAGCGAATTCCATACACATCGATCTCTAGAGTTTATTTCAGAGGTGGGCCGTCGTATGTCCGCAATTTCTGGTGAGCCGTTTGAGACAAAGCACCTCTTCCAGGGCATTTCTATTTGCACGCAACGCCTCAGCGTCGTGGCCTTTAGAGGCACTGCTGTGAACCTCAGTGGGGATGGGGAACGTTACATCCAAAATAATTCTTACTCTTCGGATAGTTTCTAAGAGCCTGAGGGACCATATCTACCTCGGGCAAGATAAAAAAATAATATAAACAGAATTTATTTTATTTCGTTAGCTTCGTTCAAGTGTATTCTCGTCCGCCTACGATGATACGCAGGCGCCTCGATCGCCTTCTCACATGAACTCAAACTCATCGTGTCTTTTTCTGGATCGTCTTGGAAATAACATCCCGTTTTCTACGTTCTATTTCCACATAGTTCGCCATATTATTCTTCTACGTTCAAAACACTTTAAAGTCCGATCCCTCATTTCGCAGATAACCTTCCGTAATGGATCCTCCTAAGCCACAATTCTCATGAATGGTTCTGGTAAAATTAAGAAAGGTCAACCAATAAATTCTGTACGTCTTAATTGTATATCTAAACATCACGTCCGTAATATCACGCGTTTACGATCGAGAAATGACGACCAAGGAATCAGAGAGAGACTTTTCGAGTGGCATCTCTTGGCCACTGCACGGAAGTCGTCTTCATCGTTCGGTGACCACCCGGAGCGCTCGTTTCCACGACTGTTCAGAGCATCAAGGACCTCGTAATAAGGAACGATGATTGCTGCTCTGTCATCGATGGCAACGTCGGTCGGTCAGTCAGTGTAACCGTCTGAATGGTTTATTCGCTGGTCGTCGTTCATCTTCCTCTTCAATCGACCTCTTCACTTTTTATTCACGATGATGTCAACTGTAAACCGGAAAATGGACTGCGTAGGTCGGGTTCTGCGTGTGTGCGAGAACCTACCAGCGGAGATCTTCTCCAGCTGTTCGAACATCAGTCGCGATTATTGTCGTTCTTAACATTATTTAGCCTCGTATACGAGAAGCGGAAATAGTCTGGGTGTGCCACACAAATACACAAACAGACGAAAATATCCATCATAGACTGCAGCATGCAGGCAGACATTCATGCAACAGACATTCATGCAACAGACATTCATGCAACAGACATTCATGCAACAGACATTCGTGCAACAGACATTCATGCAACAAACATTCATGCAACAGACATTCATGCAACAGACATTCATGCAACAGACATTCATGCAACAGACATTCATGCAACAGACATTCGTGCAACAGACATTCGTGCAACAGACATTCGTGCAACAGACATTCATGCAACAGACATTCGTGCAACAGACATTCATGCAACAGACATTCATGCAACAGACATTCATGCAACAGACATTCAGACATTCATGCAACAGACATTCATGCAACAGACATTCATGCAACAGACATTCGTGCAACAGACATTCATGCAACAGACATTCATGCAACAGACATTCATGCAACAGACATTCATGCAACAGACATTCATGCAACAGACATTCATGCAACAGACATTCATGCAACAGACATTCATGCAACAGACATTCATGCAACAGACATTCATGCAACAGACATTCATGCAACAGACATTCATGCAACAGACATTCATGCAACAGACATTCATGCAACAGACATTCATGCATGCAACAGACATTCATGCAACAGACATTCATGCAACAGACATTCATGCAACAGACATTCATGCAACAGACATTCGTGCAACAGACATTCGTGCAACAGACATTCATGCAACAGACATTCATGCAACAGACATTCATGCAACAGACATTCATGCAACAGACATTCATGCAACAGACATTCATGCAACAGACATTCATGCAACAGACATTCGTGCAACAGACATTCGTGCAACAGACATTCGTGCAACAGACATTCGTGCAACAGACATTCATGCAACAGACATTCATGCAACAGACATTCATGCAACAGACATTCATGCAACAGACATTCATGCAACAGACATTCATGCAACAGACATTCATGCAACAGACATTCATGCAACAGACATTCATGCAACAGACATTCATGCAACAGACATTCATGCAACAGACATTCATGCATGCACGACCGCATACAAACATCCAAATACATTGCTATAAACGTCTGAAGTCTCTGAACATAGCTGAAACATAAACGTACATGTTATGATGTGTATGGCCTATGTATACTTTCGTATACCACTACACATATATCGCGCATTTATCTATGTATTTGCGTATGTAAGTATGAATTAGGTACGTGTGCATACACATTTAAGTATGAGGTATGTATATATGTATATACATACCTCATACACACGCAAATACATAGATAAATGCATGATACATACTTGCGTAGTTGCACACGTAAGTATCCATGGACTGTACCGTACGTACACGGTATGCTGAATGTTTGTATGTATGTTTGTAAGTATGCATATGAGTAGGAACGTAGGACTAGGTATGCATTTTTGAACGTACGCATGTATGTATACGAATGTAAGTCTATACGTATATCACGGTATATGTATGTATGTCATGAACTTGCAAGGACCGGTCGTGCTTCTCTGTCTATAAAACGCTACACGTGCCTAGTGGCCTAAGCATCTGCCTTCGAAGCGCAACATCCTCTCCTCCCACTGACCTTCTGCTCTTCTGTTGCTGCTGTCAGGCTGCCTCTTCAGAGCGGCTCCCACCCTGGAAAGGTACCTCTGCTCCAGATGCTGCTGCTACTTTCCTCCTCCTCGTCTTCGTCGTCCTCCTGCTCCTCCTGCCATTCCTGCAGTTGTACATCTTAACTTTCTCACTGCGCCAACTCCAATCGATCATCCTCATGTTAACGACCTTTTTAAGGAGAGACATACTTCCGAGAAGAGCCGAGAAAAACGTCGTACGGAGAATAAAAGACGATCTCTCTGTCTCTGTCTCTGTCTCTGTCTCTGTCTCTGTCTCTGTCTGTCTGTCTGTCTCTCTCTCTCTCTCTCTCTCTCTCTCTCTCTCTCTCTCTCTCTCTCTCTCTCTCTCTCTCTCTCTCTCTCTCTCTCTCGGAGTAAGTGGGAGGAGGAGGACGCCTGAATGCCATCAGCATCGGGAGAGGCAGCAGCATCCCTGGTCTGACTCTTGGTCAGTTGATCCGACGTAATTCATTCAGCAGAGGCAGCACAAAAAGGGAACGAACATGATATATGTGTTTCGGACAGAAAGGAGTTCGGCTGGTGGGGGTGTCTGAAAATTATGCAGCTGGTAATAAGCAGAGGGTGAACAGGAAGAGAACGATTTCATGGTTTGTTCTTTCGAAGAGGTCTGAATCCACTCAAACAGAAAACTATTCAGTGACCAACACTTCACTTCTTTCTGTCTTTGGCTTCCGCTCATTCTTATTTTCTCCTTTTCTTTCTTCTTGTTCCGACTCTTGTTGCAATTCTTCTTCCAACTCTTCTCCATTTTTCTTCTTCTTTTTCTATTTCTGCTCCTCCTCCTTCTCTTCTCTTTTTCTCCTCCTTTTTCTTCTTTTGTTCTTGTTCTTGCTGGTGCTGTTGTTCTTCTTCTTCTTATTTTTCTTCTTCTTCGCCTCCTCCTCCTCCTCTCCCTCCTTCTTCTCTTGTTGTTGTTGTTGTTGTTGTTGTTGTTATTCTTCTTCTTCTTCTTCTTCTTCTTCTTCTTCTGCTCCTCCTCCTCTTCCTCCTTCTTCTCTTCTCTTCTTCTCCTTCTCCTTCTTCTCTTGTTCTTGTTGTTGTTCTTCTTCTTCGTCTTTGGTAGTCTATGTCATAAAGCTGTATAGTCTCTGATCATGGTGATCATTTTCATCTTCATCACTGGTTGCTGCAGCTGCCGCTTTTCTAGATTCGGCCTCAGTTACATCGTCGGCGTGTATAAAATTAGCCGTCGGATGCCACCACAGAGCACAGAGCCAGGCTAAGTTTAGACGCGGAACAGTTCACACGAACGACGACGCCGCCGATTCTGCTGCTGCCTCTGCTGCTGCTGCTGCTTTTGATGCGAAGCTATCGGCGGATAATTCCTGACTTAGAAGACAGACTCCAGGAGGAGACGGAGGAAGACCTGGATACAACGCTTACTACAAAGACGCAGGTGAGTTTCATTCATTCATTCATTCATTCATTCATTCATTCATTCATTCATTCATTCATTCATTTAATTCACTCAGAGGATTTATATAGCGCCACTCCAAGATACCGACTCAGAAGCGCGCCCAGTCCAACTCCGGAGATGAGTTTACTAGGAAAAGTCAATGCAAAATACATTCGGATGATTGAGACCGCTACTAATACTACTACTACTACTACTACTTCTTCTACTACTACCACTACTACTACTACTACTGCTGCTGCTGCTGCTGCTGCTGCTGCTACTACTACTACTACTACTACTGCTGTTGCTGCTGCTGCTGCTGCTGCTACTACTACTACTACTACTACTACTACTACTACTACTACTACTACTACTACTATTAATACAACAACTACTACTACTCTGTGGCCTACTACTATCACCACTATTGCTACTACTATCTGGCCTAATTCTCTACTACTACTACTGCAACTGTTCGTGATGCAGCTATAATTATCATTACCACTACTATTATTGTTATTTAGTCATTTTTTTATTAAAAGAATAATAATATTGATTGTAAATATTAATATAGGTACATACGATCTCTCATGATTTAAAAATTATCAGGAAAATGAAAAAATTATGTAGAGGTTAGAGCTCGTCAAATCCGGGGGAGTGGAATTGCCATGGACGACAGATCGCTAAATTCTAACAGCAATGCGTCAGATAACAGACAATTTATTAGTTTCATCTGTCATTTATCTTCTTCTTACCTATAATTGGCTGATCACTTAAGTTAGTGAGTAAGTAAGTAAGTAAGTAAGTAAGTATATTCTTTATTAAACCATGCAACTGCCTATCTGCACTTTGGTGTACATACATTGGATAAATAGCCTACAACATTCCAATTATGAACGATTTTCACGTTAGATTGTCTGCCTGGGGATAATACGGTAAATACGGTTGCGTTACATTTGTAATGTAACGCAGCAAGGCATTCATATAGAACCTTAAGTGCCTCCAGTAGACGCTTTCCTTTTTGTTCAAACATTGTTAGAGTTTATAAGGAGCAACAAGGGATTTCTCGCAGGCGCAATACTCGAACAGTTGCATTGGCGAGTTGTCACACGGAAACGCGAAGAGCCAAACGAAACCATTTCCCTCCATGCAGCTTGACAGCTGACAACAACGTATCCGCCGTCGATTGCCAGAGCGCATAACAATAAGAATAATGAATGTCGAAATCGCAGAGCACGGCTATGTCACCAACTGGCACTCGTTAACAGTACAACCCGTCGCATCCAGATATCGCTCACTCTAGCGACTTTATTTTCAAAATAGCAAAAAGAAGAAGACAAAGAAGAAGAAAACCGAAAAGGAAGAAGAAGAGGAAGAAGAAGAGGAAGAACAAAAAGAAGAAGAAAGTCGAGAAGTAGCGATGGGTATGAAGTGTTAGTGACTTCATTTTTTAGCCTCGGAATGTGAGGGCGGGCAATCCTCGTTATGTCCGCCTGATCTTCCCACCGACAATGTACGGTCAGTGTAGTCATTATAACTGAATCTGCTATATAGGGCGTGCAAGTCGAGAATAAAACCTTAAAATAAGTGTTTGCCCATGCGAGTATTTGAACCTCTGACCTCTCTGCTGACAACGTTGCACGCTAACCACTAAGGAGTGTAACTCACCCCTCGCTCAAAAGTTGCTTTGCTTCATTTTGCCTCTTGTGACAGTGTGCTCTTAGTTTCATTTTGCATGTGTATTCATAAAGACGTCTTTCGATTTCTTTTATGCATAATCCTCTTTTTCTTCCCGATACAAATGTCGCTGGGTTAAATTCTGGACCCGAATGCATCTGGAATACGATCCATGCATAGCATCGAATTCACTGTACATCATCGGAAACTACTTCATGAGACGACTCAGCGCCCGGTCTCAACCTCCTTTAGAATATTCACTGTACAGTTGTGTGCGCTTGGTCAGTTCTTACTGTTATTAGAGTATAAACCAGACTGTCTCAAATTGGTTATCCAATGACTGTAACCTGACGCATCGGATTTCTCGCTTTTTGAAGAGACCATTGATTTTTTATCCTCTGTAAATAACGTGCATAATGCATAATGAGAACGGCGTTGTGGATCGAAGTCATTGGATTAGATCACTAACCGAAATAAGAGAATCAAATATTATGCGAGAACTGTTAACTCAAGATAAGAAATTAAGTCTTAGACGCTGCTGCAGTTTGAGTCGGCCACCAAAGGACCGACGGACGAACGAACGAACAGTGGCTAATTCAACCCTTAACCATTGATTCCAACGGAACCATAGGAGCAGCGCTTATTGACAACCTTCTTCTGACTATTCGCTTATACCGAACATTCCATAGATTCTGTCGCTCAAATAACATGGCATTATATATCGGGCAGTCTAATAGGATTGATTATTGTGCATATTTATTACAAGCACTCAACGATAGAGAAGAATTGTCGCGTTCGTAAAGAAGTCGAGGGATAGCCCTACGTATCCGATAGCTGTATCGAATAGTTAATGTCGTCTGTTTGTAGATGACATATCACCCGACCAATAACGGACACGAATCTTCCTTTTTCTCGTTTATTGTTATTGTCTTCTTTGCTGTCTCTTCGACGTATTAATAGTATTCTCTTCAGAATTCATACAGAGTGCATGGTCGAGCTACACTACACATATGATTACGAGCCCTAAAGACGATTACGTCAGCGACGATGAACCATGATCTAATCTGCTTGAGACGAACGACCATTGTGTCCACTTCATTCATTCATTCTGACAATTTATATAGCGCCTCTTCCAGTTCAACAGACCTACTACTCTTGCGGTAGCTTATGTTATGATGTTATGATGTTAAGTATAATTAACATAGCCATATGTTCTAAGCCGTCCGAGTCTTCTGCTCTCCTCCGCTGCTCTGTTGTACTCCTCTGGTGAGAATGAGACGCACAAAAACTTCCCACGTTCTGCTACGTCAGTCTTTTATAGCCTAGACGAGATACATTCTACCTCGATTTATGCCTGTCTGCCTAGTGGTTCTCCTCTGCGCACATTCTCTCCACGCCCTACACTCATGTTACCTTGAGAGACCTACATGTACCTATGCTGCTCTCCATTGCCTCTATAGGTAAGTCGAGCATTCTGCTTAGCTCGATCGTTTGCATTATTCTCATATCATTATAAATTATTCCAGGCTTTTGTTTTTCCTTTGATCTTGCCGCTTCCATTCGCAGTTACTGCATGGCTTCTGTCGCTAAAGTCTTTCAAGGAAGCCCCGTAGATGTCTAAGGCTTATTCTTACGTCTGCCGCACGTGGACAGTGACTTTCGTTCACTCCTAATTAACAGAGCATACATGATAAAAATGGTATGGCGTCCATTCAAACGGACAGGGAGTGAAGGACAGTGTTATTTCAGTTATAGTTTTCAGGTACAGTTTCAGTTACGGTTACCTTATTTATGATTTTCAGTTACAGTTACATGTATATTTACAGTTAACTACAATCAGATTTTTCAGTTACAGTTTTTTAATCTTTCAGTTACAGTTTCAGTTATTATTTTCATATGTCACGACTCATGACTAACGACAAACTGACCACAAGTATTCCGAACAGTTACCAGAATAGTTACGCAACAAGTCAATCCGATTTAGCGTATTGTCGGTTTACTTTAAGGAAACCAAGACGTTCCAGATTAACACTTGCTCTGCTCCGCTTTATTGCACCTAAATTCCCATAAACTGAGAAACACGCTTAATGTTATGCTTGTGAAGCTGGTTACGAGGTCTTCCGCTATCGGTGCTAAAGTTGGATAAGAGGTCTGTTGATCCACCTATCAGAAGGTCAGTCCATTCTCCAGAACACCGTTGAAGTTGGCTGCTTGAGCGAGGTATATCTATCGAGCTATCCATCTGACGGATACAAGGAACAGAAGTAATCTTGTATTGGTCTTCGATTCGATGCATTCAAATGGATATATATATATGGACCGATGCACGTGATTATGTGAACACTTTTCAAAATAAATGGAAAGATAATAGGCCCTAAAAATTTTAATTTCCAGGTGTAGTAATGCATATCTTAACGTGACTTTGAGCTTGGATTGAGCGGCTTTAAGTTTGTCATAAGGTTGCTTCCCTTGCTTTTCCTTCAGCTGCAGAGTCGTATAGGCTACACATCCTTATGTTTGCTATGCAAATGATTTCGAAGATTTGTCACAGTTTCCCGACCATTTGCGTGCCACACTCGTGTTTTCCAGCGACATTGCCAGCAACAGTGCGAACACAACATCGACTCTTGTCTACGACCGCTTCATAAACAAAATATTCCCACACGCCACTTTCTACTGTCGACCGCTACTTGGCTTAAACATTGTTCTCGTTGTCGTCGATTGTTTTGCGGTTTAGCGCCTACATTAATCAACGACAACACAACGAAAGGAAAAGAAACCGGAAGTAAAATGAACATAGAAAACCGACCGTAGACTAGAGTAAGATTACTATTCAAAAAGTAAATAAGAAAAAACCGATGTTTCAGAAGTAAGTAAGGAAAAACACTTATGATTCATTTGTGATTCTTCAGATATACAGTTTTTGCTTTTCAGTTTCTATTACAGTTTCAGTTATTCATCATTTTTCAGTTTCAGTTTCAGTTAACCCACAAACATTTACCAGTTATTATGCTATTTCAGTTACAGTTTCAGTTAATAGAAATAACACTGGTGAAGGACTTCACCCATCAATTTGTTGAAATATGAGCTGCAGGGTCGAGGTCGCTATAGAAAAGTTAGAAACTGTTCACATTTACATCTTAAAATTGGTTCTTAATTTGAATGCGAGTCAACCAGAGAATTGCACTTTGATGTTAGCCGACAAGAAACGGGAGGATATATAGTTACCGTAGCCTTCTTCTTCGTTAATGCAGAAGTCGTAAACGAATCAGTTTCCGACGACCGATGCTATTGAGAAGCTAAGAACATTTGCAGTTAGATCATCCACGGCGTCGTCGTCATATCGTATGAAAGCCGGCGACAGGTATTAATGACAAACCCTCGTGTCTGGAATTCGTGACTGGACTCGGACAGTGGCTAAGAAAATAAACAGACAAACAGCTCTA
>JACEVL010000061.1:1308208-1439168 GCA_020284085.1 Aporrectodea caliginosa
TACAGCCCGTAAACATACATGTAGCTTTTCCACATGCAGCTTGACTGTCGAGACTACATCGGCCTTCATGCATACATGCATGCTAATAATACATGGTTGTCGACACTGTAACTGTAATTACAACTGTAATCACAAATAATCTGTGTTTACAGTTGTAATTGTTGTAACTATAATTGTTGATTACGGTTGTAATTGTTGTAATTGTAATTGTTAAGTGAAGTTGTAATTGTTGATTAAAGTTGTAATAGTACAAATAATAGTTGTGCTGCGCCTTGAGGGAAGGTGTTTGGTATGAACGAGGCAGAGACCCATAAGATATTTACCGCAGAGCATGGGATGTAACACTGCCTGCTGCACAAGATTTACGCAATACAGCATCTGCTGGAAAGTATGTTGTTCCCGGTACACGACTTCTCTTTGGCCGGCGTTAATTCACAGTTGCCGGTCCCTCCATCTGGAACTCTCTACCTCCTCATGTTTGTTTGCAACTCTCTTAGCGAGACTGTCTTTTGCTCTAAACTGAAAACTTAACCTCTTCCAGTCTACTTATGGCTCTTAATGGATACCCGGCTTCAATGTGCACTTCTGAACTTTGTAAGGAGGTCATTATCAAATTACAGTTGTATTGTATAATATGTACAAGCATTGTCCTAAAATGAATGCACTTTTGCATCCTGCAGTGGGGGCAGTTCCTCTTACATGAAGCTGGATATACGTCAAACCTATAGATATAACGCCGGTCAGCCAATCCGCAGCAGTTAAGATATAAGCATAGACTGCATGCAGTTTGTCAATGCGTGAGAGTTACCGATGCATAAATGGCATTGACACAGTCAATTCTAGTCCACATGAATGCGTGCATCAGGGTCGTGGCGGATTGATGTGCATGTAAGCGATCGGCTCCTCTACGAATCTGCATGAAGCAGGCAACAGAAACACGTTCGACACAATCTTCAAACGTTTTGAAGGTGAAGGATATGCAGCAGGGGTCCTAAAACCCTGTGGAAGACCAAGAACCAGTCAGACCGTTTAGAACCAAAGTAGCGCTGCATGAGTACACCCAAAGAGGTGTACTCATGTAGCGACCACGACAAAACACGACTCGTATAACACAGAACGCGGAAAGTTACATACACACCCTCCCCCCCCCAATTAAGCACTCCGAAGATGTCAAATTGACTATTAGCAACAGAACAGGCTAAGTGCAGTGAAACTGTCTAGACAGCAGACTGTTGCTTGGCTCATGTGTAAAAGAGAATTTGCCAGGAGGTAACAATTAATCTGCATAATCTGTAATCTACGCTTGCCTAAATGATGTCAAATGTCATTGACAACAAATCAATGATTATATTGCTTTTGGTGATGATGATAAGACGATAATATATACGTCCGTAATAATACGCAGCAGTTTTTACAACTCAGCGTCTCTCATCGATCCTATTTCCTCCGCCAGCCTATATTATACGCTTTATAGATCGATCGTCGATTCGCTGAATCTTAAACTGGCAAACATTGACACAATACATTGAATCATGGATTCGTTTGGACGAATCCATGATTCGTCCAAACGTTTATTCCTCTTCGACTGCCTACAAATGTCTGCATTGATGTCTCTCTGTCTGTCTGTCTGTCTGTCTGTCTGTCTGTCTGTGTGTCTGTCTGTCTCTTTTTCGCTGCAACTGAATCTGCAGCTGCAGTCTCCTGTCATCGTGGGTCTATAAGTATGTGTGTATACCGACCTGAGTATATATAGGTTATAGTGGGTGAAAAGCGTCTGGAGATAGGGTTTCAGCAGGAAGTCTGCAATCGTTAGTGCATTGGCAGTCATCTTTATGACCGGTAATGCATTAATGATCATATAATTATACAGTATATTGAACTGAACGTTTGTCCCACAAAACACCACATGTCACTCTTTTACCAGTTCAGTCTTTTACCAGTACAGTCTTTTACCAGTTCAGTCTTTTACCAGTTCAGTCTTTTACCAGTTCAGTCTTTCACAAGTTCAGTCTTTTACCAGTTCAGTCTTTTACCAGTTCAGTCTTTTACCAGTTCAGTCTTTTACCATGCAGTTCAGTCTTTTACCATGCAGTTCAGTCTTTTACCAGTTCAGTCTTTTACCAGTTCAGTCTTTCACCAGTTCAGTCTTTCACCAGTTCAGTCTTTTACCAGTTCAGTCTTTTACCAGTTCAGTCTTTAACCAGTTCAGTCTTTTACCAGTTCAGTCTTTTACCAGTTCAGTCTTTAACCAGTTCAGTCTTTTACCAGTTCAGTCTTTTACCAGTTCAGGCTTTTACCAGTTCAGTCTTTAACCAGTTCAGTCTTTTATCAGTTCAGTCTTTAACCAGTTCAGTCTTTAACCAGTTCAGTCTTTTACCAGTTCAGTCTTTAACCAGTTCAGTCTTTTACCAGTTCAGTCTTTTACCAGTTCAGTCTTTTACCAGTTCAGTCTTTTACCAGTTCAGGCTTTTATCAGTTCAGTCTTTTACCAGTTCAGGCTTTTATCAGTTCAGTCTTTTACCAGTTCAGGCTTTTATCAGTTCAGTCTTTTACCAGTTCAGGCTTTTATCAGTTCAGTCTTTTGCCAGTTCAGTCTTTTACCAGTTCAGTCTTTTACCAGTTCAGGCTTTTATCAGTTCAGTCTTTTACCAGTTCAGTCTTTTACCAGTTCAGTCTTTTACCAGTTCAGTCTTTTACCAGTTCAGGCTTTTATCAGTTCAGTCTTTTACCAGTTCAGGCTTTTATCAGTTCAGTCTTTTACCAGTTCAGGCTTTTATCAGTTCAGTCTTTTACCAGTTCAGGCTTTTATCAGTTCAGTCTTTTGCCAGTTCAGTCTTTTACCAGTTCAGTGTTTTACCAGTTCAGGCTTTTACCAGTTCAGTCTTTTACCAGTTCAGGCTTTTATCAGTTCAGTCTTTTACCAGTTTAGGCTTTTATCAGTTCAGTCTTTTACCAGTTCAGTCTTTTACCAGTTCAGTCTTTTACCAGTTCAGTCTTTTACCAGTTCAGTCTTTCACAAGTTCAGTCTTTTACCAGTTCAGTCTTTTACCAGTTCAGTCTTTTACCAGTTCAGTCTTTTACCATGCAGTTCAGTCTTTTACCATGCAGTTCAGTCTTTTACCAGTTCAGTCTTTTACCAGTTCAGTCTTTTACCAGTTCAGTCTTTCACCAGTTCAGTCTTTCACCAGTTCAGTCTTTTACCAGTTCAGTCTTTTACCAGTTCAGTCTTTAACCAGTTCAGTCTTTTACCAGTTCAGTCTTTTACCAGTTCAGTCTTTAACCAGTTCAGTCTTTTACCAGTTCAGTCTTTTACCAGTTCAGGCTTTTACCAGTTCAGTCTTTAACCAGTTCAGTCTTTTATCAGTTCAGTCTTTAACCAGTTCAGTCTTTAACCAGTTCAGTCTTTTACCAGTTCAGTCTTTAACCAGTTCAGTCTTTTACCAGTTCAGTCTTTTACCAGTTCAGTCTTTTACCAGTTCAGTCTTTTACCAGTTCAGGCTTTTATCAGTTCAGTCTTTTACCAGTTCAGGCTTTTATCAGTTCAGTCTTTTACCAGTTCAGGCTTTTATCAGTTCAGTCTTTTACCAGTTCAGGCTTTTATCAGTTCAGTCTTTTGCCAGTTCAGTCTTTTACCAGTTCAGTCTTTTACCAGTTCAGGCTTTTATCAGTTCAGTCTTTTACCAGTTCAGGCTTTTATCAGTTCAGTCTTTTACCAGTTCAGTGTTTTACCAGTTCAGGCTTTTACCAGTTCAGTCTTTTACCAGTTCAGGCTTTTATCAGTTCAGTCTTTTACCAGTTTAGGCTTTTATCAGTTCAGTCTTTTACCAGTTCAGTCTTTTACCAGTTCAGTCTTTTACCAGTTCAGGCTTTTATCAGTTCAGTCTTTTACCAGTTCAGGCTTTTATCAGTTCAGTCTTTTACAAGTTCCTCTGCATTCTTCTCTCTCTGGTCTTCTTCCAACCGGATTTTATTCTTCACGTGGTGTATTTGAACAACACCTCTGACTCTTACCTTCTGCTTACTTGCCAAGTAACGCATTATGAATTTCCTAGCTTACGATTACGAAGCAGTATACTATATATGCAGAGGAGGATAGGAGCGACCATGGTCCTTTAATTACTGACGTCTTCGTTTCTTGGGTTACGCTCAAAATGATCTGTCACATTTGAGTGATGAATGGCTCATTGCGAGTCTGGGAAAGAGATAAAAAAAAGCTCATATAGAAAATGACTGTAAAAAGGCGATAGAAATTCTAGAAATATGTTGAGGAATAAAGTGTTTATGAGAAACTGTAGAGACATAACCTAACTTAGGCTTTAGGCCTACCACTTTTTACAGTCACACAAATGTATTTTTTGTTGCAATTATCAATCATAAGTATATACTATATAGTGTTTCACACATTTTACGTCTTTACTGAATAGCGAGTATCCATTATTCTCCAGATAGGTTTAGGTTTCAGATTTGCAAAACTTTGGAGATCTGCCATCTCTGCATGAGCAATTTAACCATGATAGACAACTAAGCTACAACGCTGTGGTCTCCCGTTGCTTGCGAGCATCCAGGCTCACATTAACCTTCGAAGGTAGCGTTATTTTTACATTGATGGCAGCGGTTAATATGCAAGCATGCTGCTTAGCGAAGTCACAGAGTTTGTCTAGAACAGCATGAATAGCCATTCAGCCCATATAGAAAGAGAGTAACAGTCACGCTAATCATTGTTCTATTTATATACAGTGAGGCATTAGCCGTCCTAGATATGTCCATTAATGTATATACATAGCATATTGTTCAGTTGGCTACAATTACGCCTTTCTATGGAATCTGGTAAATATACACAGGCATATATCTCAGAGCATCCCTCTTCGCCTGACTCTTAATGTCATCAGCAACAGAGCAGGAATGATTAGCGAGCAACAGCAGCTGCAGCAGCTGTCTTCTTGTATCTGTCTTCTTGTATCTGTCTTCTTGTATCTGTGTCTTCTTGTATCTGTCTTCTTGTATCTTCTTGCATCTGTCTTTGTATCTGTCTTCTTGTATCTGTCTTCTTGCATCTGTCTTCTTGTATCTGTCTTCTTCTGTCTTCTTGTATCTGTCTTCTTGTATCTGTCTTCTTGCATCTGTCTTCTTGTATCTGTCTTCTTGTATCTGTGTCTTCTGTCTTCTTGTATCTGTCTTCTTGTCTTCTTGCATCTGTCTTCTTGTATCTGTCTTCTTGTATCTGTCTTCTTGTGTCTTCTGTCTGTCTTCTTGTATCTGTCTTCTTGTATCTGTCTTCTTGTATCTGTCTTCTTGTATCTGTCTTCTTGTATCTGTCTTCTTGTATCTGTCTTCTTGTATCTGTCTTCTTGTATCTGTCTTCTTGTATCTGTCTTCTTGTATCTGTCTTCTTGTATCTGTCTTCTTGTATCTGTCTTCTTGTATCTGTCTTCTTGTATATCTGTCTTCTTGTATCTGTCTTCTTGTATCTGTCTTCTTGTATCTGTCTTCTTGTATCTGTCTTCTTGTATCTGTCTTCTTGTATCTGTCTTCTTGTATCTGTCTTCTTGTATCTTCTTCTTGTATCTGTCTTCTTGTATCTGTCTTCTTGTATCTGTCTTCTTGTATCTTGCATCTGTCTTCTTGTATCTGTCTTCTTGTATCTGTCTTCTTGTATCTGTCTTCTTGTATCTGTCTTCTTGTTGCATCTGTCTTCTTGTATCTGTCTTCTTGTATCTGTCTTCTTGTATCTGTCTTCTTGTATCTTCTTCTTGTATCTGTCTTCTTGTATCTGTCTTCTTGTATCTGTCTTCTTGTATCTGTCTTCTTGTATCTGTCTTCTTGTATCTGTCTTCTTGTATCTGTCTTCTTGTATCTTGTATCTGTGTCTTCTTGTATCTGTCTTCTTGTATCTGTCTTCTTGTATCTGTCTTCTTGTATCTGTCTTCTTGTATCTGTCTTCTTCTATCTGTCTTCTTGCATCTGTCTTCTTGTATATCTGTCTTCTTGTATCTGTCTTCTTGTATCTGTCTTCTTGTATCTGTCTTCTTGTATCTGTCTTCTTGTATCTGTCTTCTTGTATCTGTCTTCTTGTATCTGTCTTCTTGTATCTGTCTTCTTGTATCTTCTTGTATCTGTCTTCTTGTATCTGTCTTCTTGTATATCTTGCATCTGTCTTCTTGTATCTGTCTATCTGTCTTCTTGTATCTGTCTTCTTGTATCTGTCTTCTTGTATCTGTCTTCTTGTATCTGTCTTCTTGTATCTGTCTTCTTGTATCTGTCTTCTTGTATCTGTCTTCTTGTATCTGTCTTCTTGTATCTGTCTTCTTGTATCTGTCTTCTTGTATCTGTCTTCTTGTATCTGTCTTCTTGTATCTGTCTTCTTGTATCTGTCTTCTTGTATCTGTCTTCTTGTATCTGTCTTCTTGTATCTGTCTTCTTGTATCTGTCTTCTTGTATCTGTCTTCTTGTATCTGTCTTCTTGTATCTGTCTTCTTGTATCTGTCTTCTTGTATCTGTCTTCTTGTATCTGTCTTCTTGTATCTGTCTTCTTGTATCTGTCTTCTTGTATCTGTCTTCTTTGTATCTGTCTTCTTGTATCTGTCTTCTTGTATCTGTCTTCTTGTATCTGTCTTCTTGTATCTGTCTTCTTGTATCTGTCTTCTTGTATCTGTCTTCTTGTATCTGTCTTCTTCTTGTATCTGTCTTCTTGTATCTGTCTTCTTGTATCTGTCTTCTTGTATCTGTCTTCTTGTCTTCTTATCTGTCTTCTTGTATCTGTCTTCTTGTATCTGTCTTCTTGTATCTGTCTTCTTGTATCTGTCTTCTTGTATCTGTCTTCTTGTCTTCTATCTGTCTTCTTGTATCTGTCTTCTTGTATCTGTCTTCTTGTATCTGTCTTCTTGTATCTGTCTTCTTGTATCTGTCTTCTTGTATCTGTCTTCTTGTATCTGTCTTCTTGTATCTGTCTTCTTGTATCTGTCTTCTTGTATCTGTCTTCTTGTATCTGTCTTCTTGTATCTGTCTTCTTGTATCTGTCTTCTTGTATCTGTCTTCTTGTATCTGTCTTCTTGTATCTGTCTTCTTGTATCTGTCTTCTTGTATCTGTCTTCTTGTATCTGTCTTCTTCTTCTTGTATCTATCTGTGTCTTCTTGTATCTGTCTTCTTGTATCTGTCTTCTTGTATCTGTCTTCTTGTATCTGTGTCTTCTTGTATCTGTCTTCTTGTATCTGTCTTCTTCTTATCTGTCTTCTTGTATCTGTCTTCTTGTATCTGTCTTCTTGTATCTGTCTTCTTGTATCTGTCTTCTTGTATCTGTCTTCTTGTATCTGTCTTCTTGTATCTGTCTTCTTGTATCTGTCTTCTTGTATCTGTCTTCTTGTATCTGTCTTCTTGTATCTGTCTTCTTGTATCTGTCTTCTTGTATCTGTCTTCTTGTATCTGTCTTCTTGTATCTGTCTTCTTGTATCTGTCTTCTTGTATCTGTCTTCTTGTATCTGTCTTCTTGTATCTGTCTTCTTGTATCTGTCTTCTTGTATCTGTCTTCTTGTATCTGTCTTCTTGTATCTGTCTTCTTGTATCTGTCTTCTTGTATCTTGTCTTCTTGTATCTGTCTTCTTATCTGTCTTCTTGTATCTGTCTTCTTGTATCTGTCTTCTTGTATCTGTCTTCTTGTATCTGTCTTCTTGTATCTGTCTTCTTGTATCTGTCTTCTTGTATCTCTGTCTTCTTGTATCTGTCTTCTTGTATCTGTCTTCTTGTATCTGTCTTCTTGTCTTCTTATCTGTCTTCTTGTATTGTCTTCTTATCTGTCTTCTTGTATCTGTCTTCTTGTATCTGTCTTCTTGTATCTGTCTTCTTGTATCTGTCTTCTTGTATCTGTCTTCTTGTATCTGTCTTCTTGTATCTGTCTTCTTGTATCTGTCTTGTATCTGTATGTATCTGTCTTCTTGTATCTGTCTTCTTGTATCTGTCTTCTTGTATCTGTCTTCTTGTATCTGTCTTCTTGTATCTGTCTTCTTGTATCTGTCTTCTTGTATCTGTCTTCTTGTATCTGTCTTCTTGTATCTGTCTTCTTGTATCTGTCTTCTTGTATCTGTCTTCTTGTATCTGTCTTCTTGTATCTGTCTTCTTGTATCTGTCTTCTTGTATCTGTCTTCTTGTATCTGTCTTCTTGTATCTGTCTTCTTGTATCTGTCTTCTTGTATCTGTCTTCTTGTATCTGTCTTCTTGTATCTTGTATCTGTCTTCTTGTATCTGTCTTCTTGTATCTGTCTTCTTGTATCTGTCTTCTTGTATCTGTCTTCTGTCTTCTTGTATCTGTCTTCTTGTATCTGTCTTCTTGTATCTGTCTTCTTGTATCTGTCTTCTTGTATCTGTCTTCTTGTATCTGTCTTCTTGTATCTGTCTTCTCTGTATCTGTCTTCTTGTATCTGTCTTCTTGTATCTGTCTTCTTGTATCTGTCTTCTTCTTGTATCTGTCTTCTTGTATCTGTCTTCTTGTATCTGTCTTCTTGTATATCTGTCTTCTTGTATCTGTCTTCTTGCATCTGTCTTCTTGTATCTGTCTTCTTGTATCTGTCTTCTTGTATCTGTCTTCTTGTATCTGTCTTCTTGTATCTGTCTTCTTGTCTTCTTATCTGTCTTCTTGTATCTGTCTTCTTGTATTGTATCTGTCTTCTTGTATCTGTCTTCTTGTATCTGTCTTCTTGTATCTGTCTTCTTGTATCTGTCTTCTTGTATCTGTCTTCTTGTATCTGTCTTCTTGTATCTGTCTTCTTGTATCTGTCTTCTTGTATCTGTCTTCTTGTATCTGTCTTCTTGTATCTGTCTTCTTGTATCTGTCTTCTTGTATCTGTCTTCTTGTATCTGTCTTCTTGTATCTGTCTTCTGTCTTGTATTGTCTTCTTATCTGTCTTCTTGTATCTGTCTTCTTGTATCTGTCTTCTTGTATCTGTCTTCTTGTATCTGTCTTCTTGTATCTTGTATCTGTCTTCTTGTATCTGTCTTCTTGTATCTGTCTTCTTGTATCTGTCTTCTTGTATCTGTCTTCTTGTATCTGTCTTCTTATCTGTCTTCTTGTATCTGTCTTCTTGTATCTGTCTTCTTGTATCTGTCTTCTTGTATCTGTCTTCTTGTATCTGTCTTCTTGTATCTGTCTTCTTGTATCTGTCTTCTTGTATCTGTCTTCTTGTATCTGTCTTCTTGTATCTGTCTTCTTGTATCTGTCTTCTTGTATCTGTCTTCTTGTATCTGTCTTCTTGTATCTGTCTTCTTGTATCTGTCTTCTCTGTATCTGTCTTCTTGTATCTGTCTTCTTGTATCTGTCTTCTTGTATCTGTCTTCTTGTATCTGTCTTCTTGTATCTGTCTTCTTGTCTTCTTGTATCTGTCTTCTTGTATCTGTCTTCTTGTATCTGTCTTCTTATCTGTCTTCTTGTATCTGTCTTCTTGTATCTGTCTTCTTGTATCTGTCTTCTTGTATCTGTCTTCTTGTATCTGTCTTCTTGTATCTGTCTTCTTGTATCTTCTTGTATCTGTCTTCTTGTATCTGTCTTCTTGTATCTGTCTTCTTGTATCTGTCTTCTTGTATCTGTCTTCTTGTATCTGTCTTCTTGTATCTGTCTTCTTGTATCTGTCTTCTTTCTTGTCTTCTTATCTGTCTTCTTGTATCTGTCTTCTTGTATCTGTCTTCTGTCTTCTTGTATCTGTCTTCTTGTATCTGTCTTCTTGTATCTGTCTTCTTGTATCTGTCTTCTTGTATCTGTCTTCTTGTATCTGTCTTCTTGTATCTGTCTTCTTGTATCTGTCTTCTTGTATCTGTCTTCTTGTATCTGTCTTCTTGTATCTGTCTTCTTGTATCTGTCTTCTTGTATCTGTCTTCTTGCATCTGCTTTTGGGCGTAACCAATTACAAGAGAAGACGTAACGAATTTCTTCGGATGATCTGCCAACAGAATTTCCGTCGTAAATTGTTTTTTCAGCTCAAAAAACCAGATCTCGTTCACAATACAATTCACCTGCAACTAAGATTAACTACAGAAACAAGCACAGTCACAGACAGGCAGACTTTTAGACCAACTCTCACACAGTCACACACCGACATACAGAGAGACACGGGGACAACGAAGAGGGAACGAGAGGCAGATTGATGAAGCCAATAAGTGCGTTATTATGCGTTGGCATCGTAAGCAGTTAGACATCGTTGAAATGCCTATCATTCATTCTCATGGACGGAGATTAGGAAGGACCGCCTTGCCTCCTTTCCAGTCGAAAATAATGGCCAGAGAAAGGGACATCAAAGGCTGCGCTGATGTTTTGCGTCTGAGCGCCCAAGGGCTGCAGGCTGTGTTCTATAATATGCACCCCATTGAAATTCATTCCAGGAAAATCATTTATGACAGTCGTAAATAATACTGACGCTGACAATCTTGAGAATCAGTGTTCGCCGGGATTTGCCGAGAATAGATCTAAAGAGGCAATTTATGGTCCGTATGTCCGTAAAAGCAAGCTCTAAGCATTGTCCCAATGCTATAGATTATCTCGAGGCTTAATATGCCTTAGGAATGACAGCCATCCATAGAACAAGGACCGCTCTACGCTCAGGTGTAATTGGTCGATACTCTGATATCTCGACAGAAAGAATTGCAGGTGACTACAGCAATAGGAAGGAGGAGAATGGAAAAGAAAGAGGAAGGGGACGGAATAGGAGATGAAGGAGGAGTGGTAGAAGGAAGGAGGAGTGGTAGAAGGAAGAAGGAACGGTAGAAGGAAGGAGAGGGTGGAATAAAAGGAGAAGGAGGAGTGGTAGAAGGAAGGAGGAGTGGTAGAAGGAAGGAGAGGGTGGAATAGAAGGAGAAGGAGGAGTGGTAGAAGGAAGAAGGAATGGTAGAAGGAAGGAGAGGGTGGAATAGGAGAAGAAGGAGGAGTGGTAGAAGTAAGGAGAGGGTGGAATAGAAGGAGAACGCTGGAATGGTAGAAGGAAGGAGGAGTGGAACAGGAGGAGAAGGAGGAGTGGTAGATGGAAGAAGGGGTGGAACAGGAGGAGAAGGAAAAGTGGTAGACGGAAGAAGGGGTGGAAGAGGAGGAGAAGGAGGAGTGGTAGAAGGAAGAAGGGGTGGAACAGGAGGAGAAGGAGGAGTGGTAGAAGGAAGAAGGGGTGGAACAGGAGGAGAAGGAGGAGTGGTAGAAGGAAGAAGGGGTGGAACAGGAGGAGAAGGAGGAGTGGTAGAAGGAAGAAGGGGTGGAACAGGAGGAGAAGGAAGAGTGGTAGACGGAAGAAGGGGTGGAAGAGGAGGAGAAGGAGGAGTGGTAGAAGGAAGGAGGAGTGGAACAGCAGGAGAAGGAGGAGTGGTAGACGGAAGAAGGGTGGAACAGGAGGAGAAGGAGGAGTGGTAGAAGGAAGGAGAGGGTGGAATAGAAGGAGAAGGAGGAATGGTAGAAGGAAGAAGGGGTGGAACAGGAGGAGAAGGAGGAGTGGTAGAAGGAAGGAGAGGGTGGAATAGAAGGAGAAGGAGGAATGGTAGAAGGAAGAAGGGGTGGAACAGGAGGAGAAGGAGGAGTGGTAGAAGGAAGGAAGAGGGTGGAACAGGAGGAGAAGGAAAAGTGGTAGACGGAAGAAGGGGTGGAAGAGGAGGAGAAGGAGGAGTGGTAGAAGGAAGAAGGGGTGGAACAGGAGGAGAAGGAGGAGTGGTAGAAGGAAGAAGGGGTGGAACAGGAGGAGAAGGAGGAGTGGTAGAAGGAAGGAGAGGGGTGGAATAGGAGGAGAAGGAGGAGTGGTAGAAGGAAGAAGGGGTGGAACAGGAGGAGAAGGAGGAGTGGTAGAAGGAAGAAGGGGTGGAACAGGAGGAGAAGGAGGAGTGGTAGAAGGAAGGAGAGGGTGGAATAGAAGGAGAAGGAGGAATGGTAGAAGGAAGAAGGGGTGGAACAGGAGGAGAAGGAGGAGTGGTAGAAGGAAGGAGAGGGTGGAATAGAAGGAGAAGGAGGAATGGTAGAAGGAAGAAGGGGTGGAACAGGAGGAGAAGGAGGAGTGGTAGAAGGAAGAAGAGGGTGGAACAGAAGGAGAAGGAGGAGTGGTAGAAGGAAGAAGAGGGTGGAATAGAAGGAGAAGGAGGAATGGTAGAAGGAAGAAGGGGTTGAAAAGGAGGAGAAGGAGGAATGGTAGAAGGAAGAAGAGGGTGGAACAGAAGGAGAAGGAGGAGTGGTAGAAGGAAGAAGAGGGTGGAACAGGAGGAGAAGGAGGAATGGTAGAAGGAAGAAGAGGGTGGAATAGAAGGAGAAGGAGGAATGGTAGAAGGAAGAAGGGGTGGAACAGGAGGGGAAGGAGGAGTGGTAGAAGGAAGGAGAGGGTGGAATAGAAGGAGAAAGAGGAGCGGTAGAAGGAAGAAGGGGTGGAACAGGAGGAGAAGGTGGAGTGGTAGACGGAAGAAGAGGTGGAAGAGGAGGAGAAGGAGGAGTGGTAGAAGGAAGGAGGAGTGGAACAGCAGGAGAAGGAGGAGTGCTAGACGGAAGAAGGGGTGGAACAGGAGGAAAAGGAGGAGTGGTAGAAGGAAGGAGAGGGTGGAATAGAAGGAGAAGGAGGAGTGGTAGAAGGAAGAAGGGGTGGAACAGGAGGAGAAGGAGGAGTGGTAGAAGGAAGAAGGGGTGGAACAGGAGGAGAAGGAGGAGTGGTAGAAGGAAGGAGGGGTGGAACAGGAGGAGAAGGAGGAGTGGTAGAAGGAAGAAGGGGTGGAAGAGGAGGAGAAGGAGGAGTGGTAGAAGGAAGAAGGAGTGGAACAGGAGGAGAAGGAGGAGTGGTAGAAGGAAGAAGGGGTGGAACAGGAGGAGAAGGAGGAGTGGTAGAAGGAAGAAGGGGTGGAACAGGAGGAGAAGGAGGAGTGGTAGAAGGAAGGAGAGGGTGGAATAGAAGGAGAAGGAGGAATGGTAGAAGGAAGAAGGGGTGGAACAGGAGGAGAAGGAGGAGTGGTAGAAGGAAGGAGAGGGTGGAATAGAAGGAGAAGGAGGAGTGGTAGAAGGAAGAAGGGGTGGAACAGGAGGAGAAGGAGGAGTGGTAGAAGGAAGAAGGGGTGGAACAGGAGGAGAAGGAGGAGTGGTAGAAGGAAGAAGGGGTGGAACAGGAGGAGAAGGAGGAGTGGTAGAAGGAAGAAGGGGTGGAACAGGAGGAGAAGGAGGAGTGGTAGAAGGAAGAAGGGATGGAACAACATGAGAAGGAGGAGTGGTAAAAGAAGGAGAGGGTGGACGAGAAGGAGAAGGAGTAGTGGTAAAAGAAGGAGAGGGTGGAAGAGAAGGAGAAGAAGTAGTGGTAGAAGGAAGAAGGGGTGGAACAGGAGGAGAAGGAGGAGTGGTAGAAGGAAGGAGAGGACGGAATAGGAGGAGAAGGAGGAGTGGTAGATGGAAGAAGAGGTGTTGGTGGTGTGGCTGCCATGCATATGCTGTTAATCTGAGCGTCAGTCGGGCGTTGAAACATATTTGGCAAACACGTCACGCAGGCATCCGGATACAGCGGCTGGAGCAGACTTCAATTGGAAACGGATGAGGAGTCCGAGATGATGACTGGATCGGTGTTTCCACTCGCAGACTAGCATCGTTATGCACCGGTGATTACAAACACTCGTATAGGATGTCGGGCAGCAGCACCAGCAGCTGATGGCCAATGGACGGTAGACGAATGAGCTCCATGCTTAGACCTATAGGCGTAGTCGTATTGTAGGACGGCGGACACTAGCACCTACAACGACCAGAGCTCTGCCTTGCGTATAAATGGTTATAAATATGGCCTAAGCCACGGATACATGTATTGTATGTGTTCCATATAGTGAATATATAAAGGCGTTTGGTGTATGCATTTGGGTGTATGTACAGTATATGTATATATTATCAACACTATGTTCGCCTGACGTATACGGTCGGTGTATGCCATGCGTTTGTCGGGCAAATTAGAATCGATTTATGGGTTATATGTGGCTCATTGTAATTGACGGCAGAGGTCAGAAAGCAGTTGGCGTGTCTCTCCATTTCACGAAGGCCGTTCGTATACCAGTCGCAATAAAATGGTCGTCGCCTCCTGAAATATTCTCTCCAGTAACTCATGTTCTGAAGGCTGGAAGCGGATCATAACGCATAGACTGCAGTTAACGCCTTTGGAATTTATGGTAGGTGAATAATCTCTATGACTTTTCCTCTGCTTTTTAATTAAGGACAAAATCAGTGAATCGCTTGTGCATAGCAACCCGGTATTTCAATGCACTGGACTACTATGGAGCTATTATTACTATTTCTACTATTATCTGCGTAACGTCCGACATCAAGAGTTTTGTGTGCATCAAAATTTACCGGACAAAATGGAGCTCGTGAGTTTAATAAGTGGCCTTCATACAGTGTAGTCATATATGCGGTCGAACTGTTGGCATAGTTTCTTTATAAAGTAGCATAATAACTTAAATTTAGAAGAGAATCTCTATACAAAGTAAGAGTGAATTCGATCTTGTGAAAGAGCTGGTTACCGCTGCTTAGATTGTAAGGTGCTGTAAAAAGCTCCAGATTTCGAGTATGTGATTAGATGCACATAGGCCTAAATCTGTCATGTATTTCCATAGGCGTAACAGAACTGCTTCGCTCCTGTCAGCATAACCTACATCGAGAAAAAATTGAGGCAACATGGTTTTGAAATGAGATGGAGATTGCTATCGCCCGATGCAATGAATAACCCCAGAATATAAGAGAGACAGATATTGACCAGACGACGTCTTTCGCATATGACCCATTAATGAATGAATGAATATTTATTATTAGACCATCTTATTCATCCTTTTTCCTTCGTAGCTCTTGCAAACCCGTGTTAACTAATCCTTGCATAAAGGTATCTCGTCATAGTTATACACATGTATGCTGGTCATTCTGGCTGCTACAACGAAGATCATGGTAAAACCTTTAAAAAGTGTGAGCCAATAAACAGAGCCGTCTTAGCAGCATTAATTGTAGACCCTGGACAAAGTTTCAATTCTGCCGCTCGTTGAGGTCACGCACGCAGTAATTTTTTTCTGGTCTTTAAAATTTGGGTCCCTAGAATCGTGGGGCCCTGGCGACTGCCCAGCATGCCCGTGCCTTAAGACGGCACTATATGTGAAACTATAGTTACTGTACACGAGTTTCATAGCTTAAGTGGGCCTATAATAGGCCTAATTATAAGAGTCCTTAAGATTGTTTCGGCGGTTAAGGACCCGATATGCATCAAGAGAGGAGATTTAGACTTCTCGCCATTCTTACTCCTACTCCTCTGTCTTCTTAAAACAAAGTGGAATCCAAGCAACACGCTTAAGTTACGATAACTGCTTAGAAAATAAGAACGTAGTGGATCCGTTCACGCCCGGGCGTTACCGGATCCCCAGTACTAGAGTCACGTCCGTCGCGTTATTGGCTAAAGCCTGTCACGTGAACTTGTTGTCTTCCCGTGGAATTTTGATATGGCGGACAACTTGAGGGCCGGTTAGGGCCAGGTTAGGATTCGTTGGGTCGTTTAGGGTAAAATTAGGCGTCGTCAGGGTCGTTTAGGGTCAGATTAGGCGTCGTGAGGGTCGGTTAGGGTCAGGGTTAGGGTTAGTTTCGTCTTTAGAAAACACGGTGAACAAACTTCCACCGCAAACGGCAATGTTTATCGGTCGGTTCGTTTCAGGTACACACAATCATGTGACATGCAATGACCAATTGCGAGGCGGGCGTGATCCTAGTCCCAGGTATCGGCTCACGTCGGGCGTGACTCTATCCACGACCAAATAAGAACCCCTCCTGATTTAGAGAGTCAATTAATTAAACTTTTAGGGTGGCTGAAACTTTGACATATCCATAAGGTAAAGTTTCGAGCACGGGTTCGAGCTTATACTTGTAGTTGCGTTGGCATTAACCTATGCTTGGTTGTTATAGACCGCAGCATGAAGAGCAGAGAACGGCACCCACATGAAGGGGTTGCCCCTCATACACATAGGTCCCACGTGAAGAGGATTGCCACTCATGCACATAGGCCCAACATGAAGGGAGTTGCCACTCTTAGGGCTTACACGTGACATAGCTCCTACATGATATTGATAGACCGATCGATACAAGCTTTTAATGAAGGCGTAGGCCTACAATTAAAATTAATTTGCATTTTTCCCAGTTGGTAGGTGCCTACGTGAGAAAAATTCGCCGGCTCATTAGCTTAGCTGCAATTAACAGGAACGGTTGGCTATTGAAGCATTTGTTAAATCCTCTATAGCAGGTTCATTAACGCCAACGGTTGATGCCTTGTGCTTTAGGTTACGCTCTAAAAAAGCTGGCTAATTATCAACTACTGCGTAGAATAATTAGACGTGGAATATATACGCTGGAGAGTGATACTCTAACAGCTGCTCTGCATTCTTTGTCTGCCAGAGTCTCCTTTGCAGCCGTATCATGTTCCTCATATCGTATACGCATAACCTATTTCTGGACAACCCTGCCAACTAGACACAGCGCTCGCGAATAAGCTTGCGCCCGGCCCTTTATGTAGAGCTTTAGTAATTAAAGAGTTTACGATTAACATTACTTATGCATCCGATACAGACCCAGTATAGGCTGTAAAGACTTAGGGTTCTACCCGTGTTTCCTATAAGGCAATTAGAGTGGTGAGCGACTGCAAGCCCTGGGAACTGAAGGTTTAGAGATCAATTTTCAGGTATAGGAAAGCAGATGATCCTAGTTTGCGTGAATTGTGTTAGTTGATCATTTTCAGTGGCATACATTTTGTCTGCATAGGCTGCTCTTGGGTCTTAAGTGCGTTCGGTGTCTGGGAAACGATGCTGGCAGTCAAGCTGTGCATCAGTGAGGTATACGTTAATTACTGTGTGAAGGTGTGACGCCTTCTATGCAATATCGAACCACTGATAGACCAATGAAATCTCTCCACTGTTTCGGGGTTGGTATACCTATATACTTGGGTGCCAGTGTAAATGGAAAGGGAAACTTCTCCTCTAATCCTGCATGCGGTAGTGCCAGTCCCAAGCCTGTAAAACTAAGGAGGGCGACGTTAATCATTTTTAGTTATGACACAGTGTTGTTAAACAGCAACTAACCAGCAAATGGAAAGGGCATAAGTGGTTTTGTGCTCCAACCGAAAGACCGTTCGGATCTCTGGACCACGATCGATCCAGATCTTTCCCTTAACCGTTTCTTTTACTGTCTGCTAGAAACTTCTTATCTCCTGATAAGTTAATTGTGGTCTCTGTTCTGTTGCAAATGATCACTGAAACCGAGAAATAGAAGGAGTCACTCGACCAGACTTTAAATATGCTGTTGTCTTGTGTTGTTTGGAAATGCATATCTTTGCTTTTAGTTTATTTAGTTTTATTAACCAGCATACAATCCTTTACCTATTCATGTGACTTCTTAAGTGTACTTATTTACACTGGCATATCGACCGATAGCAGGTATTAGTGTGCTCAGAATATTCTAGCCTTAAGTCCCCTTCACTAGGGGGTAATGTATAATAATCTGCATGCATAGGCCTATATTGTGAGACGACAAAATTAATATGCTTAAAGCTATATAGCCTTAAACAGTAGCTTAATCTCATTTACGAATGTCTGGCTATAGATCTTGATGATTGTGTTTTCCTTCCAGACTATATACATGCTTTGCTTATAAACGTTCCGCTACATGGCTTTTCCTATTACTGTAGCTAAATCAGTCGCTCGGAATATTGTTCTTTTAACGGTGCTGCTGTTAGAACGACGACGTCAGCGTGAATGAAAGTCGTTACTTTTCGTAGCCACAGAAAACGAGAGGAGCAGCCTCGCTCTGAATAGAAGTCTTGCTGAATGTATCGATTTGTGCAGAAGACCGTGGTTCAAACGTCGTCAAGATATATGTCCAAGGAAACTGATTTGCGCAGGCACGCACAAACACACACATCTACACACGCATGTCCGCATTCTGCCTCAGCAATGAATATTATTAGTTTAGCTCTTCTGTCGCAAGGACACACACACACACACACACACACACACATTATATACAGAGAGAGAATATATGCACAAGTATATGTATATATTTATTTATGTGTCAGATCAGTTCTTTCCGCAACCTCTAGAAGACTTGCGAACACAAGTTGCATATATATATATATATATATATATATATATATATATATATATATATATATATATATATATATA
The DNA here is from genome assembly GCA_020284085.1 of Aporrectodea caliginosa. Lineage (NCBI taxonomy): Eukaryota > Metazoa > Annelida > Clitellata > Crassiclitellata > Lumbricidae > Aporrectodea > Aporrectodea caliginosa. The sequence continues at coordinate 1,326,372 of JACEVL010000061.1, forward strand.
TATATATATATATATATATATACATGTAGATAGGTATAATTTAGTCCTACAGAGCATTTATGCATATTCACATAGCCATATATTATATATATATTATATATGTTGACGGATATCTATATATGCAGTATAATACATGGACCTAGAGGTAGAGGACCGGGAAAGTTTCAGTGGTCTTGGTCTCTTGTTGTAATCGTAGCAGAGCATTTATATAGCGCATCTTTATAGCTCTGCGGAAATGTATCGAATGCCGTTTAACTTCGTCTTTATGACTATATGGCATATAATCGGGAATATTTAAAGTTCTTGAACTATTCGATTATTTTCAATTTTGAGCTAGAGATTCGATTTTCCAAACGTTGCTTTATTTAGACGATATAGGCCTATTGAAATTCTAATGTGATACATTCGAATGTCTACGTTTTGACAGATATATTAAGTTGAAAGCTCGAACCCGGTCTATGGAAATCAAAGCCGATATTAATTGGTAATGACTATAGATTGGACCAACAGAATACACAGAAGTATTTTTAATATCGTTTATTTAACGACGCCGTCATATCGACGATGATTGGCGTAAACACATAGAAGTATATGCGAATAAAGGAAGATAAATAGTGGAGCCTCTGTACAATGCATGTGAAAAGGCAGCAGGCAGTTTTAAGCTGAAGCTATCAAGGAATGTAAAAATAGATAGCAAGAGTGTGTACAAGTGTTTTGTGATCAAGCAGAACAGGGAATAAAGTATAGAGTTACATTGAATATAGGAGGGAAGACACCTTGGATGATAAAAAGCAGACTTGTATTCGAGACATCAAACTTCGAGACCGAGACCGAGATAGTGGGGACCGAGACTAAGACAGAGACCGAGACTGAGACACAAGGTCCGAGACAGTTCAAAACCGTTCAAAACGAGTGAAATGCACATTGGACCCAAATCCCAAAACAATTTTTCTCTCAACTTTTGAAGTCTAATACCAGGGACAAGTCACTGAATCAGCCGATCACCTGAATAGTATAAACTATAAGGAAATTAAGTATTTCAGCCATTCTGAAATCTTTCAAATGATTCTAAAATGTAAACCAACAACATTCCATATAATTATTAGCGACATAAGTCACATCACTCACCTTGAGAAACTAGATGTTGTTCCAATCGTTTCTATTATGCTGGCTTTACACCAGCGCAAACGGCATGCCATTAATTTTGCTTTTCATTGATTTAAAATTGCGCGAATGCAGATTTCACTATTTCAGGTTCTTTTTGAGATATTTTAAGATATTTGCACTGATAGAAATTAGAAAATTGAAATAAAGTATTAAAATACAAACTTAAAACTGCTCTTTGCATTATCTGTTTATCTGTTAATACCAGAAACACCGCTTTTTTAAACTTCCGATTTGTTTAGCACTTCCGATTACCTAGTTGTTGGTTCGGCACAGGTAATTTTATAGCGCGATACTGTCAGAAGTTCAGAACTAAAGACAGTTTGCGCGAGAACTATGAAGACCGCTTCTACAAGAGAACAAGACTTCTCTTCGGGACAGTTTCCAAAAAATGAAGAAATGACCTTGAGACCGAGACCTAGACCGAGACCAACGAGACAGTGGGGTCCGAGACCGAGACCGAAGCATCAAAAACCTATTTCGAGACGTCTCGAGACCGAGACAGTGTCTCGAGACAATCCAAGTCTGTAATAAAATACAGCCCGTAAAAACAAAGTTTTTACTATATCCATCTAGTATCCTATAATGCGTCTTATGAAGCAGTTACCTCTACAAATATATAGTCCGCGTTCATTTTACGTCATAGCGTGCGTTTAATCAGGCAGCGCGCCCGTTTTTGTTGCGGCCAATGGCAACGCTGCGTATCGGAAAAGTTGAGTCCCCGATTCGAAAAGTTGAGTCCCCGATTCTATAAGCTAGCCTTTTTGGGGAGCTGAAATTTTTATAGAATGAAGTGTCTGCGAGGGCGAGTCTATCTGCCAAGTTTCAGGACGATTGAATGATTGTAAGTGATCGAATGAGTCGTCGCAAGATTTGACTTTTTAGCCTGTGGCTCAAACATTCAAGCAAGCAAGATTTCCGTAAGTTAAACTAGATGGATAATAAAATACAGCCCGTAAAAACAAAGTTTTTTACTATATCCATCTAGTATCCTATAACGTGTACTCTGAAAATAGTCCGCGGTCATTTTACGTCATAGCGTGCGTTTAATCAGGCAGCGCGCCCGTTTTTGTTGCGGCCAATGGCAACGCTGCGTATCGGAAAAGTTGAGTCCCCGATTCGAAAAGTTGAGTCCCCGATTCTATAAGCTAGCCTTTTTGGGGAGCTGAAATTTTTATAGAATGAAGTGTCTGCGAGGGCGAGTCTATCTGCCAAGTTTCAGGACGATTGAATGATTGTAAGTGATCGAATGAGTCGTCGCAAGATTTGACTTTTTAGCCTGTGGTCAAACATTCAAGCAAGCAAGATTTCCGTAAGTTAAACTAGATGGATAAAAAGGCAGAGCTGATGAAGAGCGCAGCGATTGTCTTAGGTCAGTGTTTACTTCGCAGGTACCAGGACCCAGCAAAAACATTTGTATCCGATGGCGTGGAGGGATAGTCGCAGACATTGCTTATTAAGGAAATGTTGTAGAACAGACGAGAAGGTTAAAAACTGACAACAGTGGGTGTAGTTCACCTATATTTTGCCAAGGCCTTTAAGAAATTACCTGTTATACGGCTGGCAAAAACATTGCGAGCGCAAATGGAATCAGACGGCAGGCAGTCTATATGGATTCCAAGCTTATTATCAGACGAACGACAAAAGGTTGGAATATGGAAAAATCCAAGCTGAACAAGAGCGTTAAGCAGATTGCACAAGGATCAGTACTAGGACCGCTGCTATTTTAGCTCTTATTAAACGATATAGATGATTGGATTTTATATAAAATTTCTAGTTTGCGGACGATACAATTGTTAGCAATGTTGGGAAGAAGGAGCAGAGGGGACCTGACTGAAAATATAAGACTATAAGTGGAAAGGAAGCAGTGCAGCTTTCCCGTGTTGAATTACAACCAAACAAGAAGACTAGAGGAGATTGGCTATCAAAAATAACCGCTGCCATTTTGATGGTTATGTATATATATAATTATATATCTATATACATATGTGTGTGTGTGTGTGTGTGTGTGTGTGAGAGTATGTTATGTGTGAGTGTGTGTGAGTGTATGTGTGTAGAAATGCAAAGTGGTTCTAACACAAATGAAATTCTTTGGAACTATTTGTAACACCTGTTGTGTTATGTTACTTTTAATATGATACACACTTAAAGTATGCGGTTTTTAGTAGATCTTAAAAGGATGCAATCCATTTAAGAACCTGCTGTAGACAATAATAGACTGATGTCCGGGTTAAAAGAATCTGACTAGGTCTGCATATGTATACGTAGTAATAATATGACCTACAGTATGCGTAAAGCCGATTATAAATAGCGTCAACGCTAGAGAGGGTATAAATGCTGGTATATAATTAATTATAGCGGTGTATGTAACTTGCTGTGTGTGTCTGTTCAGGGTAGCAGTCAACTCTTCCGTAGCCATTCTGCGCTCCATGGCCGACCGGAAGTCTGCCCTCCTCCTTCTCCTCCTTCCAGTCTTCGTCGACTGAATCTGCCGACAACTGGACCGATTATAATCGATCTTCGACGACTAATTGCGCAAACAGGAGACATCGTCGACGAGTGATTCATAGTCTGCTCTTCTCTGTTCCTCTCTGTTCCTCTGTTCCTCTCTGTTCCTCTGTTCCTCTGTTCCTCTGTTCCTCTCTGTTCCTCTGTTCCTCTGTTCCTCTCTGTTCCTCTGTTCCTCTCTGTTCCTCTCTGTTCCTCTGTTCCTCTCTGTTCCTCTGTTCCTCTCTGTTCCTCTGTTCCTCTCTGTTCCTCTGTGTTCCTCTCTATTCCTCTGTTCCTCTGTTCCTCTGTTCCTCTGTTTCTCTGTTCCTCTGTTCCTCCTCTGGTTGAGGGAGTCTTTCGCTCCACTGGGACCAACGCATGCAAAGCAACCGAGGGAAAATCTGTCGGACTCAATGAACGACCAGATGAATGAAGGAATCGGTCGATAACAATGAATGATCTTATAAGAGATCTACAGGACGGTCCGAACAGAGTTACAGCGTCGATAGGACTCACTCTCTCGGACTAACTGTCCTTGAAATTGAAAGTTGAATTCGGTTGATTAATTAGAGTTGAGACAGAGGTCTTTGATCTGTCGCTTGATCCTCCTTTCGTCCGCTTGGATCGCATGGATCTAGCTGCGGCTGTCATGGCCGACGACTCCTTCCTCAACCAGACGACACCCAACAGCAGACAACCGACGGCGACCGACGATTACGTCATTGCGTCACACGATGACGTCACCAGAGGAGAGTCTGATGACGTCGTAGGTGACGCTGCGATGGACGATGGACGGTCGTCTGCTCCGACGGGTTATGAGGACGCACTGGCCGCCGCCGCTAAGTCCCCGACGACCTGGTCGGCCATTCTCATCATCATCGCCTGCACGGTGATCATGGTCGGCACCGTCTTTGGCAACCTATTGGTCTGCACCGCCGTCTGCATCGTCCGGAAGTTACGCACTGCTTCGAACTGGTTGATCGTGTCCCTGGCTGTGGCCGACCTGTGTGTGGCTCTGATGGTCATGCCACTGGCGACCATGTACGAAGCGATGGGCTTCTGGTCTCTGAGTCCAACGGTCTGCGATATGTGGACGTCACTGGACGTGATGCTGTGCACGGCCTCCATCCTCAACCTCTGCATGATCAGCGTCGACCGTTACCTCGTCATCACTCGTCCCTTTCAGTATGCCATGAAGCGAACTCCGGTCCGAATGGCTCTGATCATCGTCTGTGTCTGGGTTCTATCGGCGCTCATCAGCATTCCTCCGCTGTTCGGATGGAAGGAAGACCCAGTGGAAGGCCAGTGCCAACTGAGCCAGGCCATCGGATACCAGTTCTACGCAACGATCGGAGCCTTCTACCTCCCATTGGCCGTCATGATCTTCATCTACTACCGCATTTACGCCGTCTCCGCTCGAATCCTCAAGGCCGAAGCGAAGACGAAGCTGCCAGGAGACCAGGCCCTTGGACGCAGGCCTTCATACCTGCCGGCGCACCCGTCCAGTCGCAAATGCTCGATGGACATCGGGGGCGGTGGTCAGTTGACAGCCGGACACAGCAACCGATTGGACGTCAACGACTACCGGTCATCAATTGTGGGCAGCGGAGGAGAGTCGTACACGACGCACAGCCGCAGTAGCAGCATCGACATATCACCAAGGACACCACTGAAGAAGAACTTCAGCTTCCTTCAAAGGTCCGGAAGCCATCGCATGTCGGCCGCCTCAAGGGAGCGCAAGACAACGAAGACCCTCGGGGTCATCATGGGAGCCTTCGTTGCCTGCTGGTTGCCCTTCTTCATCCTGGCCCTCGTCAGGCCCTTCCTCCATGACAAGACCGCCATACCTCAGTGGCTCGAAAGTCTCCTGCTCTGGCTCGGATACGCCAACAGCTTCTTCAACCCGATCATCTATGCCCGATTCAACCGAGAGTTTCGAACACCATTCAAGGAGATTCTGTTCGGCAGGTGCCGTGGAATCAACGTTCGGCTGCGCTCAGAGAGCTACACGGAGCAATACGGTCCGACATCTGCGGCGCAGGACAGTTGGCGAACAGCAGGACACGAATGGTCACGGGCCACCAGTACGACAACGGCGGCAACGACAACAGGGGCGGTTCGGCCGAGCAGCCTCTGCGGCCTGCCTGAGGACAGGGCCGTCACCACCACCGCCTCCTCCGCCGCTGTCGACGGTTGCTCTGGCCGACCGTCCGTCTTCATCACTCTATCCGACGAACCAACATCACCGCTCAATCACCAACAATCAAATCACGAAGAAAGCAAACTCTAAGCAGCAACAGCTGCGGCAATGGACCTTCTCTTTAGAGGAAGTAGCTGCCCAACCATTGCAAGTCCAAGGATTAGACCCACCCTAAGTTCCCGGAAGAGCTTATAACACGACCTATCTTACTGTTCATCATTTTCTTCTTATTGTCTTCCTCTTGTTGCTCTTCCAGGTTCTTTTCCATCTGCCCTTCTATCTGCTCTTCCATCTGCTCTTCCATCTCCTCTTCCATTTCATCATCCATCTCCTCATCCACATCCTTTTCCATCTCTTTCCATTCTTCCCCATCGCCTCCCCCTTCTCCTTCTCCTGATGCTCCTGCCTTGCAGTGGGCTCCTTCATAAGACTCGTCTATGCCAACCACCTAGCATGTGGTGCCCCGAAGGCGGCCCTTTGCGCGTCCCTATCAAGGCAGAACTTCACAACGTTCCAGTGCATCGCAAAGGGCGGGACTTATAGGACTGGAGTGATTTGAGGCAAAGAAGAAAGACTGACTTTGAAGAGTGTGTCTGATAAAAGGCATTCATCCTGGGATGATTCTTACAACACTGCGGCTTAGCAGAGCAACTGTTGCGGTGGCTGTAGCGGCAACATCAACAACAGCATGTGCGGATATCCTATAGGAGGATACAGGCATGAATCTTTTTAATATGTCTGGATAGGAATCGGCTGAATGAAGGCTGAAGCCACGTGCAGACACATCTGGAGACCAGGAACATTTCTGAGTTACTCTATTTTCATAAGATATTTGTTTAACCATCATATTGTGAACAGCTGACGGCGTCTGCAGCCGACAGTGCACGAAAACAATGTTCATCGAGGCTCGATTCAAATGGCGGAACCGCAGACTCACTGGGACTCTATACTGCAGCGGTTCAGCAGTGGATTGAAAACCGATTCTACAAAGCAAGAGATAAGAGACTGTAATGCTTTGACGAAGTTTAACCGTTACAATGATTTTAATCTCTTTTTGCCACTTAAGGCTAGGTCTGTTACTATGAAAATGTTTCTATCGGAATATACAGATATCTGGAACTATTTTATTGACTTCCATCTTAAGCGTTGGTCGGGTATTTGAAGCGTTTAAATGATTTGCACATTTTGATTTGTTGTCATCAGAAGACGAGAGAAAGATTTCTAGTGCTAATGTTAATTAACATCTATTCTTTCTCTTGCATTATTCATCAAGTCATTGGTGTTCTAAATAAAAGTTAACATCCGTAGAATCTGCATAGTTGCTAAATTATTAGACCTGAAATTGTCATTTCTCTCTCATGGTGGACTGACCCTCTTCAAGATGGTGTAACCGGATTGCTGCCTGGTTTTGGCGCTTCATCGGTTGATGCAGTGCTTGTGCAACAGAAACAGGCGCAACATAAGTTAATAATTAAACAGTGTATTTGACAAATGTTGCATGTTGTGTAAGGATCTTCTTTCGCGTCGCTTGTAGACATATAATGAAGGACATCGCAATGCAATAGTAGGCTATTATAATTACGAGCCTGCAGTCCGTCAGTTAGGCTGCTCTCTGGAGCACATACATCGCTTGATAGCTTACTTCGTTGTTGCAATTCTGCTTCACTAAATGTACTGTTCTAAGTTCTGTAGTTTTCTGCTAAATATCAATGGAAGTGAAAATGCGCAGAAGTTTCCTAAAACGTATAAATAATCAGAAGAATGAACAGCTGCTATTCTATGTTTAGTTTCGGTTGATCTATAGAAGGGAGACAAAGAGACGGACAGACAGAGAGGTAGAGAGCCGGAGAGGTAGAGAGAGAGAGGCAGAGAGGCAGAGAGTTAGGGAGACAGAGAGATAGAGAGAGAAAATAGGTAGAGAGACAGAGAGATAGAGAGAGAAAATAGGTAGAGAGACAGAGAGATAGAGAGAGAAAATAGGTAGAGAGATAGAGAGGTAGAGAGACAGAGAGGTAGAGAGACAAAGAGGTAGAGAGACAGATATGTAGAGAGACAGAGAGATGAACGATGTCGCAGTAGGTCCTATACAAATTAACCGATGTCTGTTGTTTTGACGTGCATCCGCTATAAACGGTGAATAAATATTTTTCTGTTACACTGTCCTCCATTTCTCGAACCTTTTCAAACGAATAGTCGACACAAACTTCGTTCATGTATCACCAGAGGTGTCATAATATACGAACACTACTCTCACAGTTATGATTTGCCAGCTCTCACTAGTTTGCTTCGCTTTGCACCGAACAAGTCATTTACGCCGTTGCTGTATATAGTGTCTAAGTCGTTTTCAGGTCGATTATACAATCATCTGCGATCTGTTCGTCTATCTATGGAACACATATACCGATGGCATGCCTGGCTAAATTAAAATCGTGTCGACTCAAGTCGTTTGATTTCTAGACGGAGAATTTATGCAATCATTCAGTTCGAATTCAAACCAGCCCTTCAGATGTCTTGCATGTTTTCTATTCTGAGGCCGTATACTAATCTTTTCCTGTATTCACATCTTTACAATCCGAAGAACCACCCGTTCAAATGAATTCAGTCTATGACGGCTTACCATGATTCTGATTGGAACTTAAGTTTTCGGTTCATAATAATTGTTTTAAATATCTTCATTACGTGCACGAATCCCAAATTATCTATCAGTCCGACCGCAATCGTTACACAATTCTTAATTGTTCGCATTAAACAGTAATTGCAAACGATCAGAAGTAATTAATCGATGACTGAGATGTATCCACGGTCTGCATGCACCCCCTCCGATCAATGCTCCTTCCTTATTAGTCGGTCGTGCTATATTGAAACCAGATCACGCCAGTTGGAATGATTGTTGGTGTGCGTGTCAACGTCCATTCAGTGTGGCCGTGTGGACCGAGAGAGTGACGCCATCTGCAGGGTCACGCCAGAGGTCAAGAGTCGGAGGGTCAGTCGTCTGGCGTCTGGTAATCGACCACAGGGTGGGGCACACGACCACACTGGCGGCGACACATAAATTGATTTCTAGCAATGCTTTCATCGATTCTATGGAAATGACTCTCAAGCGGGACTGTGTTGGAATGTATTGGTGAAGTATTTATTATGATTAATTCGCATTCTCCATTTACCTAAACACTTAATAACTGCGTAGATGTCCATGAGAATAGATCTAGGTCTAACTGCTAAACTCCTCCTGTATCAATTTGTTTTAAGGCCTCGTTTTTTGAGTCCACATCTATAAATGTTTGAATATTCTAGAGCCTGTGAAAGTCAAGTCTTTGGTGCACTCTGCTCACAATTCATTCGAATTAGCCGAATATTATGCTTCCCGCCAGCATAGCCAGCCAGCCAGCCAGCCTCACTGCCAGCCTCACTGCCTGCCTGTCCCTGTCTGCCTGCCTCTGTCTGCCTGCCTCTGTCTGTCTGTTTCTCGGTGCCACTGTGTATGCGTGATGAGCTTAACTTCGTCCGCGTATAATAAAAGGAATGATGAATTGTCTCGTGGCTGTCTTATTAATCCTTGACACAGATTTTCTCTTTGTTCCTCTCAAGAACATTTGACAGGAGAGCAGAAGCAAGAATAGGAGGAGGAAAGGAAGAAGGAAGAGGAGGAATAGGCGAAGTGGGAGGAGTGGAAGGAAGAGAACGGATGGAAGAAAGAGGAGGAAAGGAAGGACGAGGAGGAGTAGTCGAAAGTAGGAGGAGTGGATGGAAGAGAACGAATAGACGGAGGAGACTGATCAGCAGCGACCTGTTATTACCTGGCTTAAGCGAAATCATTCGATTGCAACTGTCATCATCTATCTTGTCATTTGTTCATCTGGTGGCATTCTACTGTCTTATCCTACTCCATCTTCTCTCTGTCTGTCTGTCTGCCTGTCTGCCTGTCTGCTTGCCTGCCTGTATGTATGTATGTATGTATGTATGTATGTATGTATGTATGTATGTATGTATGTATGTATGTATGTATGTATGTATGTATGTGTGCACATATATTTGGATCGCGTGGTAGTATTGCCTGCAGCATGCCCGCTTCTGTTCTTGGATACCCACCTCTCTTTCCGTGTCTTTGGCTGTTTGTCTCTTAGCTTTTTGTCTCTTTAGGCATTTCTCTCTTTGTCTCTCTACTTCCTTGACCTTTCCTCTCTTTGGCGTCCCGTGTCTTTGCCTGGTGTGAGTTGTGGTGAATGATGAAGATAAGAGTCATTTATGTGTTTCAACTCAAACGCTCTGGAAGGTCAAATAGTCAGATTCCTTCCACTTTCGACGACCAGACACCGTCGGGCCTCGACCAAAGACCCTGCCTTTCTAAATGCATTCTAGTAATAAGTCATTCGCTTTAACTTAGCTTAACAATAGCTTTCAATAACTTGGGTCTCCTTCCACATCGTGTTTGAAGCACGGCCCACAAACCTCGAGAGACTAAGGAGAGAGGGGCAACTAAAGAGAGCACGTACGAGCAAACAACACAACACATATTATTAGTTTTAATTTCCAATTTATTTAGCACTTGTGTACAATGCACAAACCATCAACCGATGAAGCGCCAAAACCAATCCGTAATCAGGTCAACATTGATAGGATCAGTCCTCCAAGACAGAGAGGCACCTGACAGTGGATAAGCAAGTTAAAAAAGATAAAATTCACTGAGCAGAAGGGACAGAGACAGAAAAAGAGAATTCCTAAATCTATAGGTCCACCAACCGAAAGAACTTGTTCTCCAAGAACAGTTCTAGGTTTTAGGAATGACCGAGGATTAACTAATGAGGCGTAAAAATAAAACCTTAGTCAGGTCTGCTTTCGAAGAATCATTTGTCTGTTAGATCATCTAGTCGGAATAAAGACTGATTTTATATAAGGACTGATTTTAAATATAAGGATTGATTTCAAATGAGGAATGATTTTGAACAAAAGCCTACAGAGATCTGTGAGAGAATGGCATCTTGTGCAAGTTTTATGGAAAAAAGAACTTATATATATATTGAAAATAATGCCAAAATAATGAAAATAATGTTATCGTGCATCTGTATAAGGCCCATGAAAATAATTGAGCTACATAAATGTTCTAGAACCGTGCAGATGCAGCAATAGACCTATAGATCTAAGACGGATATCGATTTGTGTTGTGCGCTATATAATTTAGGCAAACGTATTTCATTATTGCCATGTGCCAGCCATGTGCACGAAATATTAGACATAATTAAACTGTTGACGGCTGATAAGGTTTACGTTGTTTCCAAGTCCTGACATTCAATTATTATTTAAGGCAGAAAGGCAAGCAGCTGCAGCCATTTGTGTATTCAAACGCTAGGCACGACTGGACCATACTAATTGGCAACCGAATATTATATGCAGAACTAACGGATCCAAATACAGCAGATCCAAATAGTCATATATTATAGGGGTCGTATAAGTTTATATATAAACGAACATTGGCCTTCACGTGTGTCAAGGCCAACGTCCGTGGCTAATATGAACGGCCATGATAAAAAAACGCTTATAGACTAAGAAATATCAACCACTGTCTAAAAGTGAAGTATACATCATAATTTATATATCAGTACGAAATAGTCATGGTATCTTTTATTTAAAATGCTTGACTTAAAAAGATTTAAGAAATTATGACGATGATGAGGGGGTAGAGGAGGGGAGGAGGAGGCTAAAAGGTCCTAACCAACGAATACATTTTCCCGGATGTTTTAAAGTCTCGGACTCGGACGATTTTAAAATAACAATAAAAAATATCACAGACAATAGCATAATTTCTCTAACATGAATTCATAATATTATGCAGTTATGCTACCTTTCAAGTTTTTCTATGTTGATTTGTGAAATAAATCGCTACAAAGAGATACCTTTAATATAATAAGACTTGAAAGCCTTGATAATATGTAGCCTGCAGCATATGTTTTAATCTGTAATACAGTAGGCATACAGATTCTGTATGCCTGCTGTCTGGTAAGTCTGTACATCAAGCAATCTCGCACATGTTGACAGAAGAGTAGTCACATGCTGTCGCCTGTCTAATGAACGAACGACATCGACACACTCTAATCATCCGAAAGGATTCGCAGTTCTTGGCTTTAATTAAAGAAAAGAATGTGATCACCTTTTAGGGAAATCGATCGGTCGTCGTCTCGGTCTATACGTGCTGAAATTTCGATCAATTCCTGAACTGCATGGACTGCAGAACAGCCGTGGAAACAAGCTCCACATAATTGTAGGGAACGGAACGCATGGACTAGTAGCAGTGCATTAGCCAATCCCTATCAGTCTGTCCCATTGGACCATAACTTGAAATTAGAGAACAGCATCGAATGGAAATCATGATTTAAATGCAACAACGTAGACAGCCTGATGACAAACTCGCCGGCCATTGAGATTGTCGCACATGTATACGGTTTGGCTGTATTATGGTGTGTGTATATATTATACATATACATATAATAATTATACGATGCTGATAAGCCAGATTCGGTCGTGAGCCCGGTTTAACCGGACACTGTCATTTTCCTATGGTGCAGACTTTTCTGCGCGAACGGTGGACGTCAGTATAGGCTATATAGTGAGTCTACATGTAGCTTATCGGCGTCATAGGGATGTGCATATTATATATAACTATACATTATATATATATTATATGTATAAGCTATAATACATGTGTGTGTATGTGTGCTCGTGATAGTTTGCTTCTTATTTTCTATAGGGCCTAGGCTATATAAACGACGGTTGCGAGATCACTTGACAACATAGATATATTAGATTATGACTGATGTGTGTTTGACTATAGTTGTTAACAAGTTAAGTCATGTTGATCTCATGCGTAATTGAAGAAACCAGCCGTTGTAGACTATATCCTTTAACGAAAGGGTGACCCTGCTTAGCGGGACCTTGGTCCTTTTAGGGTTTTCTTTCCCTGCTGTTCCCTGATAATCCTCACTTTTATATTGGAATGTATTTCATTTGAACTGACCAACGCTGATTCGCAAAACAACACGCTTTTTCATCAATCCAGCTTCTATTTGAGCAAATAACTAGTTTTATCAATCCAACTTCCATTTAGGCAAAGAATTATTTTTATCAATCCAGCTTTCATTTACGCAGACACATAAGATAAATAATAAAATACGCTAAAATACTCGCTCGGCAGCATCATGAATTAGGCTAAATACGCTAAAATGCACTTTTACCTAGCATTGTATCGTAGACGGTTTAGACTAGTTTGATCTCATCTGCTGTCTTGACCAGGAACAGCTTTAAAAAGACAGGTCCAAACGTATGCTTAAGAGAGCGCGATAAAGATTTTGTTGATGTCTGTGTTACAAAATGTTGTTGATATATAGTTTCGTTCTTGCAGAGAATTTACTTCGAACGCTGAAGTATTGTAATCTCTTAGCTGTTTTTTATTAATAACACGTAACAAACTCAAACTCGAGGTATACATAACGCTATGCCACAAATCGAGGAGCGAGTCGCCAGTTCGATGCTCCATCGAGCGACACACCGGAAGCCGTCATTGACAGAGAGTTCTTCTACGTTGCAGTGCTGTGGAAATGTCTGTCGTCGATGACCTAAATGCACAGAATGCAGCGGCAGAAAACGAGACCTGATGATGTCAGCGACGCCGCAGAGTATAAATCATGTGAACAATATCTGCGACTGAACGGGTTTTATTAGCTGCGTTGGAATCGACGAATGCAAGAGTGGTCAATCGTGTTGGCTGATCAGATCGACCTTCATCTCGACGTGGCTGCTTATTAATGGCAGAGCATAGTTCATTGAGCATCAGCGGTCGACGATTCTCTTTTATCTGAGGCCATTTCACCAGTAGGCATTTGATTAAGTGCACCAATCACGGAAACTGTTGTGTCGCGGTCCATGCTTGCTTCAAGGGCACGTGCACTGACTGCATTTGGAAACCAATTGGAGATTGGTCTTCGTCTGCTGCTGTCAGATGGGCAGCGCACCTTCAGACCAAGAAACCAGATGAAGAAGCATTAGAGTCTAAGGTGCCAATTAAGCCCACGGTCAGCTGAAAGCTGTCATCAATCAAGGTTCTCTGGAAGACTGGTACTGCTGCTGCTGCTGCTGCTAATGTCAGAGACAAATGACTGGAGGAGAAGATGGAAGTAGGAGAACAGAGAAAGAGAGGGACGCCTGGAGGGAGGGAAAGGAAAGCGTGAAAACAGATAGAGAGGCATTAACACAGAGAGACATATATAACAATATATTATCAGCATCGTATATATTATATACGATGCTGGGTATATATTATATACGATACCGGGTCGTGAGCCCGGTTTAACCGGACACTGTCATTTTCCTATGGTGCAGACATTTCTGCGCGGACGGCGAGACAGAGACAGAGACAGGTGCAAGAATAGAGAGGAGGAAGAGATAAATGCATGAACAGAGTTGGATTTGCCGAAGTTCGCTGTTCGAGGTCAGTGTCAAAATCCAGCCCTCACCGAACCGTGATCGAAAAACTCAGCCCGTGGTCTAACCCAATTCACACCCTTTCGGCGAAATTGTCTAATTTACACCTCTGTGGTGAATAATGCATGGCTAATACGATCAAGTTGCAAGCGGCAGATTGGAAACTACGAAAGTAGTAGATTTCTCACTCTTTGTTTTTGTCTGAACTCCGTGTGACGAGACGTTGCAATCACAGTGAAGTTTGTAGGCCTAGAAACTCTGCATTGCATTGCCTAAACAGCTGGATACGCAGCTGACTTTTCCAGGCATCTTGGAGATCTCCAACCCCACGTCAAACTCTCCAGGCTTCAGGTAAATTCAGACCAGAGGTTCCAGTTTTAACTCTCCAGCCAACTTCCAGTCATTTGCGCAAACATTCCTTCCAAACCAACATCTCAACAGAAAGTTTCCAAAGACTGGGTGTAACATTTTCGGAGGTTGATACGGATACACTAAACTATAATCAACGTCCAAAGCGCACGAAGGCCAAAGAAGTTTCCAGAAATAAGTCCAAAAAGCACACTTAGACACAGTACATGAGGTCCGAACATACTAGAATCATATAACAGAATTCGCACATAACGAACTACTCTACCGAAATAATTATGGAGAAACAGAACCAACGGCGGCCTTCTTAGCCGCCAGACATGCGCAGAATAATACAGTCCTACATTTCGACGCCAGTCCAAATATTTAGAAATTCAACCGCGTGCATGAAACAAGAGAAATTGGGAGACAGACAGAGAGACAGAAAAGAGAGGACGAGAGAAATTGTTGAAACCGAACGAACGTGAGGCAGCAGATACATAGGGAGGAGAATAAACGAAGTCCTGCAGATTCTTCTCCATAACTTAAGAAGAGAAAGTAAAAGATATAGAAGAGGTAAGGACGACAGGACGCTCAGAAATGGCAGACGTCCTGACTTACAGTGGTACCAACATGATTTTATATCTGTGAAGACGAGAGAATCCAATCAATATGAACTGGAGCGGATGGCATAGTCGACCATATGATTTGGTGCCTGGAATGATTAGTGTGTTTCTGCTTCTGGTTTCCTCTGTCTTTGTAGATGTATCTGTAGATCTACGTTTCTCTGTCCTCTGTCTGTCTGTCTGTCCCGTTGCCAGTGGATGATCTTCGATGCCGTTGAAAGCATAATTCACCTGTATTTCAGTATCCTTGGCGGCGGCGCTGCAGAGTCAGAGATAATCGTTATTTATTGGATGAGTAGACTCTGGTGGAGAGGCTGCATAAGTCAATGCATCCATCACGAAGCCAGCAGCTGTAGTTGCTCTTAAAATAACCTCTGTGCTGCCATCTCACCATCATCATCATTTTCAACACCATCAGCACCAGCAGCAGCAGCAGAAGCTCAGAGTTCAGCGGCGTCACTTCTGTTGGCCTATATTATGCCATTTGCACGTCGCAGCTGCTACGCACGTTACGGACGATCAGTTTACAGAGAAAGAGAGAGAGAGAGAGAGAGACAGACAGACAGACAGACAGACAGACAGACAGACAGACAGACAGACAGACAGACAGGCAGACAGACAGGCAGACAGACAGACAGACACAGACACAGACAGACACACAGACACAGACACAGACACAGACAGAGACAAAGACAGACAGACAGACACAGACAGACACAGACAGACAGACACAGACATAAAGACAGACAGACAGAGACAGAGAGGAGACAGAGACAGAGACAGAGACAGACAAACAGACAGAGACAGAGAGGAGACAGAGACATAGATACAGACAAACAGAATGCAAGACAAGCGGATGCTGTGTCTGTGTGGCGCTCAGTTTCTGTGTGTGTGTGTGTGTGTGTGTGTGTGTGTTTGACTGTGTGTATATCTATCTGTCCTATGGCTAACAAGCGAACACAGCATTCAAGAACTTCTATAGCGTCGTAATGCTCATTGCACAAGTCAATGGTCGTCGCGTTTAATCGAAATAGTTGCGCAAGTCAAATTCCAAGGAGCGTCCTGTCGAAAACCAAGAACGGAGTCCGAGAAAACATGGAAACAGCCTATGGAGGAAATAAGTCCGGTTGATCTATTGGCAGGCCCCGATTACCCAACAGGAGAACTATAGGCAATTCTATAGGGATTCCGCCGCTGCGTATACGAGCAATACCGGATTAACCATAAGCCAAACAAGCCAAGGCTTAGGGCCTGGCGTTGCCTGCGTTGCCTCATTTCTGACGAAAACAACGTAAAACAACAACTATTTGTGTCTCTTGGATGGTTTTGCTTGCTTTTTGAAACTGACTTTTTGAAACGCGGACTGTAGCGCGTAAGACTACAATCACCCCGAATACTTTACATGGCGATAGTTTTAATACATACCAAAAAGCTCTCAGATCCCAATTAAAACTCCCAACGATAAAACGGGCAAAGTCTGCAACTATTTATTCCTTCAATGCTTTTCAAATTACACTAATCACAGATTGTCACCAGTAAGACAGTCGTTACTAACTTAGGCCTATTTGTGTAGCAGACGACCCACGTGTACAGGCGCAAATACAAGAAATCAGTGACACAAGAATTTAAGTTTGTGTTCATGCTGGAACTTAGGACTGTTTGTTAAGACAGTTTCAAAAAGCATCGAAGATTATTATCCACTGGCAAAGCCATCCGAGAGACACAAATAGCACTAGAGACGAGCGCAAAGCTTTAGACGTCACTAGCGTATCATATCTCGAAATTTATAAGGCGCCTATCGCAGCATAGACTATTCACAGGCGCCTGAGCCAGTGAGCCCAGTAATCACCCAGTCTTATCACTGAAACCCATAACAAGTTTGATGAAACAGAACTAAATTGACAAAGAGAGATTACCGAATGTGAATCATAAATGCTCTAACAGACAAAGGAGAAAGAGGAAATATAAAGCAATTGATACTGACACAAAAAGACACAAGAATTAATGTTTTCTTCCAATTATTATTGATTATAGTTACGATCAGACTAGTTCGAACAAACGAGCAGCACTAGATGAAGACATTGCGGCTACTTTCTTGTTTAATTAAGCTTAATTTAGAAGAATTAGCTAAAGCGATTATTATGTTGATGAAGAAAGCCTATCCTAAAAGGTGACATGCGGACAGGTTTCTACCCTCTCAAACGTTGATGAACTAGGGCCTCGCGGAGTCTAAATCCGGTACCGCATAAGAGGAACTTCGCGAGACTATACGCCTTCAATTTTTGCTCACTGGTTAGCGATGTGGTCACTTATACGATCACCAAGTACTTACTCGTTTGCGCAAAAAAAAACATATGATCACCTAAGTATGATGTGCAGCGTATTTACCTCGGTGGATAATAGCCTAATTATGTTCAAAGGTTAGTCTAATAATGTTTATGAATGTTTGAAATACAATACCAGACAATACAATAATACCGTTGCATGTCTAAAACGTCGGCACTCGGCTGAACTCTGTCCCCACAAACCCCCATTGAAAACTTAATGAGACCCAAGCTGTCAATTTTGTAGGTGATTTGCAGAGTATTAAGCTGGTAATTGCGATTACCGTGCAGTGTGTGAATATTTAATGACCTGTGCAGCACATAAATCGTAATCAAGGAAGCGTCCAGAAAGCGGCTCACATGCATGGCGTAGGCCCGTAAGGCGTAAGTGCTTGGGGAAGCTCTGGTGGATGGGGATTGCCCCCTCGGGTGCTTTTGGTTCAGGCGGAGGCTCAGTCAGGGCCCAGCTTTGGCATGTTCTAACTGTTTGGTCGGATTTAGATTATCGTCAATTTATTGGCGGCGAAAGCCTTTCTGAAATTGAAAATGGTAAATCGTAATCGTCACTTCGAGAATTTATAAAGCCCTGCTTAAAAGCTCTAAGCCCTGTGTACCCGCTTGTTTGTGAGCGCTGCGTCAAGTTAAGAAACACCCTGCTGAAGAACAAAGTCCGCCTGTTAGCTTATTGTCAAAGAGAGAGAGAGACAGACAGACAGACAGACAGAGACAGACCGACAGAGAGAGACAGAGAGACAGCGAGAAAGAGAGAGAGACAGCGAGAGAGAGAGAAACACATACTGCGTCTGTCTGTGTGTCTGTCAATAACTATTGCGAACCAAGTGGAAACACAGCATTGAAGAAATCGATCGACCAGCTCCACATACGTTTCACTCATTCATAACTAATCGTCTTCACTGCTTAACAAATAGAATGCTGCCCTTATTAGTATCAGTTTCTATCACATTCATCGCCGATTACCGAATGGAAAACTTGGAAGATGTCTTGAGGCCCGCAACATCAAGGGAGCCCCGTCAAAGGGTCACACACTTGTGAGCAACGATTAATCGCCATATTATGTTAGGAAATTTGATTTAGAACTTGATACAATGATATTGCGATGCGCAAGCTAACAGTGGAACAAACCATCATCAAGTACTTACTTACTTGCACATAAGAACATCCAAGTATGACGTTTGGCGTGCTTATAATTATAGATGGATATTGATAATGTTCTAAAGCTTCGGCTGATTTTGCTTCATGTCTCGTTCGTAGACTATAATCGCTGAATGTGTTTCTGTGCACGGAATAGATTATCTTTAATTACTAGTCCTAAAGTTATGGAGAAGTGTAAACTGGTCCAAGGCACAAATGCAGGCCATGGTTGGTTGGTAACCAGATTGTTAATTTCAGCATTGTTACAGAACATTGTTCGTTTTGTGTGTGGCAGAACAAACGATTCAGTTCCAGAGCAACGGATCTGGCGATTTTTGAAAGGAATACAACATTATCACTTGTTCTTGTATGCAGGTGATGAGAATTCTTGTGTTGGTCCTATTATAGTGAATGGTTTTGAAAGACATTTCTTGATCTTTTATGTAGGCCTACCTTTAGTGCTTAATTATTATTATTATTATTATTATTATTATTATTATTATTATTATTATTATTATTATTATTATTATTATTATTATTATTATTATTATTAAATAAATTTGTAACGCGCGCAAGGTCACACCGAAATGTGAATCTGAGGCGCGGATAGTCAGCCGCCAGGTGAAGATGCGCTTATATGTCAACATTAGATGTTAAACATTGGGAAATATCTTTTCAGTTAAATTTCCTAAGCAATAAGAATATGTCATTTGCTTACCAATAATTGTTATGCCTTGTCCTTCAGTGATTAGGCAACATTGGGGATTCTACTACTGTGTAATGTTAAGCTCACCAGAAATTTTTACCCGCTATAGTCGCTATTCAAATTTGAAATAGCCTTATTTTTTCAATTTTATGTGAGTAAACTGTTCTTGTTCTATAATAACAGTTAATCAACAGCAGACCTTGGTTGGTAGGCTATAGAGCTCTGGTTCTTATAATTTGACCAGAAGTGAGCAAACTAATAGACTGGCCTATGATCTCGACGCAAACTGCAATATCTTGCATGTAACAGCCTAATGTATAAATTATGTACAGTATTGCCTGCTAAATGAGTTATTAGACTTGTTAGGGCGACAACAGACCGGCGTAATGAAGCTATAAATTTCTAATACTTTGGCACGAGTTTGCTAAATCGATTCATAAATTGCCTAGATTAACGAGGAAAGCGAAAGAGCCGGCGGCTTTTGCCAGACACTTACCAACATTCCCTGATCACGGTTGCACCAAGTTAGATCGATGCGTATGCAGTCTAATTTCTATCTCAGATGTCTGTGATAGACAACTATTACAATCAGGTCCTATCAATTAATTGTCTGTACGTATATCTAGATATTCAAAAGACGCATTTCTAAACATCTTCAGCGGAATCAGAGCGCTTTGAGATCGCTATCCAGTTCGTATGATGCTTGAGACGCAGATGCAGGCTATAATGCTAAATATCTGAAGATAGGTTTGTAAGAAACAACCCAACTCTAAGCTGACCTAAACCGCTGCATTCTGCCAGTTGACGCAGCAATAAGCCCAGAGCTGTCACGTGCAAAACACATCTTACTCTAAACGCTATTTGAAAAACTATTTGTATATCGACGAGACCCAATTAATTACTAGTTTCGTTGGACAATTTCGCATAGCCTACATTTACCGATGTCGATGTCTTGACTCTTGAACAATAGATACTGTAGGAATTTATAATTAACAATTAGCTGCCAGTGTCACGCTCCCTCTATATATCTTTTGCGGTAGGTCTTTCGATGAATTTGAAGTCCTCAAAACAACTGATTTTGGCAGGTCAACAAATGCAGAAATATCATGCAATGGCTGGCCTTCAGTTGGATGCACAGAACTGCTACCGTAATCGAACAGAGACCGTGAAATATCAACGCAGTATTCATTACAGTAACATTACCCTCCTATAACGAGCAGAGTTCAGTTTAAGATGTGCCTTGTATATTTATTTGAACATGATTACCTACCGTAGCTTAGTTTCTTAATTCTTTAACCTATTGGACTTCAACGACTTCCAAAGGATTCTAATTTTTTTATCACGACTTCTTTTGAAGCGACCATTCATTTATTTGTATCTTGGACATAATTATTATGACGGCATTACAGAAGTCATAAGATTGTACTAGATTCAGTTAACAAGGCCTTACAATTGAATGCTCCGACCAATCCTTGTTCTCTGCTCACCACTTAAACCAACTTTTCACCCTATCATCAGACAGGCTGCACATATGCCGGTTGACTTTCGCCATTTTGCTCGTAGGGAAAATTTCAACAACGTTTCGCTTGTTGTGCGCTGCTAACAAACAATAGCTGATTGAGCAAATCATGACAATGGCTGATCGCTCCACTGAAAGTGAAACAACGCGTTTCAGGAGATGTCTCGTAAAGATGCCTTTCCAATAAATATCACTGATATCAAATCTCACTGGCCATCTCATCCCCATATTTCACTTGCGTGGTAATTATCTAAATAGACATCCCAAGCATATAAATCAGCTTCGAAACAACAAAACTAGGCGTCCCTGAAATATATTGGCTATGTATATATATATATATATATATATATATATATATATATATATATATATAGCGGCTGGGCTCATTCTATACCGATCTTCGTGTTTTACAGACTCTGCAGCAATTTCACGACATCCTCCTCCTCTTTCTCCTCCTCCTCTTTCTCCTCCTCCTCTTTCTCCTCCACCTCTTCCCCTCCTCTTTCTCCTCCTCCTCTTCCTCCTCCCCTCCTCTTTCTCCTCCACCTCTTCCCCTCCTCTTCCTCATCCTCCTCTTTCTCCTCCTTCTCTTCCTCCTCCTTCTCTTCTTCCTCCTCCTCCTTCTTCTCTTGCCCCTCCTCTTCCTCATCCTCCTCCTCCTGCTCCTCCTCCACCTCCTCCTCCTCCTCCTCCTCCATCGATGATGATGATGATAATTATGACGATGACTCGATCGCAGTCGTCGATTGGCATTTTCAGATTCAATTATTTGTGGAGATATGTTTTCCGGGTGTACGCAGGTCAGACGATTAATTCTCAGCATAGCCGCCAAATTAAGCCATAATAATATCTGCCTGGCTCTATTGAGACACGACATCCATCCATCGCCGCTGTTTGGGCTATTTTGGGGCCGCATTTTTAACCAGGCGATGAATCGTCGTTACGGCTGTCAGAGGTCACGTGCGGTCCACGCACTTATTAGGGTGGAAGCGTAGCGACGGAACACAATGCATGGGCACAAAGACAAAGTGAACAGAAAGCATGCGAAGGATCGCATAGGTCAACATTATGTAGGACCAATAACCTGTGCTCCGAGGCTGCAAATAGCAGCTTTCCACAATTATTGCAAAAGGGTATTGGGGTAGATAATATATTTATCTTCCTAAATGAATTCCCATGCGTTTAGATGCCGCTATGCGTCCGACTAGGTTCCTCTAAGTTCAAAGGAATATTTGTACCTTCCCTAGAAAAAATAACTTTTACTACAAGACGTAGTGTAGAGCCAAACGGAATCCTTTGTTTGTGTCACCTGATCTTATTTAAAAATTAATTACAGGTTTAATATATTTGTAACCGCCATTTGAAATTCGTTGAAGACGAAAATATAATTCGGGCCTTAGCCCTTATTTCATGGTACATGACAGACTGACCGTTGTAGTCGAAATATGTCAGAGGGAGAAATATAAAAAACTGAAATTTGGAGACTTGCTTCGACTTTTTACATTTAGAAAAGAATCGTATGATGTTAAACTTTGACTGATGCTTGTTCCAATTTTACAGTCAAATAATGACCCACGGCCACTAAAATTCGAACGTATCTTTTCAATTATTTATATTGAAAATCTGAATTGCAAAGAGTGTATAGCCTACGACTGGATGTTTCCCGGGACTTCTCAGCAAACCGACACTCCACTTGGCTATTGACTGGTAGGTTTGGCTTTTGACCTTTTGACCCGGAGAGGCAAGACGACTGCAAATTAAAACCTACAACCAATGACTGAAATAGAGAGGTGTGTATTCCTTCGGTGTCCTTCGCCGTCTATATCAACTGTTCATGCTCCTGAAATTAAATTCGCACATGATACTTCTAAAGGTATAAAATTTCACAGGAATTCTGGAAATATATGTAGTCAGCAGCAGCTGCTGTTCGACTCGTTCCAAATTTTACTATGATCTGCCTAGGATATGTGTGTTTGTGATTTCTTACTTAACGAAACGCCTGCTATCGTCGAAGTAATCGGTCGGTTATAGGGGGGGGGAGACCGTCAGGAACATCTGCGTATTGTTGATTGGGCTTTTACTGACTTACCATCTGTGGCCGGAGAAACTCAAGGATTCGATTAGATATATACAGAAGGTCAAGGTCATCAGATTGGCGTCGACCGTCGGCAACCTACTACCGAGATCTCTTCGTACTCTTGGGGCTACGGACCTACGAAGAATCGCGTTCTTCCAACAATGACTGCAACTAGTGGAGGCAACCCAAGGTGTTGCCATCGATTCATTCGGTTGGCGTCTTTCCTTAACTTCGGTGCAAACCACGGACCACTAATTATGAATGTGCTGTTCACTTGCCAAGCTGAAGAAGAAGTCCATTGATCGGGTTCTACATGTCAGCGAAAGCCTGCTAATGGAGAGTTCCGGTTGCTTCCGGTTGAATGAACTCTAACTGTTGAATTACGATGCAAAGTAATAATAATATAATAATATTGACAATCTAAATGGCGCCGTAACACAGCCATGCCGTTACAAGAGCGCCTCACAGTCAACTAACAGCAGTGTAGGCCTTAGAAAACAGATAACCGTTGAGTCTAGACTTGAAGGAGTCAATTGAGTCAGCCGCTCATAAGGCAGGAGGAAGACCGTTCCAATCTCTGGGGCCGGCCGCTGAGAAAGCGCGGTCACCAAAGCGGGTTCTCATCCGTCGTACGCAAAGATCCATTTTCTCGAGCGATCGGAGTCGGAACCCGGAAGCGAAGGAATGCGTCCCGATACAGTAATGGCGCTGATATGCGGAGCGGCTCCGTGAAGTGACTTCTTGTAAAATCTAACTGTTGAATTACGATGCAAAGTAATTTCTTTTAAACTTACTGATTGAATAACGACGCTAAGTAGTTTTTCCTTAAAGGAAGTACATGATATGAATCACGAAACAACGATCCATAAAACAGATGGAATGACATAAGTTGCTGAATGGCATAGTTGTAAAAACCGGTTTTTTTCGTTTTTTTTCTCCAAAAAACGTCGTTTTTTGTTGTTTATTTTTTTTATGTAACTTTATTTATATATTTATCTGCTGTCTGTTATTATTTGTTTAGTTTTATTTTTGTCTGATATCCCTTATGTCCTCTCCATCCTTTCAATGATTCATCTAACTTACGTCACTATTTCATGTCATCAGTTGAAAAATAAATAGCACAGTACAGGAAATAAAATTTATAAAAGTTATTTGAATTTCTAAGTTATTCAAAATGCGAAATGGTGTCTTTGTAAACAGTAGGCTAATCTCCGATTGACTGATAAACTGACTGAAATTACTCCATATTAAGTTCTTATATAAGTCAAAATTGTAAGTACAATTTTAATTAAGTACACTCTATACTTACAAAGTTTAGTTTTTAATTGTTTTTGTCAGCAGGGACTCATGTGGACTTAGGTTTAGGCTACAATTTAAATTTGAAAAGATTTCAATATTTTTAATTTCTCAATTTTTATTAAACTAAACTTACGAAAAAGAAAATAATTGTCGTAGATTAATGTTACTTGGTGTTTACTAATACAGTTGTGTTATTTGCTGATTAAAATAAAGTTGTGTAAACAAAGGTTTTTAATTTTAAAATGCAGTAAAAGATGTAACAAAGTCAAGTTATTTTCTTTTTCGTTTTTTCTCGTTTTTTCCAGTTTTTTTAACAAACGACGTTTTTTCCGTTTTTTTGTTTTGTTTTTACAGTTTTTAACAACAGTACTATGCTGAATGGCCGACGTTTATTGTCATCTTTTTTTTCAAAAACTGCACTTTATGGACGAAATAGATGGCAATTAATAGGAAGAGATGCAGCCTAAGTGTCATCGTGCGGACGATACCTGAGAACCATCACGAGCAGACTAACCATTGTCATACAGACGGTATACCTGAGAACCATTATGACAATCAGTGGTTGCGATTCATCACAGTCATCAATACCGTCAACGTTTAATGCAATATCCTCTGCTCCATCAGCATCATCAGCAACTTTGACACCAGCAGCAGCAGCAGCAGCAGCAGCAGCAGCAGCAGCTGGGAAACAGGAAGCATCTTATAGCAGACACCAGGAAAACGATAAAGGGCAATTTTCTGTTTTATAGCTTTTCTGCAAAGCAGTGAAAGAGGAATATCATATATATATATATATAATACTTAAATGCATGTGCTTGTATATATGACCGTGTATATATATATATAGCTTAGATAGCGAGAGAGATAAGGTCCAACATAGACTCATAAAACGTCACTTTAGATCACTTATATAATCACGCATTCGGCTCCTTTTCGAGGTACTTAAGATGCGCTGTTTAAGTATCAGGACACATAAACACACAGATATACACACAGACCCAAATATGCATATATATATATATATATATATGCATATATATATATGCATGGAGATAGAGATAGGAAGAGTGGAGCTAAGTATAAAGAAAGGGAAGAAAGAGAAAAAAGCGGATGAAGGAATAAATAAACAATGTTTGTGGAGATATGTTCAGTTCGATGGTTGTAAACGTTGTTTATCTGTTCGATCGACGACTCTTACGAAGCCAAGAGACGTCAATCACAACCGATCGCATTCTGACCATTGAACAGAGCAAAGAAAACTCACTATCTGTTCATATTTGTATAGACGCATGTAGGCCTATGTGTGTATGTATGCATGCTTGTATATATGTTTATGCATACATGTATATCTACGTGTGCATGCATCGATGTGTTTATGAATGTATAGATTATGTTTATCTTTGTATAGATTTGCCACTGAGTAAAGCAAAGTTGCATTAGTTGCAATATTGCAGTGAATTCTATGATCAATTTAACCACTGTATGCAACACTGAAGACTTGGACGACTTAGTAATAAATTAAATAAAAAGCAACTTCATTGTTACAGCCCAGCAACGCATGCAGAGGATCAAATATCAGAATGAGAAGAAGAAAAAACCAGAAGAAGAAAAAGAAGAAGAAGAAGAAGAAGAAGAAGAAGAAGAAGAAGAAGAATAAGAAGCATCAGTGACAGAAGATGGAGGAGGAGGAGGAGGAGGAGGAGGAGGAGGAGGAGGAGGAGGAGGATAAACACGGATAACAAACAAATAGAACAAAGGCAAGTGCAAGAACAAGAACAAGCGCAGGATGAAGAACAAGAACCAGAATTTGAAGAAGAAGAGCAAGAAGAACAAGAACAAAAAAGAACAAGAAGGCAGATTACATATACATTACATATAGATTTACATTACATATGCAGACAGACACAGACCCACAGACACATATATACAGAAAGACAGATACAAAGACACACAGAGGAAAAACTCAGACCTACTTAGAGGTAGACGGAATGAGACGGACAGGTGGAGAGGCATATAATTCAAATTGATGGGGCTACATAAACAGACCACATTATAAACATTTTCCATAATCATTGGATGGATGGATTCCAACAGTTTTTAGAGCCATCTCGTGGGGCCATCTGGGGACATGGAGCGATGAGTGCTATAGAGGCCTCAGTGAATCTGGGGCTGACCAATTCCTCAGGGCTACCAGTCTATGATGGGGCGAATGGACAGACGACATTTGCATGCACTCTAATTAATTAATGTTTCTTCACACAACAGGAATTATATAGCGCCACTGCCACTGTATATATCGTTCTTTCAACGACGAATGCCAGGTTTTAGCCGCCTAATGGTTCATAATGGAATGGTGAACGGCGAGCAATACCAGATGGGAAACACATAACGCCTGGTGGTTTTCAGCTGTGACTACCACTTACATGTATACAGTTCCATAGTGAGCTACAGTACATGTGCATAGGACCTGTACGTCCTCTACTATATAGGCAATGGGTCATCCGTGACACTTAAGTATAGAGCACGGCGTTTTATTTATGAAACGCAGATCAACAGAGGTCCTTTATAAGCAGAACAACACGTAGCACACGCCACCTATAATAGGACAGTGGCACCACGGGTGAAATTAAGAGCTGCTGCTGCCATGCCGTCCGTCAATTCCGCTAATTGCACTAATACGCTAATGCACTTACAACCAAAAAACAACGTTTAAGAGCAGTCACAATAAGCAGTTGCTTTGCATCGCGGTTGGTTTCCAACTGTCTGTCAAAAATAGGACGATATACGTACCCTGCCAGCATGTCCAAATGGAGCCCATATAAGACCCATATGGAACCCGAATGGAACCCACTTGGGTCCATAAAGACTTAAAGACTTAAAGGCATAAAGACTCTGAGACTATCAGACACAAGAATATAGTCTCAGAGTCTTTATGCTTTCTTTTGCGAGCTCGTTCTGCACTATTTCTATTCAACTTGCACCGTTTCAGCATAAATATGGGCTCATGATATGGCTAAATAGAAATCATACTTTTAATCCTGAAATAACTCACGCCATTTCAACATTCCAAATCATCAGACAAAATATTGATTTTAAATTTTAAAAATGTAGTGAAGAGATGTCAAATACATCTTACTTTCATTAAAAAAATTCTGGAGGAGCAGTTGCCAATCTCTTCAACTGTCATAATTAGTCCCATTCAGTTTACAGTTTAGTACATTGGTATAGATAGGATATTAAGTTCGAGTTGAACTGGTTGTGAATTTCAAATGCACCCAAATATTGTTAGTGGTACCATGGTTGCAGCTCGCAGAATAGACCATTGTATAGAAAATAATTCAGAAAATAGTTTCTTGTTAAAATGGATACACTTGCTTGACTTAATTAAAGGACTATATTTTTGTGAAATTTGGACTTTTGACAATAGGTTATTGACATATTAACACAGTGTATGTGATATAAAACCAAGCAACAAAAATTATGGTCACGTGCTCATTCGTCGTTCTCCAACCGAGGATTGACTGCACCACAAGGACAATTTGCTCCATCTCCCACGAATCCTTCTTCTTGTGTCTTTCAATAACGTTAATTATGCAGTCACGATCGTCTTTGGTCTTCTCTCAGCTCGAGAAGTCGTGACATCCATGACCTCATTCTCTATAGTCAGACTTCTCTTTTTACCAACAGTATGATATTATTTTTGCCTGCTCCGGGGTACATAGGATCCATCAGGAATTTAAACATCAAGAACAGTGAGTAATAAAAAGATAATAATAATTAGTATTATTATTAGGCCCTATTATTATAATATTATTGTCGAGTAATTCTACATTATAAAACTACACTGAAGTCTTTTCTAAAGAACGCTAACTGCCTTCAAGCAAACAAAATAAATCACTGCTTAACCTCTGTTTCGACATAGGGAACCCGCCTCGCTCCCATTACTTAGATCAGTGCTATTACTTGTCTTTCCAACTGTTGTCCCATATAAAGTTTTCTGTTGCTAGTTTCCAAACTACTGTATAAAGTTAGACTTGTAAGCTATTTGTAGCATTGCATGGTAGTTTGCTGACATTGTGCTACTCTTTCACTACGCGTATGCATTGTTGCTATAAAATGTGAGCCTTTATCTTGCGTTAGTAAAGGTAATTTACTTACTTACTCAACCCTTCCTTCAAAGATAGACATACAATGTAGAGACTTTGTAGGCCTCTACGAATTAAGACAGCGATCTTCCAAATATAGACACTTCCTCGAAAAATTAATACTTCCTTCATAACTTATATAGAAATGTAGGAATTTAATTAACTCGAAAGTAGCCTGGTATCATTTATGGGTTACCCAAGATCCAGAAGATGGATTATTATCCAATGAAACCAATTTGGCCGACACTGACTGATTGCAGATCAACGATTTAACGGTAAACCTACTTCCCACAGATATAAACTATTGCAGAACGGTAATCAAGTAACCTATATCAAATATAAATACCATTTGGTCAAACGCTTAGGCTGAATATAATTACATTGAACACGGCGAATGATTTAAACTGTCATCTATTAAAAATGAGGAGAGGCTAATTTCAAAATAGGATATAATATCCAGATCATAACTTAAATCTCCCCATACACTACGAGGTTCCTAACTTAAGCCAGAGATTTTCTACTAAAACGTGAAGAAGAAACAACGAACTGTACATCATACAAAGAATTTAGTTCTCTCTTTTGGGAAGCAGCACAAAAGACTTAAAGTTTAAAAATTCAACCGATTATGGAATAATTCAATAGATCCCGCAGAGTTGAAAAACACTTTCGAAAAGGTCCTACGAATATTTAAAATAATGACAAAATCATTAAAGGTTCTTTATTAGGTCTACATTCCAATTTCCCGGCTCATTGGTTTGTACGTAAGAACGAGCTCATGATGCATAATACATATTATGTAGATTTTGGCTATCTGAAAATATAGATAAAAAATATAGCTTTATGACCTGAAAAATAGAATCTTAATTGTTTAATTAGATCATCAACACCTCAACACTGCATAGGCATTTGTGCACTCAGGAATGTCAAGGTTTTAAATCCCAATAATTCTCACAGATTAAGTGCACACGCCTACAGAATAACAAAATGAAACACTTCAAAATCTCGGTAGCCCACTGTGCCCACACATGCATATTGTAAATACGAGCAAGCAGTAGAATATCGAAGCACACAGTCTGCAGGCTGTAGAACAATTCGCTAAAGAGCAATAATAGCTCTTCATTTGTCTGCAGCATATTAGACAAAAATTAATGAGGAGTTATGCCCTTTGTTCAAATAACACTTAAGCTTGAAATGGCAAATAAATAACTGTTACTTCGTAAGTTGTGGTGAGCTGTCGACAGCTCGAGTTTCTTAATCACTGTCCAATAATCGCCTCACACGATCTGTGAATTCATGATCTGCATTCCGAGAAGCCGATGAATTATTGCGAACTTAAGTAGAACTGATGACGAGCAGAAGTCAATCAGGAAGTATAGAATATATATAGACAAATATATTGAAGAAATAAAGCAAGGTTTCTTCATAATGTCTTCAAACAATTCGACATAATAGTTTGACATATTATTTTGACATTGTGTAATATGTTTTCCTACCTAGGCCTATCTATATATTATTAAATAATATATAGACTTTGGCCGGGTAATCCCATGCAGGGTCACATTTGTAGATAAGTTTTCGTATGCGCTGCTTTCCATAATCTAAAACAGAAATTCGCAAACATCAATCGATTTTGCCGTATTTCTTTTTTTATAAAAAGGTTGTTCTGCATAACAACAGAAGGTTCGATTTGCATGCCTCAAATTGTCCTGCTCTGTTCTGCAGCAATTCCAAAAGCAATTAGCTGTTTGGGTCGCCATGTGCAAACGTAGCCTATTCAAGCAATATAACAGACGCACTAATTACTACAACATTATTTGCCCATAAAAGCCAAAAACATTGAGATGCTGCAAAGGCAAACACTTGTACGGAACAGCTGGGATCATATATATACAGCGTTTTACCCAAGCATAATATTTTTGTGTGTTGGGCCGATTATTTCCTTTCAATGCTCTATCGCGCATTTGTTATGTAATAAAAGTCGCGGCAACATCATTCTGTGGACTTACAGCATTTGTTTTAGTAATAGTCTATTATATTTAATCGAAACATTTATTATAAGCAGACAGATACCTAATTAGGCATAGGATAGTATAGTAGCCTACACTAATTCATGAGTCACGTAGGTACAATTCGACGAACTTTTCTTCTTCAAATTGCCTTTCAGCCAATTAACCATGACAAATGGCCTTGTGCCTTATTGTCTCAGCACCCTTAGATCACGATGAGAGGTGACAAACCTTCGGATGAACAAGCACTATCTAGATCATTTTGATCAAGCTGCTGAAGGCCTTGCAAAGATAGCGTCAGGGATCTCCGAATGAGCTTGACGGTTAACCTGTAGTCGGTAGGTTTGGCTGTGTTGCGAGTGTCTTAGTCGGCAGTGTTGTTGTCATTCCCTATCTAAACGCAGAACAAAGCTGTTAGAATGTGCTTTAAAAATGCTCAGACGTGAAGATTCGCCACGCTTGAACGATGGGCTTTCTGGAGCTCTAACATCATTTGCTTACGGACAGGAAGTTAATTCTCAGAAGGCATCATTGGATGTTAAGATACATTTACACACACAGAGTCAGTCAAAATGTTGACAGACAACCAAACTCTACGGATTTCTCTGAGTTCTTTTAGTTCCTCCTATTGCCTGGAATTATTCGGAACTAATCACCCCTGAAGCACACGATCTCCTGCCTCCCTCTTTCTCTGTCGCGGGTAGCGACACTAGAACGACACGATCCCGAAGAAGCGTCTTCGAATTACGGTCGAAGTGCACGAAGTATTCGTCAGTTTTAGCGTCATATATTATGCATTTGCGGCGTTTCATTGTCGTTCTGCATGCGCCGGAGAGAGAGAGAGAGAGAGAGAGAGAGAGAGAGAGAGAGAGAGAGAGAGAGAGAGAGAGAGAGAGAGAGAGAGAGAGAGAGAG
This sequence comes from Aporrectodea caliginosa, assembly GCA_020284085.1. Classification (NCBI taxonomy): domain Eukaryota; kingdom Metazoa; phylum Annelida; class Clitellata; order Crassiclitellata; family Lumbricidae; genus Aporrectodea; species Aporrectodea caliginosa. Next base: position 1,357,811 of record JACEVL010000061.1, read on the forward strand.
AGGAGAGAGAGAGACAGACAGACAGACAGACAGACGGACGGACAGACAGACAGACAGACAGAGTCGACTAATTATGCCTGACGGCTGATGAGTCTGCGCCGGGTCGAGCGCTGTTGCATGCCAGACACACAGACCGAAGACCAGCGAAGACGGCAATTCATCTTTTGGATTAGCTCCTTCCTTCGTGTTTTATTTAAATCGCACGAAGACGTAAGCCTTAATTAATTTAACCAGCACTTGATCATTTGACCTTCCACTGGCTGGCGATTGATGTAATAGAATAGCATAGGGCGCAAAACCATTGGCTGTGAGAGCTTGTAAGTGGGTGAGTAGGTTTACAGACAAGCAATTTTGACTATGAACTTAAACTGTCCTGTGTACCAGTAACTATAATTTGACCTCATGGATTGGAGGTCACAGTTTAAGAATTTATGACAACAAATTGCGCTTAAGTTCTAGTAACGTTGTCAGTGAGGGGTTGGTTCTAATGTAGACAACGGAACGTCGTCTGCTTCCCTTAAGGTTTCGACAGAACCTGATCTCACTTGATCAGCACTAATTGTATTCCTTCGCTGCCTATCTCCGCGTGGCCAACAAGACAGTTGTGGCTGGAGCGAAGTCGCAGATACCTCACGAATTCGGTTACTCCAGAGGCGAATGGAGAAGAATCCCAATGACGGACGGACGGACAGACGGACGAATAGATGGATGGTTAGATGGATGGATGTATGGATGGATGGACGGACGAATGACGGATGGATGGATGAATTGATGGATGGACGAGTGAATGGATGAATGGATGGATGGACAGACAGACGGACGGAAGGACGAATGGATTGATGGATGGAAGGTTTGATGGATGGATGAATGGATGGATGGATGGATGGATGGATGGATGGATGGACGGAAGGAAGGCGGACGGATGGATTGATAGATGGATGAGTCAATGAATGGACGGATATATGAATGGATGAGTGAATCAATGGCTGGTGGATGGATGAACGGATAGACGCACAGCCATAATGGATTCAAACGGAGACTGTTTATCCCATTTTTTTAATCGTCCATTTCCATGCTGGACTCCACCGGAGCATGTATATCCAATTTTTGAATAAATATTTTCATGTTGGACTCTCACGGAGCCTAATCTCCTCTTTTGTGATTGTGTGTCTCCATGCTGGACTCCTACGAAGCCTGTTTGTCCTTTTGAGTGAATGTGTGTCTCAATGCTGGACTCCTACGAAGCCTGTTTGTCCTTTTGAGTGAATGTGTGTCTGAATGCTGGACTCCTACGAAGCCTGTATCTCCTTTTGAGTGAATGTGTGTCTCAAATGCTGGACTCCTACGAAGCCTGTTTGGCCTTTTGAGTGAATGTGTGTCTGAATGCTGGACTCCTACGAAGCCTGTTTGTCCTTTTGAGTGAATGTGTGTCTGAATGCTGGACTCCTACGAAGCCTGTTTGTCCTTTTGAGTGAATGTGTGTCTGAATGCTGGACTCCTACGAAGCCTGTTTGTCCTTTTGAGTGAATGTGTGTCTCAATGCTGGACTCCTACGAAGCCTGTTTGTCCTTTTGAGTGAATGTGTGTCTGAATGCTGGACTCCTACGAAGCCTGTTTGTCCTTTTGAGTGAATGTGTGTCTGAATGCTGGACTCCTACGAAGCCTGTTTGTCCTTTTGAGTGAATGTGTGTCTGAATGCTGGACTCCTACGAAGCCTGTTTGTCCTTTTGAGTGAATGTGTGTCTGAATGCTGGACTCCTACGAAGCCTGTTTGTCCTTTTGAGTGAATGTGTGTCTCAATGCTGGACTCCTACGAAATTTCAGGCAAATACTAATTAAAAGGTTTGACCGAGTTATGACAATTTTCTTGGGGTCCACTTTTCATCGGGACACAGTGTACATTGACAATGGTGTCTTTTCTTTCCGCCGTAGTTTTGCAAATAGCGAGATGACGCCATTAGCCTCTGTCTCTCTCAGCATAAAGAATCTAGTCATCGCTGGAATTTGAATTTAGAGATGGGACGAATTAAGTTATTCCAGGCAGACTGACAAATGTGCCATCGGTTGATGCCTTGTGCATTAGACACCGGCGCAATAGAAGTTGCTAATTACATTAATTACAAATGGCTAATACGCTGAATATCCGTCTGAAGCGGCGCTATATTAACTTTGAATGCATGTCAACATTAAGCAAGATAAAATACAATGCTTTTCATGTAAAACATTTTTCCACAAAGTTTTATCGTTTCCTGAAAGCTGTATAATAATTGTATAAGTAGGCCTAGGCCTGTGCATAAATGACGAGACACTTTAACATTAATTATAGGGTCTTATTATATTTTATGGACACGTAGGCCTATACCTGGTAAAAGTAGCATTTTTAGTGGAAATGATCAAAAGATGCGCTCTAGACTCTGCTGGCGACACCTGGTGTTTAATAGAATGTAAGCTATCAGTCCACCTGGCGAATTGACTTCAAGATTTCTCTTTGAACAGCTATTTTATAATAACGCAGGTAACTATCTCCAATTCTGCATTAAATATCAAAGACATGCGAGACTAATTAAAGACCTTCCGTCCCTTCCGTCCGTCCGTCCCCTTCCGTCCTCCCTCCGCCGTGTCTCCCTGCTCCTCCCATTTTTCTATGTGGCCCATCAAATATCACAGCTACTATTAGTGGCACGTCGACCAGCGTTATTGAAATTATTATGCAACTATATTAACTGTAGTGACATTTTAAGTCATAAAGCTACTGAGAGTCAAAAGGCGCTGAGATCCAGCTGGCAGTGCCAGACCCAAGCCTATATAAAGGAGGAGGGCGACGCTAATGATCTTCGTTAGCCTATAACATAGTGTCGTTAAACTGAAACTACTACTGCTAATTGAAAGTGCTTCTGAATCGTTGCTAAGTGCTTCTGAATCGTTGCTTCGAGTCATCGACTGCTTACGAACTACGGCACTCAAATCTCTATTATTATTAAAAATGGCCTGATTAATTATCAGCCCATCGGTTGTGGCTGACAGAGACCAGAGACGCGTGGCCCAAAAGACGCCGATGCTCGTTTGACTCTGTGACGCCGAGGCAGAAGCATGCTCAGTGCTCACGCCACTTTTTTGGAAACATTAGGCCAAATATACTATAAAACAGATAATACAGTTATATATAGGCCTACTCTGATATTATGTCAGAAATTTTTCAAGTGACGAAAAAATGTTTAAGTATAGGCCTACGGCTCGCGAAGACTAAATCGTTAACATAGCATTTAATAATTTTATCCACCTCAGTTCTGTTTTTGGCGAAGGTTGGTTCATGCAACTAAAACTCTTTCAGAGCCACTGCATGGTGGCTGAGAACCAGCACACTGCAATGGGCTGAGATCTAGCTTAATAATAATATAATTAATATCTTAATGATAATATTACTATTATCAGACGATATTATCGTCTGATAGTACTGTAGTCAGCCTATCGATATGTCTACTGGCTGAGAACCAGTAGGTCTACATTGAAATGAACTGAGATCTAGCTTAATGTCAGGCGCTGAGATCTAGCTAATTGATATCGTCTGATAATCAGCCTATCGATGGTATTTGGGTAAAAGTATAGGCCTATAGGAGTTTTGTGGGTACTACTTTTACACGAGACCAAGCCAAAAATTCGGTCCTCTACTCATTATGTGCACAAAAGCATACATATACACATATTGTTTGCATATATTATTCTAATTATAAATACCTCATGTCTGTAAAAGAGTTTTATTATAGTCAGGAATGCGTTGTGTGCTCAAGTGTGTCTTTACGCAGAAGATTTCTGCATCTGGACTGTGATTATGATGTTGGCTGAAATGTGAATAACAGTCATTAAGGTAATTCAAATACCAAAAGTATATCAGGCGACCAACTTTGCGAGTGGGAAACCATGACTCACTGGCCTTTCAAATTTACCACACTTGTACCTATTATAAGCACCCATTCATAATGTATGTATGCGTGCATGTATGTATATATATGTGTATAATGTGCATGTATATGTATGTATGTATGTATGTATGTATGTATGTATGTATGTATGTATGTATGTATGTATGTATGTATGTATGTATGTATGTATGTATGTATGTATGTATGTATGTAAGCATGTATCTCCACTGTTAAGAACCTCCACAGGCGCTATACAATACAATGGTCGACATAGTAGGCCTACGTCGGCCTATACAACACACTGCTCCTAACATTCCGTGACTAGTAATCGTTGGTTTCTGTTTAACGACGCTCCTGAGAGTCCTGACTATTGTTGCCCTCTTCCTTTATCCAGAATTGGGACTGGCACCACCCGAATATAAGCCATTGGGGGGGGAGAGAGACTTGAGGAGACTCGCCGTCTGCGTGAAAAATGAGTCGTTCGGAGTCATAATGGAAAGGCACTTCAGTGTCTGAAAGGAACAATTTTGTTGCTATGAGGAAACGACGGACGTCAATGGTCAGATGCACCGATTGACTGAGGTCAACGTAGAGTGCAAAGTGTTGCTTGTTCGTTCGATGTCAGCGGTCAACGCAGATGTCCTTCGTTTGGGCGTAGATTGCGATCCTCAGGGATTCACTCTAAATGACCTTTCGCACTTTCGTCGTCATCCGCTGCACCTGGTCTCAGCGTCGTATACTACAGGGTAGCCCAATATAAAATGTCCCACTGGCTAAAATGCAATTTCTTGGTAACCAATTGAGATTTTTCTATCAAAATTTCAGCATTTACAGAGGAATGATTTTGCAACAATCTCAGAAAATTTCACGAAACAATTTGCATAGCTTCAAAAGTTACAGCTGTTTAAATGTTGAATTCTATTTTTTCAAATTTCCGAAGAAAAATGGACAGTCACTTGCAATTTTTAATGTCAAATAAAATCATCTTTCATTGCGAAATCAGAAATCCGTTGAGCAGTTTTTCTCAAGGCATGTTCGAAGTGTCCACCCCTAGCTTTCACGCATGCAAGCTCGAAGTCTTTGTGAAGCTCAGTATGGCCTTGTTGATTGAGTCCTGCGGCAGCTGGTCTCATATTCGATGCAAGGCTTTTTTCAGCTCGTCAATGTTCTTCGGCATGGGATGAAATGTCTTGTAGCGTTCATGCATAGCTACCCAGACGTGATAATCAAGAGGGTTAAGGTCTGGAGAGCTTGGTGGCCATTCATCATTGCCAATGAGTTCACTGCAGTTGGTGGCAATAAAGCCTTCAGGCAACCGTGCCCTGTGAGGTGCACCGTGCTGCTGGAAAATGAAACCAGACTTGCAGTTTTCAATGAGTCTGGGTAACAGAGTTTCAACGTAAAGTTGAGCGTTTACTTTAGCCTTGTCTGGGATGAAGTGCAGTCTTCCCTTATCGCCGTAACACATGCCCGCAGAAACCATGATGTGCTTCGCAAACTTGAATCTCTCGACCACCTAGGCGACTTTTCGTGAAAATCGCCCTTTTTGCCGGCAGACCAAACGCAAACGCACTTAATATATTTTTAAATATCTGCAATTATATAGCTTGCTTCATAAACACTTTCTTTACAACTTGTAATGAGGTCATATGACGGCATCATTATTTGGGTGTTACAAAACAATTTCTTTGTGAAAAAATCATAAAGAAATAACTATTATTGGACCGTTCATCTGCGGAAATTTGAAAAAATGGAAATAAAAGTTTAAACAGCTGTAACTTTTGAAGCTATGCAAACTGTTTAGTGAAATTTTCTGGAATTGTTGCAAAATCATTCCTCTGTAAATGCTAAAATTTTGGTAGAAAACTCTCAATTGGTTGCGGAGAAATTGCATTTTATCCGGCGGGACATTTTATATTGGGCCACCCTGTATACAGTCCTATTTCTCAAACTTCATTTCAGTCAACCGTCAGGTGACTTCTTTTATTGAACCAGTTAATACTTCTTTTCAAACATGAGGTACTTGTTAACTGTAACACCAACTTGTAATAATATAATTATAATTATATTCAGTGGCGTACCGTACGGGGGGCAGAGGGGGCGAGTCGCCCCGGGCGGCACTTGTGCAGGGGCGGCAAAATAGGGTTGAAGAAAAATTAAAAAAGATTGAATGTTGGATAAAAAATGAAAAAGTAGGAGAGAGAGAAAAAAGTAAGAAAAAGAAGAAAGGAAAGAAAGAAACCGTCACTTTGGTGAAGTCGGCTTGGCTTTCGATGCTGCCTCTAAGCCTCCGTTAGGGACGGCATCACTCTGAGAGGTCTATGTTAAACACTAGACATAATTGTAGTAAAAGGAAGCAGTTTTTTTAGTGTTAACTAAATATGAGCCTATTATGTTATTATCCATAATCCAAATAATAGCGCTGGATTTTGAAAAAAAACATTAAAAATTCGGGGCTGAAGCGCAGAGAAAATATAAAAAAAACAATAGGCCTAGTCGGTGGTGCCGCAGCTACGCGCCGATATTTTTTCTTCTACCTCCGCAACTCATGCAATAAAATGTTTTATTATCTAATAATATAGGTTTCAGTAAGTTGAAAATGTAGACTATAGGGGTCGTCCATTAATTATGTCAACAAATTATAGGCAGTTGTTGACCCCTCCCCTTGTCAACAACTGTCAAACATTGAAGGACCCCTAAAAAATTATGTCAACAATCCCAGAACTTTCCCCCTACAAAAAAGAAGCACAATGGCCCAATAGGCCTACATGTAGAATAATATTTTATATTTTTTGCATTAAAAAATGCAATCTCGAATTTCAAAATATATGAGTTTAGTTTATTACCAGCTTTTTAGTAGTATTAACCATTAAGCACTTTATACATTTTTAGCATTACTTAATGTTTAAGCTACCATTTTGAAGGGTCTGTGTTGATTCATTGGAAAAAATTTGTTGACGTCAAATTGTACCGTACCCCTCCCCCTTGTCAACAATTGTGAAACTTTCCACCCCCCCTATTTTGTTGACATAATTAATGCTTAGCTAAAACGGGTAATTAAAAAATGCAGTGAAAAGTGATAAATCCTGAGAAGCTGTCAACTTCATAAAATAAAATTGTAGGCATATAAGTAATGAGATCGACGATCATCATGAAAACTGAAATCCGTTTGAGAAAATAACATATCCAAAATTAAGTGGCGAAGGGCGGCATTTTGGGCCGTCGCCCCGGGCGGCATTTCAGCTCCGTACGCCGCTGATTATATTTGATTTGGAATTTTTGCCTTTTTGGGTGCGACTGTTGTTAAGCTACTACTGAAATAAAAGTACACAGAAATTCAAATATGTCTGCCTGTCTATCTGTGTGTCCGTCTATCGAATCGTACAATTATCTACCTATTTCTGCAGAGTGTGATCGATCTATTATACTGAGACAATAGTGAGTGTATACGCTACCATAATAATGTGATGCAATCAAATGCTGAGAGCGGTAGGTTATGCCTTAAGCGTTGGACAAACAGGTCATTCGACCTTATGGAAATGCGAAACCCATCAACTGATTGACTTTAAATCCCTAGTCTTGGTCAAAATGCCCAGTCTTTGACCAAGAAAAGCTTCAAGCCATCAGACAGACTACAGCAAACACACACACTTGGTTAAATTACATGAAGGCCAGAGTTTCAAAGGCCAGCGGAATACAATGATACTGTGGCAGGAGTGGATTGTATTGGATTCTTTGCTGTAGCACTGTAGTGTGACCTATGCGACCGCATAGGGCCGTCAAATTTGGGGACCGCCAAATTTGATGATGCCTTCTAAAATAAGTTCTCATTTTTAGGAATGATAATTTGGCATTCCAGTTAGTATTCAATCGGCAGACTCAGATCAATCAAGCTGGTTTTCATGGGCAGTTTGATATTATCTATATCCCCTATGGAATAGAAATAAGTCAAATAACACATATTTTGCCGTTGCCGTTTAGCGATAGTTAGTAACATCCTCACTACCGGTATACTGTGCAATTTGCCAATGCTGTTAGTCTATAGTTCTATACATACGACTCGATCGACTCGCTCGATTGCGCTCGAATATATTTCTGATTTCTATATATATGGTTCCGGACAATGAATGTACGACGTTAAGAATCTGCATTAATGTGATTGGTGGTGATCAGAGACCGACAAATTTCAGTGTGCATAGGACCGTCAAAATGCGAAGGTCGACGCTGCCATGCAGGTCCATCAGTCCCACCGGCCTAACAAGAAGTAGCAGCCAAGTATGAAGCGGTTAAGCTGTCAGTCAGACTGACATTCCAGATCAAACTACGACAATTGCGCTACGGGATAATAATGATAATATTATTATTATGAAGTTGGTCAGTCAGTCGTCAGATGAAGAACGGGTTAGACATAATTGTAATTATTAGCTTCTTTCGCTTATTGTGGTTTACACTATGGTCATAATTTTTTACCTTCAAATCACAGAGAAGCTGATCTGTGGTCTCTTGTATTCTGCAAACTCAGTCGTTAGAGTTGCAGCAGCTAATTAATGGGCGAGTAAAAACATAGTGAGGTCCCTTAGCAAGACGAAGGGGATATATGTTGGACAAAAGCATCAAAGTTTGAGTGTACTTTTGTTGGGTCATATGGTAATGTTTTTGGTAGGATCTACGCAATCAGTACTTATGGGTCCTGTCACGTGACATTTTTCAGAAATCAGGCTGCCGTTTATTAAGAAATGGTGATTCCACGTCAATTCAACCAACATGATTGACATGACCGACTCGCATTTACATGAAATTTGGCCAACTTGTTAGGCCACATAAGACATGTATAAACCCGCCCCAAAAATAATTTTGGTCAATTACCTTCCAAGAATAGATTTTCAGTGAGTCCAACTGCCCCACCGGAGCCCTTTACCAGCTCATTGTTCTGTTCATGAGCTTGATTGATAGGAATGGCTGAAACCTTGTTGTTTTATGAACACCCCAGTGGCCCAGTTTCACAAATTCTTCCAAGATGGACGATGACAGGTTCTCCATGTAGCGTATATGAATAAGAATCCGGTGGACATGATTCTGATGGTCTAAAGGGAAGAGCCACGGGACAAGGGCTTTCAGTGACGCAGAAGTCAGCTTCTCGATGAGCTCAGACAAGGAGTCAAAGCCTGAATATTGTATTCCAGAATTCGAATGTAGGGCTCTTACCATTATTTTGCTGTCTCCGTGCTGTTTCCTCGGTGTATGATGAACTGTCGACTTTGGATTTTCATGATGTCATGTAGTGAATATAGTGTGTAGGATAGAAGAGGCTGACGAACAATAGTGCAAAGCTTGCTGCAAGTTAGTCATCATTGACTGTGATAGGTCCATTTCATGGCCCAATTAAGAAGAACTCCCTCTGGCTGTACTACAGTACAAGTCTTCCGCTCCTAAAATCAGCGACAAATAGGCACATAAGATTGCAAGTCTGAATGAAGAATTCAATCTTTTCTCGATACAACTATGTACAACATAGTTGTACAACACCGGGAGTATGACATGAATACTTTCTTCAGCCATTTCCGCCATCCCTGTCTCAAGAAGGAAACTTCGTTTTGGGAATAAGTCTGATCCAATTAGATGTTTGGTAAAGACGGCAGAGAAAGAAGCTCCAAACCTACTTCAATTTGATGACATTGATGGTGAAACTGCATTGCTGGCCGACTTGAAAGAACTGGATAAAGAAGAGCCATCAACGAAAGTGAACGTTCGGGATTTTGCTCCTGAGCGAGTTTCTTTGCAAGTTAAACATATGGGTGAATCCAATTTCAGAAGACATGCATATTGAAGTTTGCCAATGCAGACAAAGGCACGGGACTGGGCTATGGTCCAATGCCGTGCCTTTGCCTGCATTGGCCTTTCGCTATGGAATCAACTCCCCCTAGTTCGCACCACCATGCTATCCGGTGGTCTTGCTACATCTTCTTGCTACCTCAAAACGTATCTTTATTCTAGGGGACTTTCGCACTGGGAACGCCTCTGATTGGTGTGCACTGTGAGAGACGCTTTATAAATGTTTAAATAGGCTATAATAGAGTACAATACAATATAGCGAACATACTTAACCTGATTAAACAATTACACGATCGAATAGAATTGTAATTAATCGCTTGCAAAATAGAAGAATGTTCTACGTGGACTGATTACTATCAATGGTTTGACAAGGTGTTGCAATGGAAGACTGATGAAGCAACCGTTCTATGAGTCAGCCGCCAGTAATCACATGCAACTGCTATGCAGGTCATATAAGACGACTCGAGATTCACAAAAGGCAACAGCTCCCAGTGAGAACATACTCGGACCATACAATCCTTACAAAAACTAATGGAAATATATTGGTCTACGGAGTTTTGCTGATGACCAATTCTCAGGTTTAGTTCTTGGGTTTTCCGGCTTTTACCTCATTCCCCATTGGTCAACGCTATATCGGCGTGTGTCTGGTAACTTCCGACTCTATGTATCCTATCCTGTTGGGGTTGATTGAATCCTCACTCGAGTGACCAATGCATCGTCGACCAATCCAATTTTTTATTACTGTCGGTTGCTTTCTTGACCTCCCGTGATTCCCAAGGGATGTAGTCATGAGGTCTGGCCATCTGGGGTACGCTGCAGGGATACATTAGGCCAGCCGGGTCGCGTGACTGACCTGTGCCAATTCTTCATCTCAGAACAACAGATTTCACCTTGGAGGCCTGACTGCGATCCACGCAGATATATACATATTATTATATACATGTACATTCGGCAGCTCAGTCGTATGAATAATTTAGCAGAGAAACAACGTCTTGCCGGACTAACATTCTTTTTGTCCGAGACCATGACTGGCATATTCATCTACATGTATATCACCTGCCTGTCTTCTGCCACCTGCAAATACAGCAGACAAAAAAGCAGGTCTGTAGGAATATAAATCACAATTCAACAGAATGCATAACGTTATGTATTGGCTTCGGTATACGTGGTTTCATCGGACTTTCGTCAGCATCGGGCGTTTTTTGCTTAATCTTCTTAGCGTAAACGCCATCTTCACCATATATTTCGAAACTTGTCTCTGTTCTTAATGTCGCTGCTCGTCTTATTGGGTTGTCCCCAGGTTTGGTCATATAGCGGGTCATATAATTGGGCATTATTGCGGGACACTTTGCACTGGCTCCCCATCGAGCAGAGTATTCAATTTAAGATCCTGACCCTTATACGCAATTGTCTTGTTGGCTCTGCTCCATCATACCTTAAGGACTTCTGCATTTCAGTCTCCTCGATCGCGGGTCATGGCACCCTTCGCTCAGATGCCCATGGACTCCTGACTGTCTCTCGTATGCAAGCTGCTAGCAGCTTTTCCTATGTTGGACCCACCACCAGTTGGAATCGCCTTTCTCGAGAGCTGCGGTCCGAGCTTCTCAGTTTATCCCTTCCACAGTTCTGCAAGCGCTTGAAGTCTGTATTATTCGATGTAATTTCACTGGTCAGGGTTGGGAGCGCCACTGATGAGTTTTTTTTATTGAAGCGGCGCTTTATAAATGTCCGATTACAATTACAATTAAATCTTAAATTCTATCACTGAATGCTGTTGTTGCTATCTGTTGCTGCTGCTGCCCTTGCTGCTGCTGCTACTACTGCTACTACTACTACTACTTATTACCGGCGCATTTCCAATCTTTCGTTCCTCTCGAAGACCCTTGTTTCACTTCAGCTTCTTCCCTACTTTGAACAATCTGGATTCAGAGGTCACCGTTCCACAGAAACTGCTCTCTTATCTCTTCTGTCGGATATCATCATCATTCATCATCATCGAGGTCCATGGGCTCAATGTCCGTTGGTGTCAATTGCATCTTTCACCATCCATCTCCTCCATTTGTCTCTCTCCTGCGCCATTCTACTAGGTTCCAGACGAAAGGTTCACGGCGCACATCCACAGATCGTGAAACGAAACAAAAGGCTTTAGAATGGCGTCGACCGTCTAACAGAAAAAGGCTCTACATCAATTTGTGGAACAATTATAGATAAATCATCATCATTATCATCATCATCATCATCGTCGTCGTCATCATCATCATCATCATCATCATCATCATCATCATCATCATCGTCATCATCATCGTCATCATCATCGTCATCATCGTCTTCGTCGTCGCCGTTATCATAGTTCTAATCTTCTTTTTCAGCCTATCAATGAATCAGCCGTTTATTGATTCAACAACAACAGGAAACTTACAGGAAATAATCAACTCAGTTATTTTCAAAGTTAATCTGTTGATGCTGTCAACAGGACAGCCCTACAGGATGAGGATTTCTTATTCTACTTCTTCTTCCTCCTCTTCAACCAATCGTTGAATCATCATTTCGGATCAATAAAAAACCTGTCACAGAGACATAATAGACATTTGAAAGAACAGAACAGACACATGCATTTCCTTCATCGTTCATGAACAGGTGTGTAGATCTCTCGATCCCTTTTGAGCCACCTGTTATGATCAAACAATGTCAATAAACACAAACACGCAAGACTAACGTTCATCGTTACAGATTAAATTATTCCTGGCGTATGTAACAGCGTAATTATTAACAATGTCTGGAGATAGGCTATTACCATTTAAACGACTTTTGGAACCATTAGTTTAAAATATCTATGAGACGTTATCTTCCATTTGACAAACATGTATAAAATTGTATGTAATGTAATGTAACAAGACATTTATATAGCGCCACTTAAGAGTCTCACAGAAGCGCTCAACACGTGGCCATCAAACAGATGAAAAATGTGCGTTTTAAGAGTCGAGAGAAAACCATGTAACCACATGCAGCATTAGTGGCACGCACAGATGGCGGAAGAGTATTCCAGATCCGTGGTGCCGCAATCGAGAAGTCCCGACGAGCACGTGTGGTGGTTCGAAACGAAGGTACAGTCAAGTCATTTCGCGAGGCAGACCGGAGAGCCCGCCGACCAGTTTGAGTGCCAACTGGAAGGCACAGTTCAGCAATGTAGTCCGGAGCAGTGCCAGTCGTAGCCTTCCAAACCAGCGTAGCGATCTTGAATTTAACACGATCAGCAACTGGAAGCCAGTGTAGCTCACGCCGCATGTAGTCGGATATGTGTGAATATATGTATATGCATACATGTGTAATTGTATATGCATGGTTAGCGTTATGGGAAACATCATCTACTTAATAACTTATGAGAACATCATCTTTCGACAAATTTATGACGGCATAACCTTTTGAAAGACTTCAAGGGACGCTATCTCCTAAAACACCTGGAAACATTACCTTAAAGGGCTAAATGACTTATGAGGTCCATTTTTTACGGAGTTGGCAAATCTGAATGACCTTCTTATTGACTTATGGCGACATTACCTTTTAAACGACTTATGAGGACAGTACTTACTGAAATGAAGTTTAGCATTCATGTAAGTGAATGCAAACAATGCAAAATAGAGTAGATATAGCTGTGTAATTCCTAAGATGGTGGAGAAGGAAAAACACTTCCGTTCCTACTTAATATCTCCAGATTTTTATGCTTCGATTACGGTAATCGGTCCGGACCGGATTTTGCACTAATCCGTATTAATCGGAATCGGCGATAATAGGCCTTAAAATCCGAATAGCAAAAGAATAATATTTTTGACCAAAAACAATTTCTTCTTTCATTAATATAGAAATAGTACCCTGTTTTGGCGATCTCCTGCGGTAATCCTTAATCTTTAATTATCATTGAAAGTCCGTGCCAATGCCATTTAATAATTAAGATTGGATTTTCTAATTCTTTAGTTATTATACAATAGGCCTATAGGCTACGTTACATTTCCTTGGTTTGGTTTTATGGTTTAACTTTAATTATATATATATATATATATATATATATATATATATATTGTTTCGCATATTTTATGCGTCTTGCAGTATGTCTCTGTTTCCTGTTTCCCAAACAGCCTGCCTATTAATTACGACTCAGGTCGCGTTCTGCCTTCTTCCTTCGCCATCGGTGGCCCAGGGACCACCGACCGTCACCCCCTCGCGTGGTCCGCCATCCAAGTGCCATCACCGAAGGACAAAGACAGACCATCGGGGGCTCCGTCGTCCCTCTTGCATGTACCAGTCAGCCGCCCCTTCGTCGAAGACAACGGCAGCAGTAGGAGGAACGTATTAGCCAACGACAGCTTAGCCTAAGGGCAGTCTCTGTCTACTCCCATCGATTTGCATCGAATACACAACGAAAACGGTCCCTGCTTATTCCAACGGCTAAATCTGGAACATACAAAATGACTAAGTCATAAAGGACGAGATCAACTGTTGGCTAATTAAGTTGTACGTCTAGGCCTATGTTCGCTAATTCCTACAGTGTAGATCCTAGATTTAGATAAACGTTGGTAAAAGCATATAGGGCCTAATGTTTCAATCTGTTTCTCTCTTACATTCCTTCCGCTTTATCTGCTCCCAAAAGCTTCCAATGTACCGAGTGGTTATTATTATTATTATTATTATTATTATTATTATTATTATTATTATTATTATTATTATTATTATTATTATTATTATTATTATTATTATTATTATTATTATTATTATTATTATTATTATTATTATTATTATTTTTTAAATATCCGGAATGGCCCTATTCGTCTGTTTCCTGGCTGGTGAAAGTGCCTCTGAACGCCACCGCGTTATTATTATTATTATTATTATTAGTATTATTATTATTATTATTATTATTATTATTATTATTATTATTATTATTATTATTATTATTATTATTATTATTATTATTATTATTATTATTATTATTATCATCATCATCATGAAATGGTTTCTCTAGAAATAGACGCGAAGCTCACTTCCTTAAATTATGATAATTATAGGCTCGTAGTAGTAGTAGCAGCAGGAGCAGGAGCAGGAGCAGCAGCAGCAGTAGTAGTAGTAGTAGTAGTAGTAGTAGTAGTAGTAGTAGTAGTAGTAGTAGTAGTAGTAGCAGTAGCAGTAGCAGTAGCAGTAGCAGTAGCAGTAGCAGTAACAGTAACAGTAGCAGTAGCAGCAGCAGTAGTAGATGTGTAGGAAGTTTGGAAAGTTAATGTCCTTAGCTGTTTTCATTGCTGTAGCAAGAAATGTTACGGTACAGCAATAGGGGCCTAATCATGGCGTTCTAGATGTCTATATCCAGAGGGCCATGGCCTAATCCTTCCCTGTAGTAGGTCTAAGTTATTACTGACGGGGTCTGTTATTTTAATGGTTTAATGTTATCCTTAGGCCCTATCCGAAATAATTCTCTGCAACCTTCCCATGGCCTAAATGATCGGGGAGCAGATTCGCTCAACCGGTCCAACCAGTTATGGCCACTGACAGCAGTAGCCACATGCTGTAAACACGAAGCATTGTTGGACGAGATGCAGATCAAAAGATTTGCAGTAATATAGCCTCTTCACAACATATCCTGGGACCATAGGATCTATCCACCAGTCTATAACATAACTGGTGTTTTGTAATCTGACAGTTATGTTAAGGCGGGTTCAGTCTTGTATATAGACGTAATGGCAATCACAAACTGCAGTATATCTACAGCCACTCTAAGGATAAGCGCAGGGCACCAGCTTATTCACGAGCGCTGCGTCGTGTGCAGATACATCAAAGGAAGATCGAACAAGACCGTCTGCCAGAGAAACCAGAGAGAGAGAGAGAGAGAGAGAGAGAGAGAGAGAGAGAGAGAGAGAGAGAGAGAGAGAGAGAGGAGGAGGAGGGAGGGAGGAGGAGGCAGAGGAGCTGTTAAGGCGGGTTCAGTGGACGACAAGAAAGCCTATAAGGCAGAGGATATAGTGTCCGTCTCTTATGAGCATCTTTAAAGGTAGACTAATCAAGCGTTGGGCGTTGAAGAGGTCTATATATACTATTGTCTAAGATCAGTGATTCATCACAGGAGCAGTGGCTCAAGTAATAGCAGCAGCCTAAAAACAACATCTACGTTTCTGCTAAAACTTTCACAAGCTGAATCGTAATCGCAATTGAACATTTATATAGCGCCCCTATAAGGGAAAACTCATCCGAGGCGCTTACGACCTGATAACACAAGTCATGACAACAATCAAATACAATGGTCTTCGACCGCAAAACAGATTCAAAGACCAACTAGCGTGGAAGTGTGTTTCAGCTGCGGCGAAGAGACCTATGTTTCATTGCGGAAGAAAACACGTAGCTTATACGGAGAACAGTCAGGAGTCTGCAAGGCTAATAATACTTCATTTTGAGACATTTATATAGCGTCAGCCAGTCATATATGTATTAATTCTTCATCTCAGTGTTACATGCAGGATGATTGTCTCATGCGTTCGGTTTTGGCTGATGACTTTTCATTGGGACAGTTAAAAACTGCGGGGATCTGAGAGCCGAGCAGAGATTAAACGAAGCCGACCTCGATGATATTCATTGCGTCTCCGCTGATTGCGTCGTGCTCTTTCTTTTTCTGTAGACCCTTCAACCATGGACTTCTGTATAAATAGCCAGCTATTATTAAGACGTCTATGCGTCAACTGACTGGCTACAGTTTAAAACAATCGGCGCTGATACATAATCGGTGCTGAGGAGGAAGACGACAATCGCTTGACGTCATCGGTCGCTTCTCTCGTCTCTTAAATAAACAATGCACCGATATGTAGATCTAATAGTCAAGTTATAACTGTTGTTAACTGCTATATGCATTGTGCTTCTCGAAATAAAAGTTTGTCAGTTTTTCCCCAGTATAATGCCTACAGTACCGACGGCTCTATAGGACCCATCACCGAGCCGGACCCGAGAGCCAATCCAGAGCGAGTCCAGCTCGAATCAAGCTTAGTAGAGCATGATATGAAGCTTGGTTAGTCCCGTTACTAGGCTCCAATGGCGCTGTCGAAACTCCGCCCACAGATCATTAGTTCGATCGCTAATGACGGTGGCGTCTCGGGGGCTCTTCCATTATCAGTAGGCTGATTTAATTAATGGTACGCCTCGAGAAGCAGATGACCCCTCCTAGTTCGCCGTATATTGTAACTGTCTTTATCAAACAGAAACCTACATGTATGCTGTATGTACTGTCGTGTGTACACTTCTGAGATTTGGAAGGGCAATATCAAATGCAGTTGTATTGTTTTGTATACGGTTTAGTGTCGAACTGCGAATGACAACGTACTGTAGCTTACCATTAACTTGTACATACTTTAGGCACGCGTAAAATATATGTAATTATTATATAATAATTATTATATATAATAATATATACATATATATTTATATATATACAGATAAAAAATACTACTCATACAGATAAAAATATATATATGTATATACATATATACTTATACATACCCATACATAAATATCTACACATATACATATACATATATATGTACATATATATACATAGTAAATATATATATGTGTATATACATATATATGCATGTATACATATATATATACATATGCACACACATATATGTATAATAATATATATATATATATTATATATATGTACATATACATAGTATATATAAATATAAATACATGTATATATATATAAAAACTTATATACATATATGTACATATATATATAAATACACATAAACCAACTTATATACATATATATATATACATATGTACATATATATAAATACGTATATATACAAATATATATACGTATATATCCATATATATATACATAATATATGTACATAAATAGATATAAATACATATATATACAAACAGATATATACATATACCAACATATATATATATACATGCATATAATATATATACATATACGTCCAACGGCAAGGACCCTAAGCGGCTATGGGCCACATTCGATGCCCTCCTTGGCCGGTGCCGGGCTGACCAACAAGCAGATACTCCATCTTTCTCAGCTGATGACTTTCTGGCTTCGTTCACCGCCAAAATCGCCGGAATCCGACAAGACACTGCCAGCTCTACCCCACCGGTCTACCACCCTACAGACTGCAGTCTTTCTACCATGGTCGCCGTCACTAGTGCAGAGCTGCGCCGCTTCATTCTCTCCTCTCCATGAAAATCCTGTGAACTCGATCCTCTCCCGACGTTTGCGCTACAGGAATTTGTCGATGTGCTCCTACCATTTCTTACTGTTCTGTGCAACCGGTCTATCGCGGATGGAGTTCTACCACAGTCGCAGAAGCGCTCAATCCTGGTTCCTGTCCTCAAGCACACCGGACTTAACTCATCTGATCCTGTCAACTTTCGACCTATTGCTAATGTTTCATTTCTGTCGAAAATTATTGAAAAGATTGCTGCTTATCAGCTTACTGTTTATTTAGAGGCAAATAAGATGCTTCCGGAGTGCCAATCCGGTTTTCGGAAAGGCCACTCCACTGAAACCCTCTTGCTCCGTCTCCTTTCTGACATTGTTGGGGCTATAGATAGTTCGCAACTCAATCTACTGGCCTTGTTCGATGTTAGTGCTGCTTTCGACACTATCGATCATGAAATTTTACTTAAGCGGCTACAAATTTCATTTGGCCTGTCTGGTAACTTTCTTAGTTGGCTGGGTTCTTTCCTCAGTGATCGCTCTTTCTGTGTGGTCCATGGGCCCTCCAGGTCCTCATGGGTCCCTGCCCCTTACGGCCTTCCGCAGGGCTCGGTGCTGGGTCCCCTTCTTTACATCATTTACACCTCTGAAATTGGTTCCCTATTGACTGCTTCTGCTGTGCTATAGGTCACCTGTATGCTGATGACGTTCAGGCCTACCTGCACTGCCTTGCTACTAACGCCACTGCTGCTGTTCGAGCAATGAGCCTGGCTTTGGGTGCCCTGGAGGCCTGGATGTCATCGAACCACCTGCCCTCAACCCATCTAAAACCCAATTTATCTGGCTGGGCACTCGGCAGCAGCTTGCGAAGCTACACCTATCCACCATTGCTGCAGACTTCCCTCAGTTTGTCTTTTCCTCTGTTGTCCGTGACCTTGGAGTTACACTGGACCAAGAGTTAACCTTTGCCCCACATATAAACCGCCTCTGCCGTGATTCATACTATCAGTTACGCCAGTTTCGCACTGTTGCTCGCTCACTTACTTCAGACTCCACCGCTACACTCATCCACTCTTTTATCACTGTCCGACTTGATCACTGTTGCTCACTCTATGTTGGCCTCCCAGCTTGTCGGTTGGGGTGCCTGAACCGGGTCCTGCGCTCTGCCGCACGCCTTTGCGGACGTATTCCCAAATTTGGCCACGTCTCAGGTTATATGCTGGATGTGCTTCATTGGCTCCCTCTACTACAGCGGATCTCGTATCGGATCATTGCTTTGGTATGGCGATCCTTGCTGGTCCTAGCCCGTGCCTATCTACGCGACCTCTGCTGCCCTACCTTGGGTGCTCCGGGTCGTCGCTCTCTCCGCTCTACTGAGCGGGGCGTTCTCATGGTCCCTTTTGCCCGCACATTGTAGCTACTAAACAGAATCGGACCTTCTCAGTGGTTGGCCCCTCCTTCTGGAACGGGCTTCCTTTGATGCTGCGCTTGCATCCCAGAATCCTCTCTGAATCTTTCTATACTTGCCTCAAAACTGTCCTTTTCATCCGTGCTGTGGTCGGGAGCGCTCCTGAGTAGTAACCCGAAAAAAGTCTACAATAATGGTAGACTTTTATTGTAGAATTATTCACTAGCAATCCTCCACTGCCTGATCTGCTTGTTCAAATGCAAGTCGTTAAATGGCGTGCCAGATGCCACCGCACCAGCTATCCATGCTCTCACGTTTATTTGATTTGCAAATGAACCGAATGCAGTGACATTTCTTCCCTCAGAGGCTGTTAATTTAGATTATAAAAAAGATAGTCTATAGTGTGTAGCCTCCTGTAGGCAACACATTAATAGGAAGGGTTTATTCTGGTTTCTCAATTAACGAGATTTCTGTCTTCAGCCAAATGCAAAAGTGTTCTTCCACTTACACTGCTAGCTGTAATGCATTAAATAAAGCCATTATTTATATTCTGTTGCAGTTAGGCCTGTAAGAATGAAGCATAAACAAATAAATTATCTACTATGTCGGTCAATCAGGAAAAAATATTTCTCCCCATGGTGACGTGAATATCCTTAGTATGCATGTAAGTATGTATATATGTATGTGTGTATGTATGTATGTATGTACGTATGTATGTACGTATGTGTGTATGTGTGTATGTATGTATGTATGTATGTATGTATGCGGAGGCGCTTCCAGTGCGTATCTACATAGACTATTCGAAGGAAAAAGAAGCAATGGCAGACCAAGACTACGCTCGACAGACAACATAAATGAGGACATAACATCACTTCGACTAACACTAAGCCTAAGAGGAGCAATGGACTTGACACCAATGGCCCGCCATTTGGAGTATGTAGGCCTACTGTAGAAAGAAGATGTTATTTCGTGGCTTAAACTTGGCAGGCTTAGTAATCAAGTGGCTTAGGACAAAGCCACTTGATTACTTCTTTGACATCTGGTGTGTCATACATGTTAATTTAGTTGGACCTGTTTCTATAGCCTACAAGCTCACTGACGATTGCGTTTGCAGGAATAAATATATCCAAGCCTATAGATGATTAGGGTTAATGAGAGCGTGAAAGAGGATTCATTCAAACAAGAATCTCTATCACACTAGTGGAAGTAACAGGCTTCTGGTGAGTTAATTGAATGATCCGTTGAGGATTGGCATAAATGAAGGGTCCACCACTTAGAGCATGGACTGTTTCTTCTCGTCTTATCTTGTCTGCAGAGATAATAGTAGGGTCATCAGTGTAATTACTATCGCCCTGTGGGGATCTTTGCGTAGGTGATTGCCCCTTTCTTTCTATCGTTGTGACACACACACACACACACACACACACACACACACACACACACACACACACACACACACACACACACACACACACACACACACACACACACACACACACACACACAGGGAGAGACTATAATATCCGTACCCGTACCCTTGCACCTATATATCTCTGCATATTTATGTATGCATATTATATTTGTACATTCACATACACCCATATATATATATTATATATATACAACTGCAGAATTTTTTTTACAGATTTCTTCCTCATCTGCGTCCCTAGCCAACTGGGCTATTAAAGTATACTGACCGTAAGCAGGTAACAGATTGATCGTCCAATAATGTAAGCGAGTGTCTGAGCATGTGCATCTGTAACTCCGTACTAATACATCCCTGGGCAATAAATGATATAATCACGCATTAGAGTAGGCCTACAATGGTTAGATCCCTATTTCTGTATTGTATTCCTTTGTAATTATTAGTGAGTCATCATAGTAGAATTGTGCAGACATTTACTGTACAAAAACTTTCAAGATAAAATGCAGTGTAGAGGATGCTCAATTAGCATAAAGGTTTCCATACAGTCGTATTCAGGCTACAAATTAAAGGCGATGGCCATATGATATATCACACATAATAAAATTGAATAGCAAGAATCACAGCTTGATTAGTAACTCACAGTAGCCATAAGAAAACAAATATTCATTCACAACATATAATTGACTAAAAAGTTTACATTAATGGTAGACTTTTATTGTAGAATTATTCACTAGCAATCCTCCACTGCCTGATCTGCTTGTTCAAATGCAAGTCGTTAACTGGCGTGCCAGATGCCACCGGACCAGCTATCCATGCTCTCACGTTTATATGATTTGCAAATAAACAGAATGCAGTGACATTTCTTCTCTCAGAGGCTGTCAATTTAGATTATAAATTGTGGGGCGCGGTGGTGTAGGGGTATGTTCGGTGCCTTGCAGCCGGAGGGTTGCGGGTTCGAATCCACCTCAAGGGGGTATGTTTGGTGCCTTGCAGCAGGAGGGTTGCGGGTTCGAATCCACCTCAAGCCACCGGGTAGGGACCATGGGCAAGTCTTTCACTCGCAATTGCTCATGCGCTTCGGCGTGAAACTCCGATTCAGGGGTCCGCGCTGTAGTCGGGAGCGCCTCTGAGTAGAAATCTGGAAGGGGCGCTATATAAATATCTGAAATGAATTAGATGAATGAATAAAAAAGATAGTCTATAGTGTGTAGCCTCCTGTAGGCAACACATTAATAGGAAGCGGTTATTCTGGTTTCCCAATTAATCAGATTTCTGTCTTCAACCTTGTCACAGAAGTGCAAAAGTTTTCTTCCACTTACACTGCTAGCTGTAATGCATTAAAAAAGCCATTATTTATATTCTGTTGCAGTTAGGCCTGTAAGAATGAAGCATAAACAAATAAATTACCTACTATGTCGGTCAATCAGGAAAAATTATTTTTCCCCATGGTGACGTGAATATCCCTAGTATGGATGTATGTATTTATATATGTTATGCATGTATGTATGTACGTATGTATGTATACATGTATATGTATGAATGTATATATGCATGTATGTATGTATGTATGTATGTATGTATGTATGTATGTATGTATGTATGCATATATGTATGTATGTATGTATTGGCAAATTTAACGACCCATGCACATGGGGTCATTAGCAAAAGGATGCGGGAGTGCGAAGGATTATTCATTACTTGAATTTGTATAGCGGCTCTTCAAGGGGACTACTCAAAATACACATGTATGTATGTATGTATGTATGTATGTATGTATGTATGTATGTATGTATGTATGTATGTATGTATGTATGTATGTATGTATGTATGTATGTATGTATGTATGTATATATGTATGTATATATGCATGTATGTATGTATATGAACAATGGCGCTGTCGAGACTCCGCCCACAGATCATTAGTTCGATCGCTAATGACGGTGGCGTCCGTGGGGCTCTGCCATTATCAGTAGGTTGATTTAATTAATGGTACGCCTCGAGAAGCAGATGACCCCTCCTAGTTCGCCCTATATTGTAACTGTCTTTATCAAACAGTAGCCTATGATGTATGGATGTCCAGCCGATCTCACTTCTCCCGCACCTTACTCTTCTCCTGTCCGCAATCTTGGAATCATCATCGACAAAAACCTCACCTTTTCCGACCACATCAGCCAGCTATCTCGCACCTGCTATATGCACATCCGTGACCTCCGTTGATTGCGCCCAATACTCCCAAACACCACCACATAACCCCTGTTCTGAAATCACTTCATTGGCTTAAAGTCCCTCAGCGCACCCATTACAAAATAGTATCTCTTACCTACAATGCCCTTCAAACGTCTAAACCCTCTGTATACATTCGCCAGCTATTCACCATCCAACCGCCTGGGTCTACTCGCTCATCATCATACCTTTCTCTATCCCGGCCTCCAGTCTCATCCTCTCTGAAATTCTGCAACCGCTCCTTAGTCTATGCTGCACCAGCTCTTTGGAACAGACTCCCAAAAGACCTCCGCCAGTTTGCTCATCATCTTATCTCGCCTCTTAACTCAAACTCTCCTCCGCTTGCACTCTCCTCTTCTGCTTTCCACTCACGACTGAAAACCGAACTCTTCAAGATATCCAATCCTGATTCAACTCCTGCGCCACCACACGACCACGTGCACCATCATCACCGATTGCCACCGTAGCACCATGCTGTCTCCTCGGCTTGACCTCCCGGATTTTGACCTGGCACCGAAACGAACAGAGGAGTTTGGCTATTGCGGACTTGATCTGATATAGCGCCGGTGAATAAGCTGGTCTCCCTGGCGTGGCTTTTGTGGGCGCTGAGATATTTTCGAAGATTTACATTTACATTACATATCTACTTACAGGCGCTCTCTGCGCTAGCCTATTATGATGTTAAGTGTCATTACGAACGAAAATAATATTATTACATCAGTTAGCAAAAAATGCACAGCAGGCTCGAAGAGTCTCCACTGGCCGGCCAAGGCACGCGCGTGGAACTAACCAACAAATTCCCGTCGACAGCTGAAGATGGCATGGATATACAGTCTCTGAGCAAAGTTGCGTCGATATTATGATTATTATGAACAAACCGTTAATAATTTATATGGAACGAAGACATTCTTCATACTTGTGCGTCTTTGAGCGTGCTAATATATCTGACCATCTATAATGTATGTATGTATGTATGTGTGTATGTATGTATGTATGTATGTATGTACGTATGTATGTACGTATGTGTGTATGTATGTATGTATGTATGCGGAGGCGCTTCCAGTGCGTATCTACATAGACTATTCGAAGGAAAAAGAAGCAATGGCAGACCAAGACTTGGCTCGACAGACAACATAAATGAGGACATAACATCACTTCGACTAACACTAAGCCTAAGGGGAGCAATGGACTTGACAAATAACCAAGGACAATAGAGATTATTTTATTCTTATGGGCATGTGTATGTATATTGTATACATGCAAGTGTGTGCACGTGTATGCATACATGTATAAGGCCTATGTGTGTACGTACACTTGTATGATTGTATATGTAGGCCTACATCTATATTTGGGCGGAGGGTTGAGTAACTTGGGTTGTAAGTATGTAGATGCACATGTGTATGTATTCACCCACCAGCCAAACGGAAAAGAGGACCTTACGGGGACATATACAATACAGATTTATAAGATGAGAGAGAGGTAATGAAAAGAATGGGGCATTGAGTCTAAGAAACCAAGCAGGTAGGTTGTCATATACAGTGACAGTAGGATGCAAATGGTCCAGAAGATAGAATAGTTCGTATTCCTCAATGAAGGGGTATTTGGTAGGGCTGCGAGTCGGAAATTGGGAGGGAGTAGTTTTGGTCGGCGGAGATAGAGGAGTAATGGAGGTTAAGGTTGTCTGCAGTGATTCTTGTACAGTAGTTGCTTTCATGATCTTTGTTAGTAGGTGTTTGGTTGGTAAGTTGGTATATGTGTGCATACATAAATATACAGAGATGAGCATGGACGGAGACAAGTACAAGGGTATACATATGCACATAGAGGGGAATTAACCAGCGCGGAGTTCCTCGCTGAGCGCGTCTAATTGCACTCATTAACCCTAATCTCTGAAGGCGCCTACCTTTCTAACCACCTGCCTACCTAGTCACACATCTGCCAAAGAACTGTGTGTGTATGTGTGCGTGCGTGCGTGTGTGTACAACGATACCCTGGAGATCCCCACAGTGCGATAATAATTACAGTAATAATATTATTACAGTCTTGATGATCTTAATCTCTGCAGACAAGAAGAGAACGAAAGCCGACCCACCAGACCACGGAAGCTGAAGTAGGGAAGCGGAGCAAACCCACCTTCTTTGTCCGTGCAATAATTATAAAATATTTCAGAGATTTAAATCTCGGGCTAGCACGGAGAGCCTAAATGACGTGGCGTCCATTCAACGGGCGAGCGATGGTCATCAATGTATTTATTTTCGCCCTGTCGGGACTTGGGACCTTTGCGTAGGTGTTAGTGCATGTATGTATGTATGTATGTATGTATGTATGTATGTATGTATGTATGTATGTATGTATGTATGTATGCATTTATGTATGTATGTATGTATGATATGTATGTATGTAGATATGTATGAATGTATGTATGTATGTATGTATGTATGTATGTATGTATATATGTATGTATGTATGCATGTATATATGTATATACACTGCTAGCTGTTAAATAAAGCCATTATTTATATTCTGTTGCAGTTAGGCCTGTAAGAATGAATCATAAACAAATAAATTACATGTATCTACTATGTCACCCCAACCCCCGTCCAAATACAAGTGTGCGTACACACATTTATGCACACACCTTCATGTATACATACACATACCCATAAAAATAAAATAATCTCCATTGTCCTTGGTAATTTGTCAAGTCCATTGCCCCCATTAGTGTTAGTCTAAGTGATGTTAGGTCCGCATTTATTTTGCTGGCAATGTGAATTACCTACTTCGAGTTACACTCGAACTATCGTGTAAAATACATAAATAAACTGTATTAATATGGAGTTAGCTGAAACATTTGAAAATGTTCTTATATGAGTTTCTTATGTGTTAGACATTGCGTAACGTGTAACATTGTGTATTGTTACTTTATTAATGTATTATTACAGTGCATTAATGTCTTTCACTCGAGAATTTTCAATTTATAGCACACCGTGTGCAAAATAATTATATTAATGCATGTTACAATTTAGCCAGAGAGCATGAAAGGAAGGCACAATGGATGGTCGATGGTGAGAAAACTGAAGAATGAAGAGTGCTAAACGAACCACAGAATAGGAGGCGTCGATAGAGAGATCTATGCTTGAAGTGCAGCAGAGAGAGTTTGAAGAATGCGAAGATATTGTGGAAGAATCATCCTCTCAACAGTGACGAAATTTTTAAACGGACTGTCTCTGAGCTGTTTGATTCTATTTATAGCGCTCATAACAGCAGAAGCCGATCCTATAACGTTTTGACTTTGAAGATCTCTTTATGATTTCTTGGATTGTAGCATTCCCGCACTTTTGCCACTTCATTTGTTATTGTGGCTTACCTATCCATTCATTTATTCAAGGAATTTGATATTACGCCCTTCAGGAGACCAACTCAGAGGCGCTCCCAGCCCAGCTTCGGCACTAAAAATTAGACTTTAGTAACTTATTAAATGCGGGGCACTACCCCTAGGCAGTAGACAAATCCCTAATGGGACACCATTCCAGATGGAAGGTCCAACCATTGAGAAGGCACGGTGCTGCCTAATTGAGGAGCGATCCCGAGGGACTAAGAGTTCTCCCCCAGCAGAAGATCGGAAGACTCGACGGCCAGCTGTTTAAGAAAGCGGACGCCAAAGATCACTCCGGTGGGCAGAGGCACAACCAAGCACGGCCAGACCAAAACAGCAATGCCTGTTAGAGATGCGTTGTGGGACAGAGAGCCAGTACAATGCATCCCACATATTATACAGAAACAGAAGCACATTTAGGGGAGCCCCTGTATGACGAGCAGCTGAACGAAAGAACCGGTCAAGGCGCCCAATTAGTCCAAGTGGCTATGTGGCAAACCCACTAGGATCAAACTGCAGTGATCCAATCTGCTAGCAACAAAGCATGGATAAGGTTCACAGCAGCGTTACAGGATAGGGAGCGAGAAATAACCCTCAGCCGTCTACCATGCACTGCCCATACAAAGCTAACCAAGTGGAAGGCATCCATAGCTTGGCACATCTGCTGAACGGCAATCCACCCCGCAATTGGGGTGGCAATGGGTGTAGGTCTGCACATCATCAGCATGTAGCCTCGCTGATGCAGAAGCCCACATGACGCCAGCAAGACCACAATACCAGACGATTAGATAATATAAAGAATTGGGCCCAGCACTAGAACCGATAGGACACCAAAAGGGGCTAGAACCCAGCTGGACCTACAGGAACCAAAGACTACACGATTAGTGCGCTCTGACAGAAAGGAGCGAAGCCACTCTAGCGATTTGTCTGTCAGCCCAAAAGAAGCAGAAAGGCGTTGAAGGAGTGAAACTTATTATGGTCAAGGGAGTCAAAAGCTGAGCTGACATCGAAGATGGTGAGGAGAGAGAGAGAGAGAGAGAGAGAGAGAGAGAGAGAGACAGAGAGACAGACAGAGAGAGAGAGAGAGAGAGAGAGAGAGAGAGCTTAGACAGAGACAGAGACAGAGACAGACCTCCACAGAGACAGAGACAGAGACAGAGACAGATTGTACAGAGACAGATATTGACAGAGACATTTGGCAGACAGAGAGAGAGACAGACAGATTGAGAGAGACAGACAGACAGAGAGACAGAGAGACAGACAGAGAGACAGAGAGAGATCGAGACAGAGAGAGAGACAGAGAGAGAGACAGAGAGCAGAGAGAGCAGAGACACTAGTCACAGAGAGAGACAGAGAGAGATTAGAGAGAGAGAGTAGAGACAGAGAGCGGCCACATTGAGATCTTGGAGAGTAACAGAGACAGACAGAGAGAGAGATTCAGAGAGAGACAGAGAGAGAGAGAGACAGACAGACATAGAGAGACAGACATAGAGACAGACAGACAGACAGACAGACAGACAGAGATATCTGTCAGACATCTATGGTGCCAAAGAGGTCAGACAGTCCTGAGGCGCTTTGGAGAGTCTCCAGAGAGTGGTTCTTCCTAAGTAGGCCTACAGGCTGCTGGGAGGAAAGCAAACCATTTATATCTAGATAAACAATAGCAACAATACATTCCAGAACCTTAGAAGGAAATGTCACACTTGCAATCAGGGGGTAATTAATTTGCTTAATCACTTGAATCCAGCCCATCCCTCTTCAAGACTGGGTACAGACTCAAGCTTGCAAGTTTTTGGCGCGGAGATTAAATTGAGCATTCGCAGCTCAGCACTCGTAACCTCCATATTGGACGCCATCTTGGATAGTAACATTGGGACACTATTGTCACTACGATAAATCGATTCCTTGACCTTGATAATATTATATTCGACACTTCATTTGTAATTGTAGCTTACCTCTGACCTGATATATACATATTTTTGTGTTTTGGCAGCCATATTGACCGCCATCTTGGATATTAACATTTGGACACTATTGTCACTACGATAAATCGATTCATTGACCTTGATAATATTATATTCGACACTGCATTTGTAATTGTAGCTTACCTCTGACCTGATATATACATATGCATATATACGCACATATAAATGTACAATGTACATGCATACATCTTGGGAGTCTGTGAATGAGCTTCCGTGGTTGAGGTATACGTACATGTACACCTCGCAAGCTGATGAGCCTGAAGGTGATTGACCAGGCAGCGCTACGACTTAATGGGTGAACTGTAGACGTTAATTGATAAACTGGAATCTGTAACGACTCGTCCCCTGTGGCGTGTTAGCTCCGCCCATGCCATTAGCAAAGCCCCATTGAAGCGAGATTGGGGCTTGATTAGCGCTCGTTTGTCGCTAGAGGCAGCGTTAATCACTCTCTACGTGAAGCTATTATCTCCTGCTAATTGAGCTGCAGCCAAGCTTCTCTGAAGGATTAATGGGTCCTCTAGAGCCGTCGGTACTGTATAGCCTATTATATCCACGAGGTAAAGGATGATAACGACGATGACAACGACGACGATGATCATCATTGCCATAATTACGATATTGCATGGATAAAATGAGAAAACGTTAAAACACAACCGAAGAAATGTTGATTTAGTCGGTTAATTAATATCAATCTTTAATTCACCAAAAAACATTGGTAGCAAAACAAAAAACCAACATCAAAAGCATGAAAAGCAAAACAAGAAAACTCATCCACTTATGGTGTCTGAGAAAAACACAGAAACCTGACAACCTCATTGTCATGCGAACGGCATTTGTGCATAAAACGCAGTCTTCTGGAAAACCAACAGTCTTTAATAGTATTTTCATGCATGAATTGCAGTACCGATGCAACACTGCTATGACATATTTTGAAAATTTACATATATATAGCAGAGCTGTACGTGTACTCTAAAGAGTTCAGCTCACTGTTGGTAGGGCTGATAGCCTCCATTCCATACAGGAGAAATGGTTTACAGTGTGCACTAACCAAATACAACAAAACAGGCTCACTAAATTTGTAGCATTTGCTATACAATGAGTTAAATGATCGATAAAACTCTATTATTATCATACTTCGTCCCGATCTTTCAATAATAATAATATTAAATTATTATTATTATTATTATTAACTCATTTGAGCGTAATGCTCTGGCTGGTTCATCATTGCGTTGGGACGTGGGGTGGACTGTGGATCAGAGGGTGCAAAATGTATGCTTTGCCTGGGGCGCCGTTTAGACTACGACCGGCCAGACACCATAAGTGGACGATTTTGAAGGTTGAATCGACCTACGAGGCCACTATTTTGCCAATGAATAGGGGCCTACGCGTTCAAAAACTGGTTTCGATTGGATTGGCGCTTCACAAGTTAGACGCGTTTCAATTGGTTGGATGGTTACAAAGGAATTATTGCATTTTGTGACATGAATTAGTATTAGAGAACGCATGGTCGAACCCCTACATGGAGTGATCGATGTGCACTCAAGCGGGGAGCGGTCGTCAAGGTATCACCCGATCAATTCTCTTTGAGTACCCAGTAATGTTGAAGCAATACAGTCGCTGTAGAAAACGTGGCTTTAAATTTATGTTGCGCTGTCTCCTGATAGCGTAAGTAGGCCTACTTATGGCCCGAGGAGTTCTGGAACTAGGATCGACCCAAAACACCCCATTATGTTAGCGATGGCGACACTGAAAAGACTTGATATGAATGAACTTGATATTGAGTGAACGTGGGCACCAGGAGAATAGCGCATTTAGGGCAACAGTTTTAAGTTCCCCGAATATAAGTTGTATAGGCCTATAGGCATAATTAGACACGCGTCAGCATGTTTGAACGCATATCCTAACAACTTTTTCAAATAGAATGCTTCCTGCGGGAGGGTAGTATGATTACTGCCAGCATGCCCATGAATGTTTAATGGGACCTATTTGGTCGCTATTGAGCGGCAGATAACTCAACGTGGGCATGATGGCAGGACGCATTTGTGCTTAGTAGAATATGTTGTTGCATGTCGCTCTTAATATAGGCCTAAGTGGAATATTTCTGCATAGACCGAGACCATGGTTAAGGGCAGCGATGTTCTGCTTGACAAGTTGTTAAGGTGTTTTCACGGACGACTAGTTTAAGAGCCATCCGGTGTTCATGTTTCGTCCCTCTAATGTAGAGCGAGGAACGAGGCAGTTAGTTAAGAGAGCTTGACGGGAAAGGTTTTCGCCTGACGAGGTCTTGGTTTATTTAAGACCGTCAAGTCTCGAATTGTACCTAGTTAATGTAGTTTAAACCGCACCAAGTTTTCTATCTTTCGTCATTGTGATGAAGTTGATGTTGAACGAGGAGCTTCAATGGTTTCGCTGGTTTTCCTGTATCGTTTCAACGTGTGACGGTTTTCACATGGATTACGTTTGTATATTGTTCTTTGCATGTAAATAAAGCGAGAGTTTTATCATACCCTAGACTTCTTCCTAGTTAGCTTGGAACTAGAGGGGGACCTCTAACAATGTATAGACCTATGAGAGTTTGTCATATAGCAAAACTTGTTTGACACTGCTCTTCAGACCTTTACATTGGGACAAGTTTGAAGACTCATTTCCGACGTTATTTTTTGGGCTAATTTTCACGGGCAGTTCCCATTGTGCAACCGCTTAGGCCTACACGAAAATCATTGTTAAGCTTAAACTCTCTCTATAGAAAATTATGTACTCACTGCTGCATTCTCAACTGGGCTTTTCCAACGGATTAGGGCTCGTAAATAATCTGGTGGCCTGTGCTTAGCTGAGTAGCGCTTTAGAAATTTTGAATTTTTACGATTACTATTACGATTAGGCCTAGAATACTGATCTAGGCCTACGACTTCAATTGTTAAGTGACGATGGCCTATGTAACGGCGGAAGAAAAGTCATTATATAGATTATAATTATTAGATAAACCTATTGTTGTAATTATTCATGCATCAATTACATCGTAGGCTACTTCTAGAAGGTGTTTGCATAGTCGTTTAAAGACGTCGACTGTCTGTGAGAGCGCAGAGTGAGAGAGACTCATCACACACTTATATACAGCAGTTATTGAATATCGGAGAAACTCAAATTCCGAATCTAATTAAAGATACGACTTTTAACAAAATTAAAAAATTTAATGGCGTATTACTCAAACAGATAGATAGTTACATTAGACGTGGAATCACTTTACACTAATATAGGCTACCATTGGACTTAGGAATAGAATTTATCATAGAACATTACCGGTACTCTTCTAGAAGGTGTTTTGCATAGTCGTTTGAAGACGTTGACTGAGAGATCCCGAGTGGCCGAGTGGGTTGGTAGCCCGCTCACCACGTCGGAGGCCCGAGTTCGCTTCCCGGTCGATCGGTTTATGAGAGATTAATTTCTCGGATCTTTACTGCGGGTGGCTCGGTCGCAATATAAACGTGGAGTACAATACCACACAATACAATATACTGGGGCGCGGTTGTATAGGGGTATGTTCGGTGCCTTGCAGCTGGAGGGTTGCGGGTTCGAATCCACCTCAAAGCTGCCGCGTAGGGACCCTGGGCAAGTCCTTCACTCGCAATTGCTCATGCGCTTCGGCGTGAAACTCCGATTCAGCGTCCGCGCAGTAGTCGGGAGCGCCTCGAAATGGGCAATCTGGTAGAGGCGCTATAACAAGTGTTCAAATACAATACTCTTAAGACATTGACATGTTGGGAAAATGTTGATAGGCCTATAGATATTAAACCTCTAATTTTGATCCAATCCCCGTGGAAATTAAGGTATCCATTGTCACCATTACCGGTACCCTGTTTTCTTTTTAAAGAGTTTTTCAACTTCTTTTTTGTTGTCGTATATTTCTTAATTTTTCTCAAATTTGTCCGAGACACGTGTAATAATAATTTATCCTACTATCAAAACAAAACAAATTCAGTAGAGGTTAAGTTAAGGTCATCATCGTCATGAATCAACTCCATAAAAACATCATTGATATTATCACAATTAATTTCCTAGCAGAATTTTATATTTAAACGTGTCAAATACATAAGTCTTTGGTAAGGTTCTCATTTCTTCGTGTTCACCATCATCACCATTGTCGTGTCATCATCGTGTTCTTTACTTTGTCGTCATCGTCGTTATCATTATTACCGTCATCATCAACAGCGTCATTATTATTATCGTCATTCATTTCCACAAAAGATATTCTGTGTTTCTTGACAGAGCATCTTCGCATGCGACCACAACGCGGTCTTTGTTTTGGACAGTTCCACTTGTACATCGTAATCTCGAAATGTCTGCAGCGCCCAGAAAGCTTTATGCCTCCCATGGCTCTATAGTCGCCATGGTGACCTTTCTCTAAGGCCAGGACAGTGGCGCTGAGACTGCAGAGTCGCAAGTCGTGGAATATCAGTCTGTACTCTGTACGTTGTCTATTTGAAAATCCAATTTTATATTTATTTGTTGAAATTGTTGTTCATAAAACTGTTTGCGTATCGCTTGCCGTTATCGAAAATTTAAGTGACATAAACTGAAAGGAGCCCGGTTAAAAATGGAGAGAAACGAGCAGCAGCTGCAGCAAGTTCTATGGAGGGGCTTTTGAGGGGCACTGATTCCTCAGCAATTTCAGATGAACAAGACAATGAATTCAGTCATGCCACGCCAGTTTCATCAGCCAGAGTGAAGTAGCGCTTCTATTAGGCCTAATGTTGGTGAAGTTCTCAAAGACTTAAGTTGAAAATTTTCCATTACAGCTAGGGTCACCCTATCCTACATAATAGCTAATTCTCACATAATAGGCTAATTCCTAGATTATATGCCTACTCTATAATTAGTCTAATTCCTACATATAGGCTATGTCCTACATATAGGCTAATTCCTACATGTAGGCTAATCTTAAATAATTTTAAATATAGGCTAATTTTACATAATCTTACACATAGGCTAAGCCCTACATATAGAACTAAGTCCTACCTATAGGCTAGTACACAGTGTTGTTCAGTAATTGAAATACATGTAATTGAATTACGTAATTGAATTACATGCTCTGTAATTGTAATTGTAATTGAATTACATTTTAAGTCCAGTAATTGTAATTGTATTTCAATTACAATATTGGATGTAATTTGTAATTGAATGAAGTGTAAATTACAAATTACTTTCATAAAGTCAGCAAAGATGCCAGCCTGCCGGGTTGACCCGTTTAATTGAATAAAATGATCTGCGTTCTGTTTGCATGGCAACATTGTTGTCAACAATATTCTATCCTTACACCCCTCTTACAATCTTACAGCACACTGATAGCCCCAAGAGCAAGGGCTGACCATCATTATCAGACTATCCATGCAGTCATGCACTCATTCTTAGCTAGCTTACTGCGGCTGCCTACAGAAAACAGAGCTTCCATCTTCAGCTCCAGTAATTGCCTTAGTTGAGCGTCTTTTTAGCACTGCTGGACAAATTGACTCACCCAGGCGCAATCAACTAAGTTGTCTAACTGTCTAACAGACTATCATTTTGAAAACTTCTACTAAAAATCAAATAAACTCTAACTTGTTTTAATGGATCATAATTGAAAATCGTATTTTTTGAATACCTGACAAACTTATAATACAATTGAATGTATATATTATTACAATTTACAGGCCACTGGTCCATTGAATGTTTTAGTTTAAAAATAGAGTAAATTAAAAATTATCGAAAAAATTCTGAATCATACGCCAATTTTAAAGAAATTATTGAAAAGTAATTGATAATTGAATTACAGTCAAAATGTAATTGTAATTCAATTACTTTCGCAATCAAGTAATTGTAATTGTAATTGAATTACATTTACAAGCATGTAATTGCAATTATAATTGAATTACATTTGGAATGTAATTGATACAACACTGCTAGTGCAGTCCATAATGATGAACATGGTTGATGCTCTTTTTTAGAACTGACTGATGACGCGTTGAGCGGTTTCTGTGTACACCTGCATTTGTGTTTGACGTGATGATGTAGACGAGGTCGACCTCTATCAAATAGTTCGGGACATCAGAAAATTGAAGACTACAGTACCTTCATTGCAGCACTGGTAAAAGCTATGGACATATAATTGCACTTAATCAATACCGGTATCCAAATAACAGCCACTTGCTATAAGGGTAAAAGGAACTACGGTACCAGTGTAGCCTACTTCCTATTTCGGCATATTAAAATTGTAGAAATGGCATGTACTTCACAAAAAATAAGAGGTAAAAAATCAGGCTCCAACTGGACATGTTTTTTGCAGAAGTTGACCCAGTAACTCAGAGTCGTGGGCACTCTGGCCCATCGTTATTATCTGCCAAGTTTAGATTTTCAAATAAAATCAATTGCCTATAAAGGCCAGTTATTTTAAGTAGTATCTACTTCTGACTGTGTTTACCTAAAACATAAAGCCAATTACAACCACAGCAGCCGATAGATTGATCACCTGTGCCTCTCATGCTGCGAATAAGGATGACTATAACACATGTACATATCAAACAATATACGTACAATGTTAAGTATACTGAGACAGACTAGCAGCCCTCTAGGGGTGTCCAGAAAAATGACACATCGCAGGAAACACCCATATTGAAGTTTTTCCCGTTATTCTATTCATCTATTGTCTATAAATATTTTTTACAAAATTTTAAAATGTTATCCTGAGGTCCCTCAAAGCCCCCCAATATACCCTACTTAAACTCCCAGAACTGAAGACGCCCATGCTCGGATCTTGGAACTTGGGTCCATTGTCGATTTACTCTTTTTATCACAAAAAAATTAACGAATAGTCCGATTTGGATGAATTTTTTATTTCTTGTTTCACTCGATGAGAGCTATATTCTGATTAAATATAGATACTAAATTCATGGTCATTCAAGGTCATTTCAAGGTCATAAGAAACGAAATCGAAAATTGAAGAAAAATGATCAGATCTCAGCCAATAATTGTTGAAATTGGTTAATTCTTTCTTGCATTTCTCGTCTTGAAAAGGGCTACCTGTGATAAGAAACAAGGACACCAAATGTAAGACGATCAAAAGTTATTTAAAGGACAAAAGGTCAATTTCAGACCATGAATTTTCTCTAAAATTGACCTTTTTGTAATTAAAATAACTTTTGATCGTCTTGTATTTGGTGTCCTTGTTTCTTATCACAGGTAGCCCTTTTCAAGACGAGAAATGCAAGAAAGAATTAACCAATTTCAACAATTATTGGCTGAGATCTGATCATTTTTCTTCAATTTTTCGATTTCTTTTCTTTCTTATGACCTTGAAATGACCTTGAATGACCATGAATTTAGTATCTATATTTTATCAGAATATAGCTCTCATCGAGAGAAACAAGAAATAAAAAGTTCATCCAGTGGACTATTCGTTAATTTTTTGTGATAAAAAGAGTAAATCAACAATGGACCCAAGTTCCAAGATCCGAGCATGGGCGTCTTCAGTTCTGGGAGTTTAAGTAGGGTATGTTGGGGGCTTTGAGGGACCTCAGGATAACATTTTAAAATTCTGTAAAAAAATATTTATAGACAATAGATGAATAGAATAACGGAAAAAAACTTCAATATGGGTGTTTCCTGCGATGTGTCATTTTTCTGGACACCTTTACAGCCCTCTTACTGAATTCAGTACACCTAACGATTATTGAATTTGTTTATTGCACAGAACAGGTTTTAGGTTACAATCATGAAAAGCAAGTACAGTGCAACAGGAGCAAAGAAAAGCTAATAGCCTAGCTTATACTAAAGTTGGCCCCTCTTTCTTGATTATTATTCATAAATATACTTGATACTTAATTAGGACTTAAACAGGACCCAAATAATAGTAAAAGTAGTAACAATAATAATAACAATAACAGCAGTACAGCACCACAATAATAATAAAGACTTACTAATAAACTTAGTAACAAAATTAGAAGATTGGTAAAGTAGTGCTAACATATTAAATGTTGAAGACAGATACAAGTATATTGACCAAAACGCCACATATTAGAATATTTTAAAAACAATATCTTTAAAAAAATGTCTTGAAAATGTTGAGACTATTTTCCCTCTTAACATCATCTTATAAAGAGTTCCACAATCGAGGACTAAGAAGGTATTAAATCGACAAGTAGTGCGGGCATAGGGGACAACATATTTAAAGATACGTGTATTCACAACAAAGGTAGAAAGCACAAGGGAAAAAAATTAAGTAGACAGAAACAAAAACTAGCATACATGAAAAAGATCACTTCTGTGATCTAATGCAGATATGTCAATATCATACTTTAATATCACAAAGTGGTACAAGTTCCATATTGTAGCTATATATCTTTGCCACCAACTCTGAGGACACTATTATGACTTACATACAACAATCGACCAACAAGTTTATATTACGCATGTGTAGTATATGAATGAGGTCTATCCGACCAGAATATAATTGGATCTCCTTAACAAATTCCAATTTAGGCCCTATGCATGTTCAAAATCTTTCTGTAAACATTATTCCAACACACATTCAGCTGACACATCTGGGCTGTTGGTAAGTTAATAGACTCTAAGGAATAAGTTAACAGTGGTAGGACAAAGGATACCATCAATCTCAATTTCATATGTTCGGAGACATATTTTGAATGACAGAACATGGCATTAGCAGAAGCATAAAAACGTTTAATTGCAACCATGCAAAACCCTGGAAATCTGCATGAAAATCTATTGCTTTGTTCAAATTGTGCTTACCAAGCCAGTGTTCTTGGACAGCAATAACACTGGTCAACATAGAAATCGTTACTGACTGGAAAAGGCCCTAATGTGTAGCATCTTGGTGTGCTGAACACGAATATAACCATAAAAAGTTTTTATTGGCTCTCGTTTTGAAAATATTTCATATAGTTCATTTCTTATGTTTCACCATGTAAATTTATGCAGTAGAACTGCGACAATATCCAAAATAAGTCTAGAATGATGTAATATTCCACCTCATTGCATAATCCCATCATGGACACATCATGCACAGTTCATTTTTTTATTACGTTATTTTCTGATGCAATGTAAAAGTACAGCCAGTCGGCTGCTGACGTAAGATGACGTCAGCAGTGTACTATAATTATAAAGCCGAGTCGGAACGGTTGAGCATTTACAATATTACAGACTTTGTGCAAGACAGTTTAAGTTACTGTTTTATAAAACTAGCTATTATTAGGCCTACTTTATCCATTTAGATACAATACAGAGCAGTAATGCCTCGGAAGTGCGTAAATACTGTGGACAACTTTTGTTACATTTGTGGGGAAGTGACATTTGCCAACCAGAAG
Organism: Aporrectodea caliginosa; assembly: GCA_020284085.1. Classification (NCBI taxonomy): domain Eukaryota; kingdom Metazoa; phylum Annelida; class Clitellata; order Crassiclitellata; family Lumbricidae; genus Aporrectodea; species Aporrectodea caliginosa. The sequence continues at coordinate 1,395,555 of JACEVL010000061.1, forward strand.
AAAAGTATCACTTCTCAAGTTAAGAAGGCATATCATGCTTACTTCGGATGCAAGGTTGGTGACCAAGACAAGCCATGGGCCCCGCATATATGCTGTGCTACATGTACAACACAGCTTTCACAGTGGTTGAATGGCAAAAGACCATCAATGCCGTTTGCATTTCCCATGGTGTGGAGAGAGCAAAGCAACCACGTAGATGACTGTTACTTCTGCTTGGTTCCTCCTCTTTCCGGTGGAATAACGAAGCAAAAGAAGTCGACAATAGTCTACCCAAACATTCCGTCTGCATTGAGACCAGTTCCACATGGTGATGGACTTCCTATTCCAGAACCTCCAGCAGAATATATTTTCGTTGATTCATCTGATGAGGACAAGGGTGAGCCGACATGTTCTTCTCCTGGTCCGTCAGCGTGCAGTGATCCCGATTTTGCTGTGGTGCATCATCAACCCCACACAGAATAACACAGGAAGAACTAAATGACCTTGTTCGTGATTTGGACTTATCCAAAAACAAGGCAGAGTTGCTAGGATCAAGACTCCAACAATGGAATCTTTTAGAAGAAGATGTCACAATCACTTCATATAGAAAGCGCCATCAGCAGTTGGAACCTTTCTTCATGAAGGAAGGTAATCTGGTATTCTGTTCCAATATTGACGACCTCATGAATGCCTTACAGATCACTCATGACCCACAAGAATGGAGACTCTTTGTAGACTCTTCGACACTGAGTCTTAAGGCTGTGCTTTTGCACAATGGAAACCGTCTTCCATCTATTCCATTAGCGCATGCTGTCCACATGAAAGAGACATACGATAACCTAAAACAGCTACTGCATTACATTGACTATAACAGGTACAAATGGCACCTGTGCGGTGATTTGAAGGTAGTTGCCATTTTAATGGGACTGCAGCAAGGATATACAAAATATATGTGTTTCTTGTGTGAGTGGGATAGTCGGGCAAAAGAGTTGCACTACGTGCGGAAGGAATGGACTCCCAGACAAAACATGGCAGTTGGACAGAAGAATATGCAGCACCCACCTCTGGTCGAGGCTCACAAAATCCTACTACCACCCCTTCACATCAAACTAGGTTTGGTGAAGAACTTCGTGAAAGCCATGGACCGCACTTCGCCAGCTTTCCGATACCTGCATGAAAAATTCCCTCGACTCAGCGAAGCAAAGATTAAAGAGGGAGTTTTCGTGGGTCCTCAGATTAGAGAACTTTTCAAAGATGACCGCTTCAACAACTTGCTGGAGGGTGATGCGAAACAAGCATGGAATGCTTTTCGTCTAGTGTCTACAGACTTTCTGGGGAATGTTAGGGCAGAAAACTACAAGGAACTAGTAGAAGACATGCTCAAGCAGTACCAGAAATTTCGCTGCAATATGTCTCTGAAGATGCATTTCCTTCACTCCCATCTGGATTTCTTCCCTGACAACTGTGGTATGGTTAGTGACGAACATGGAGAACGTTTTCATCAAGATATCGCAACAATGGAGCAAAGGTACCAGGGAAAATGGTCCACTACAATGTTGGCTGACTACTGCTGGACACTCCGCAGAGATGCTCCCGAACAGCTGTACAAGAGACAGGCAAAAAATCTAAGAACTAGTGTATGACCTGGTTTTTACAAATATTAACCGTAAGTGTATCACTATTGGAATGCATTGTGCGATATACAATTACTTCATTTGAGATTACAAAAAACTAGAGCCAATTCTGCAATTTCACTGTCATATTCGTGTTCAGCACATACAAATTGATAAGAGCTGACTAATTTCATTTCAGTAACATGACTTTTTTTAAAATTTGTTGTTCAGTGTAATCGTAATTGTAATCTCCAAACTTCTAAAGCACCACTCGAAAGCCAAGCACAGGGCACCAGCCTATTCACGAGCGCAATAACATCATTTAGACTACACAGCTCATTGAAATACAAACTAACTTGATTGTAGCCATACATGTTATATGTAAAAATATTAATAGCCATAATTAATTAGTATTTACAGTCTGTCTGCTGAAGTACCAATCCCTTACTTCTGCACCAGATTGTCACAAGTCTTCATCAAAAGCAGCATGCACCACGTCAAAGTGAATGACCACTTTAAAAGCTGCAAGTCTTTCTTGCCACTTCTTTTTCCTCTCAAGCGTATGACAACTTGCCACAGATATTCCATTTTCCTCAATATGACTCTTTAAATTCTCCTCTGTAATGTCTGGAGCTAACCTTTCCCACAAAGAGATGCCACAATAATACTTGAAACTTACGTAGTTCTGTTATCGGAAGACTATAATCTCGGTATAGATTAGCAACAGGTGTACTAAGAGGGGCACGTTGCAATGCGGAACAGGCGATAGTCCGAAGGTTCGATAGTCCGAAGGTTCAATAGTCCGAAGGTTCGATAGTCCGAAGATCCTAGGCCTGCTATGGTCGTAGCAGTTGGATTGATTAAAAGAATTCTTGCTTAAATAGAAATTGGATTGATGAAAATAATCCCAGCTGAAATGGAAGTTGGAATGATTAAAAAGTCATAGTATAAGTAGGAGGGTAAACATTTAGAATCAGGGTGCGTAGGTTTTCTTGCGTTGGTTAGGGTAAGGTTAGGCGTCGTCAGGGTCGGTTAGGGTCAGGGTTACGGTTAGTACCGTCAGTAGAAATTGGATTGATGAAAATATTTTATAGTTTAAGTGGAAGCTGGATTGATGAAAAAATATCCTAGTGTAAGTAGAATTGTAATTGTAATTAGCAACTTCTATTGCGCCGGTGTCTAATGCAAAAGGCATCAGCCGATGGCACATCAAAACCAATCCGTAATCAGGTCAACCTCCAGAAAATCAGTCCTAAGGCGGATAAGCAGTTTGAAAGAGGCACGTTTTCAGCCGAGAACGAAATGACACAAGCGACTGAGCACAGCGCACAGACACAGGAAGAGAATTCGAAAAAGTAGGCCTAGCAACCGAAAAAGCTCGTTCACCAAGAACAGTTCTTGATATACAAATAGGTATGACCAGACAAAGCAATCAGATGACCTTATTGAATAATGATAAGTCTGGGGAATAAGAACAGATTTAGAAGTAGAAGTTGGATCGATGCTCAAACTATATGCTACAATAAATGAAACTGGTTAAACCGTATTTTACGTTGCTAAATTATTTGATATTGTCACTTTAAAATGGAACCTGGATTGATGAAAAAATTGTTTCCCTAAATGGAAGTAGGCAAATATCCCGTGTCCCGACTTGACCAAGTGAGGTAAAGTCGGGACACGGGACATTTGTCCCGACTTTCAAATGTCCCGACTTTTGGCTTAAAACACAATACCCGTATAAACTGCTGCTAACGGTTCTTCGATTGGTGCCGGAGAGGAGTTTTACAACGAGTTTGCTTACATTCGAACAGTTTTACTGAAGCTTATAAGCATGGCAGACAGATCTGAAATGGGTTGACTTTTTTAAGCAACAAACAAAAGTGGCAAACACTGCCACTCATGCCCAAGTGGTTGGGCAAGTTTGTCATGAAGGCATTGCTAATGGTAGTTAAGCTTTTAATTATTTATTTCACAATTAACAACAATAAAAAATGAATGAAAACTGTCATAAATTTAAATCTTACCTAAGAAAAATTGATAGTTAACGACAGTAATTACATTTAAATTGGTTGTCTCCGGGCTCAATAGTTATAATTAAGTTATTTATGATGTCCAGGGGACCAGGTCCTCTGAGAATGATGTATTCCAACACTTACGCCTATAATTGTTAACAAAGATTATTTACCGGACACCGGCATGTCCAGTCTGACACGTCTGATATTTCTGACGGAACAAATATTGTCTAAATACCGGACTGTTCGGTTCAAAACCCGACACCTGGCAACCCTATACATAACATATACCAAATTAATCGAATTTAATCAATTAATCAAAGTTAATTTCTTGAGATTATTTGGTTAAATTTTTTAGTCAGTACCAGTAATAACAACTAAAATTTAAAAAGTTTACCGAATTAAAATTAATTGTACTTTCTCTGTAACTTGTGAAATGTATGCAACTGTGACTGTGCGTACAGAACAGCTGCTCTAGTCTGGCGCTGCTTACTAGGCTTCGCCCCTGCCTATCTTCGTGTTGGAAAAGAACTGAATTCAGAAGTCGGCACAACTTGCGGTTATCACGTGTGTTTTGAGTTTATTGGGATTGATGTGATATTCACTCATTCAGAGCCTATATGTATATAATGTTCCTCCAAGATAGCTACTCGGAGGTGCTCCCTTGTTTCAAATCTCCATCAGGGCCAAAAAATCTTTGGTTTATGCTCCACCTGTGCTCCTAGCCATCTCAGCTATAACGAGTACATACAGTTCTGGTAGGAAATCAGATGATGAGGGAGAGGAATGGCCACCTCGCCTGCCAAAGGCTAAGAGAATGAAGTCACTGACAGTGTTGGGTATGAGTTAACTCAGATGAGTTTAAACTCACGAGGTAACTCACTTGCTGTGATTTATGAGTTTGAGTTAACTCATCTTAAAGAGTGTGAGTTATGAGTTTGAGTTAACTCATATTTTCTGTGAGTTTGAGTTATAACTCAATTATTTCAAACTCAACTCACTCGGCACATATTATGTTGAAACAAGCCGGTTTTTTAAATATCGGAACAGGCTGTCACACACCAACTTTTAAAAACTTCTGCTTAAAGCTAATACCAGTCATGTTTGAGATGTGAAACATGTGGACTGTGGTGTTTCTTTCAGCAAAATTCCGGTTGTACAGTAAGTTATCAACGTTTTTTGCCGGTTACATTTTCCATTCCAACGTGCAAAATACAATACTGATTACTCTAGCCAGAAATGTTCATAAAATATGCTTCAAAGATAAGAACTCAAATTCTTAATATAGTAAAATATGAAAGGTTTTAGCAACGATTGTTTTTCCCAGTTGACACAGCAGCAGAAATAATCTTCCTTTCCATAGCTAGAAAAAAATTATATTGACTGAAAATATGACTCTTTGATTTGGAGAAAGCAGAATGTCATAGGCTGTTAATAAATATCTCTGACTGCTCTTTCAGTACTAAGGAAGCAAAAGAAGCGCCGTCTCTTTTGCTAGCCTGAAAGGCAGTCATAATGGGCATAAAGTGTCAGTGACTTCATTCTCTTAGCCTCTGGCAGGCGAGGTGGCCATTCCTCTCCCTCATCATCTGATCTTCCTACCAGAACTGTATGTACTCATTATAGCTGAGATGGCTAGGAGCACAGGTGGAGCATAAACCAAAATATTTTTGGCCCTGATGGAGATTTGAAACAAGGGAGCACCTCTGAGTAGCTATCTTGGAGGAACATTATATACATATAGGCTCTGAATGAATGAATAGAAGTATCACATCAATTCCAATAAACTCAAAACACACCTGATAACCGCAAGTTGTGCCGACTTCTGAATTCAGTTCTTTTCCAACACGTTGTGCAACTGTTATTGCAGCTCACCTTCGAGGTTGAGTTACAACTCAACGTCGTCTATGGTAACCTTAACTTCCTTGCAAGTTGAGTTCTGTAGCAATTTCAAGACCAAAATGCAGAAGTCTGTCTCCTAGTGTCTTTCATGCACCTAAAAACACATTCATTTCAGTAGAAACAACAAAAAGTATTACTCATTTTGATACAAATAATATTAACAAATATTCCCATGCTACAATGGCATCTAAATTCCGTTATTTAACTTCATCTGGGGTAGTTTTCTGTCCATGCACCCTTTATCCAAGGACAATTCTTCACAACCACACGTTGTTGGCTAATTCAAACTAGGGCTGCGGAAGTTAATGATTAATTAATCGATTAATCGTTAATTAATTTTAACGAATAAATTTTTTTACGATTAATCGAAGACCGCTTGTTGTATTCGATATGGTGCGAGGGTATTATAGCCCTTATGTAGGGAACGCAAACCCGAGGCCTTTTTTCGAAACCCGGGTTTCGGGTTTGACCGCCGTAAAACCCAGGTAACCCGGGTAACCCGGGTTTGGACGGGTTAACATATTTTACATGATAAATATTATTACTGCACTATTTCTTGCGTAAGTACAACGTCGGCGTATGCAGCTACAAGTCCAAAGTTCTCCAACAGTCAAGAATTTTGCATAAAAAGAAAACTGTAGGAAAATCGTGATAGATTATATAAGCAGTGTTTAATCTATAAAAAAGGTTCCGGAACTGAACAATTTCAGAACAGTTATGGAAGACATTGCAAGGGTTCCGAAGGGCTTAACCTGAGCCTCTTATTTTATAGCATCTTGATTACCAATAAACATTGAAATCGCTTAAATTAAATTAAAGTAACTAAATAATTTTTTTTATTAAAAATGTAAGTAAATTAAATTATTTTTAGCAGCTTGAAAAAATTCACGGTATGCCGTTCAGGAGCGTTCTGTCTCAAAGAAACATTGCATATAAAAAGAATTGTCAAATGACACCTTAATAGTCTACATCGCTGCTTTAGGCCCGGCCAGTGACAGCCAGAAGACAATTTAGTCATCCTTACTCTGCAACCCAATTTGGCAGAGCCAGAACTCACTAAAGTAGATACTGCGTTGGAGACATTGCTGCCTGTGATTGTGCTTGGACTAAGAAGCCTTCCATCATTGGCTTCGTCAGAACGACAAGGGTCACCAACGTCCTTGTGTTTTAGCAGGTTTATCTTATGCTTGGACCCGAGATGAATAGCCAATGCATATTTTTTGTTGCACCGCTGACAATTTTTGCTGCGAAGTACATAACTGACACTGAGCCGTCTGACCCTCAGAATCGCCAACGAAATGATCCCAAACACCACTCTTTACATTTGCTGATTTACACATTGTTTGGATTTGTGTCTGAAATCACTAATTTTAAATAAAAACAGTTAGGCCTACTGCTATTATTTACGAATTCGAAGCTACGACGCCGACGTGTCAAAAACTCAACAATTTAGTCACTGGTTGTGTGAAATGGGAAACCACACTCATAGGCCTACGAAGTCACCAATAAAGATATGGACTGAGCCGATAAATAAGTAGTTAGAAGTTGTATTACGTAAACCCGTTAACAACCACTATTATCGTTATATTTCCATTACTCTGCATTTGTGATTTTCACACCGTGAAGGACGGTGAAAGTTACGATTTTCAAACCCGTTGAACCCGGGTTTCAATCGCGTTCAAACCCGGGTTTCGGGTTTTAAAAAAAGCCGGGTAACCCGGGTACGGGTAACCCGGGTTTGCATTCCCTACCCTTATGGGAATGCCTCAGAGTAGTTATCTTGATAGATAGATAGATCGATAGATAGACAGAATTTACCTCGTCAAGTATTATAATTATGAGTGTAGCTTTGCAAACTGGTTTCTTAACCCTCGGGCTACCAAGGGGTGGTTGCCACCCCCTAGGTTTTTTTCATCTCAAACTTTTTCCGTATGGAATAAAAATTTGACCTTTTAGGTAGCTGTAGGGGGTTCATTTGCACACGTTTCGAGGTAAATGTGAGATGATATCTCACACCGTTCAAAAGTTATACCCAATATACCCGAGGCACCAGGGGGGTGGATACCACCCCCTAGATTTTCGACTATATCTTATCCGTCATTTAATATTAAGAGACACAATTGTTACCATTCTATAGAGGGAATGTGGGGCTACATTTCTATGGTCACTGAGTTGATCTGAGACAACCGGAAGTGCTCAAAATAAATAATAATACGAGTAATATGCGTGAAAAATGGATGAATGGAAGCACTCCCCTTAGTTTTTTGTCTGTAGCGTATTCATTTGTCTTCCTGGAAGAGAAACAAAGATACCATTCTTTAGAGGGAATGAAGGGCTTCATTTGCATACCTACATCTTTGTCTTTTGAATACCGAAAGTGATCAAAATAAATAATAATACGCATAATATGTGTGAAAATGGCTGAATACAGCATTACAACGTAAACCGATATATTATGTATGGATATATATGTATGGATGTACATTTATACTATATAAACATGTGTAGGGATGATTGTGTGTATCTTTTATACATAGATTAGTTTCAAAACACACATAATCTTATATTTGTTTATCCAAAAAGTACAAAATGTACGCAATAATATAAAATATTGCTAATTAATGGGTTCCATTGTTAAAAGTGATGTAATTTCGAGGTGCATTCACATAATGTAGAACTAAATATACCATTCTGTGCAGAAATGAATGCTGAATCCATTGCTATATTACAAGTTATGATATGTGAAACCAAACACGAAATCCAGGGGGGTGGTAACCACCCCCCTTGGTAGCCAGTGTTACAAAAAAAGCTTGGTAGCCCTAGGGTTAATTAACTTTTGCAGCAAAATCCAGATTGTACAGTAAGTTATCAACGTTTTTTGCCGGTTACATTTTCCATTCCTACGTGCAAAATACAATACTGATTACTCTAGCCAGAAATGTTCATAAAATATGCTTCAAAGATAAGAACTCAAATTCTTAATATAGTAAAATATGAAAGGTTTTAGCAACGATTGCTTTTCCCAGTTGACACAGCAGCAGAAACAATCTTCCTTTCCATAGCTAGAAAAAAATTTATATTGACTGAAAATATGAATCTTTGATTTGGAGAAAGCAGAATGTCATAGGCTGTTAATAAATATCTCTGACTGCTCTTTCAGTACTAAGGAAGCAAAAGAAGCGCCGTCTCTTTTGCTAGCCTGAAAGGCAGTCATGGGCATACAGTGTCAGTGACCAGTGTTGGGTAAACTCACACAAGAAATGAGTTAAATCAAAACTCAACTCATGCACCTCAAAATGAGTTTAAACTCAAACTCAACTCATCCTAAGTGAAATGAGTTAACTCAAACTCAGTTGTTAAATGAGTTAACTCATCAATTCACTTGTCTCATACCAGCACGTTCTAATCGAAAATTGTACAAATACACAGTTACCAGGAAATGGTATCATCAGTTTATTATTACTAATATAACTGTTATTATTATTAATGGGATAATGGATAAATCAGGTTATTATTACTGAGTCAAAGTAAACACCACAGTCCACATGTTTCACATCTCAAACATGACTGGTATTAGCTTTAAGCAGAAGTTTTTAAAAGTTGGTGTGTGACAGCCTGTTCCGATATTTAAAAAACCGGCTTGTTTCAACATAATATGTGCCGAGTGAGTTGAGTTTGAAATAATTGAGTTATAACTCAAACTTACAGAAAATATGAGTTAACTCAAACTCATAACTCACACTCTTTAAGATGAGTTAACTCAAACTCATAAATCACAGCAAGTGAGTTAACTCGTGAGTTTAAACTCATCTAAGTTAACTCATACCCAACACTGTCAGTGACTTCATTCTCTTAGCCTTTGGCAGGCGAGGTGGCCATTCCTCTCCCTCATCATCTGATTTCCTACCAGAACTGTATGTACTCGTTATAGCTGAGATGGCTAGGAGCACAGGTGGAGCATAAACCAAAGATTTTTTGGCCCTGATGGAGATTTGAAACAAGGGAGCACCTCCGAGTAGCTATCTTGGAGGAACATTATATACATATAGGCTCTGAATGAGTGAATATCACATCAATCCCAATAAACTCAAAACACACGTGATAACCGCAAGTTGTGCCGACTTCTGAATTCAGTTCTTTTCCAACACGAAGATAGGCAGGGGCGAAGCCTAGTAAGCAGCGCCAGACTAGAGCAGCTGTTCTGTACGCACAGTCACAGTTGCATACATTTCACAAGTTACAGAGAAAGTACAATTAATTTTAATTCGGTAAACTTTTTAAATTTTAGTTGTTATTACTGGTACTGACTAAAAAATTTAACCAAATAATCTCAAGAAATTAACTTTGATTAATTGATTAAATTCGATTAATTTGGTATATGTTATGTATAGGGTTGCCAGGTGTCGGGTTTTGAACCGAACAGTCCGGTATTTAGACAATATTTGTTCCGTCAGAAATATCAGACGTGTCAGACTGGACATGCCGGTGTCCGGTAAATAATCTTTGTTAACAATTATAGGCGTAAGTGTTGGAATACATCATTCTCAGAGGACCTGGTCCCCTGGACATCATAAATAACTTAATTATAACTATTGAGCCCGGAGACAACCAATTTAACCCTATGACGCACACCTTCCTGGCCAACGCATTTAGCACACCTGGGGTAAAATTGACCCCACCGATAACACGGGTGGATTTTATGCCATTTTAATAGAAAGTCGACATGAATGCTCAAATTTAGGTTGGACAGAGTGCGTGCACTTACGGAAAATGTATGTATGTATGTATATTTGTACGTACATATGTATGTATGTATTTACGTATGTGCGTATGCATGCAGGGATGAATCTATGTATGGTGGGATGGATGTATACATGTATATTTGTAAGTATGTACGTATGTATGTATTAATGTATGTATGCATGTATGTAAGTATATATGTATGTACAATTGTACATATGTATGTATGTATTTACGTATGTGAGTATGCATGCAGGGATGAATCTATGTATGGTGGGATGGATGTATGCATGTATATTTGTATGTATGTACGTATGTATGTATGTATTTATGTATGGATGCATGTATGCATGTATGTATGTATGTATGTATGTATGTATGTATGTATGTATGTATGTATGTATGTATATATATATATATGTATGTACATATGTATGTATGTATTTACGTATGTGGATATGCATGCAGGGATCAATCTATGTATGGTGGGATGGATGTATGCATGTATATTTGTATATATGTACGTATGTATGTATTTATGTATGTATGCATGTATGTATGTATGAATGTATGTATGTATGTATATATGTATGTACATATGTATGTATGTATTTACGTATGTGCGTATGCATGCAGGGATGAATCTATGTATGGTGGGATGGATTTATTCATGTACATTTGTTTGTATGTATGTATATACGTATGTATGTATGTATGTATGTATGTATGTATGTATGTATGTATGTATGTATGTATGTATGTATGTATGTATGTATGTATGTATGTATGTATGCATGTATGTATGTATTGTATGTATGTATGTATGTACGCATGCATGCATGTATATATTTAACATGTATGTGTGTATATACGTATACGCAAGAACATGTATATATGTATATCGGTATGTATTTATATATGTGTGTATGCATGTAAGTGTGTATGCATGTAAGTGTGCATGTGTGTATGTGTTATGTATGTATGTATGTATGTATGCATTCATGTATATATTTTCTCTGTGTGTATAATGTATACATGTATTCATATATATATGTATATTTGTATGTATATATATATATATGTGTGTATTGATGGATGTATATATGTATGTATGTATGCTTGTATGTATGTATGTATTTATATTATGTATGTATGTATGGGTGTATGTATGTATGTATGTATGTGTGTATTTGTGTATATAACGTAGCCTGGTTTATGTCATAGTCAATGTTACAGGCTACAGCCTGGGGTCAGATTGACCCCAGGTGTGCTAAATATGCCCGAGTGTCATTCTTAATTTTGTATCATTGAACCTAGAATTCTAAACTCTTCGAATTTTTCCATATATGTAGAGGGATGAATTGCTGAGGAATTTGAATTATTTCAGATTTTTACTATTTGTATCAGTGCATCTATTCAAGGAGGTTCCATCGGTGGGGTCAAATTGACCCCAGGTGTGCGTCATAGGGTTAAATGTAATTACTGTCGTTAACTATCAATTTTTCTTAGGTAAGATTTAAATTTATGACAGTTTTCATTCATTTTTTATTGTTGTTAATTGTGAAATAAATAATTAAGAGCTTAACTACCATTAGCAATGCCTTCATGACAAACTTGCCCAACCACTTGGGCATGAGTGGCAGTGTTTGCCACTTTTGTTTGTTGCTTAAAAAAGTCAACCCATTTCAGATCTGTCTGCCATGCTTATAAGCTTCAGTAAAACTGTTCGAATGTAAGCAAACTCGTTGTAAAACTCCTCTCCGGCACCAATCGAAGAACCGTTAGCAGCAGTTTATACGGGTATTGTGTTTTAAGCCAAAAGTCGGGACATTTGAAAGTCGGGACAAATGTCCCGTGTCCCGACTTTACCTCACTTGGTCAAGTCGGGACACGGGATATTTGCCTACTTCCATTTAGGGAAACAATTTTTTCATCAATCCAGCTTCCATTTTAAAGTGACAATATAAAATAATTTAGCAACGTAAAATACGGTTTAACCAGTTTCGTTTATAATTGTAGCATATAGTTTGAGCATCGATCCAACTTCTACTTCTAAATCTGTTCTTATTCCCAAGACTTATCATTATTCAATAAGGTCATCTGATTGCTTTGTCTGGTCATACCTATTTGTATATCAAGAACTGTTCTTGGTGAACGAGCTTTTTCAGTTGCTAGGCCTACTTTTTCGAATTCTCTTCCTGTGTCTGTGCGCTGTGCTCAGTCGCTTGTGTCATTTCGTTCTCGGCTGAAAACGTGCCTCTTTCAAACTGCTTATCCGCCTTAGGACTGATTTTCTGGAGGTTGACCTGATTACGGATTGGTTTTGATGTGCCATCGGCTGATGCCTTTTGCATTAGACACCGGCGCAATAGAAGTTGCTAATTACAATTACAATTCTACTTACACTAGGATATTTTTTCATCAATCCAGCTTCCACTTAAACTATAAAATATTTTCATCAATCCAATTTCTACTGACGGTACTAACCGTAACCCTGACCCTAACCGACCCTGACGACGCCTAACCTTACCCTAACCAACGCAAGAAAACCTACGCACCCTGATTCTAAATGTTTACCCTCCTACTTATACTATGACTTTTTAATCATTCCAACTTCCATTTCAGCTGGGATTATTTTCATCAATCCAATTTCTATTTAAGCAAGAATTCTTTTAATCAATCCAACTGCTACGACCATAGCAGGCCTAGGATCTTCGGACTATCGAACCTTCGGACTATTGAACCTTCGGACTATCGAACCTTCGGACTATCGCCTGTTCCGCATTGCAACGTGCCCCTCTTAGTACACCTGTTGCTAATCTATACCGAGATTATAGTCTTCCGATAACAGAACTACGTAAGTTTCAAGTATTATTGTGGCATCTCTTTGTGGGAAAGGTTAGCTCCAGACATTACAGAGGAGAATTTAAAGAGTCATATTGAGGAAAATGGAATATCTGTGGCAAGTTGTCATACGCTTGAGAGGAAGGAGAAGTGGCAAGAAAGACTTGCAGCTTTTAAAGTGGTCATTCACTTTGACGTGGTGCATGCTGCTTTTGATGAAGACTTGTGACAATCTGGTGCAGAAGTAAGGGATTGGTACTTCAGCAGACAGACTGTAAATACTAATTAATTATGGCTATTAATATTTGTACATATAACATGTATGGCTACAATCGAGGTAGTTTGTATTTCAATTAGCTGTGTAGTCTAAATGATGTTATTGCGCTCGTGAATAAGCTGGTGCCCTGTGCTTGGCTTTCGAGTGGTGCTTTAGAAGTTTGGAGATTACAATTACGATTATTGCTGTCCAAGAACACTGGCTTGGTAAGCACAATTTTAACAAAGCAATAGATTTTCATGCAGATTTCCAGGGTTTTGCATGGTTGCAATTAAACGTTTTTATGCTTCTGCTAATGCCATGTTATGTCATTCAAAATATGTCTCCGAACATGTGAAATTGAGATTGATGGAATCCTTTGTCCTACCGCTGTTAACTTATTCCTTAGAGTCTATTAACTTACCAACAGCCCAGATGTGTCAGCTGAATGTGTGTTGGAATAGTGTTTACAGAAAGATTTTGAACATGCATAAATTGGAATTTGTTAAGGACATCCAATTCTATTCTGGTCGGATAGACCTCATTCATATACAACACACGCGTAATATAAACTTTTTGGTCGATTGTTGTATGTAAGTCATAATAGTGTCCTCAGAGTTTGTGGCAAAGGTATATAGCTACAATATGGAACTTGTACCACTTTGTGATATTAAAGTATGATATTGACATATCTGCATTAGATCACAGAAGTGATCATTTTCATGTATGCTAGTTTTTGTTTCTGTCTACTTAATTTTTTTCCCTTGTGCTTTCTACCTTTGTTGTGAATACACGTATCTTTAAATATGTTGTAACTTGTCCCCTATGCCCGCATTACTTGTCGATTTAATAGCTTCTTAGTCCTCGATTGTGGAACTCTTTATAAGATGACGTTAAGAGGGAAAATAGTCTCTACATTTTCAAGACATTTTTTTAAAGATATTGTTTTTAAAATATTCTAATGTGTGGCTTTTTGGTCAATATACTTGTATCTGTCTTCAACATTTAATATGTTAGCACTACTTTACCAATCTTCTAATTTTGTTACTAAGTTTATTATTAAGTCTTTATTATTATTGTGGTGCTGTACTGCTGTTATTGTTATTATTATTGTTACTACTTTTACTATTATTTGGGTCCTATTTAAGTCCTAATTAAGTATCAAGTATATTTATGAATAATAATCAAGAAAGAGGGGCCAACCTTAGTATAAGCTAGGCTATTAGCTTTTCTTCGCTCCTGTTGCACTGTACTTGCTTTTTCATGATTGTAACCTAAAACCTGTTCTGTGCAATAAACAAATTAAATAATCGTTGGGTGTACTACATTCAGTAAGAGGGCTGCTAGTCTGTCTCAGTACTTACATTGTACGTATATTGTTTGATATGTACATGTGTTATAGTCATCCTTATTCGCAGCATGAGAGGCACAGGTGATCGATCTATCGGCTGCTTTGGTTGTAATTGGCTTTATGTTTTAGGTAAACACAGTCAGAAGTAGATACTACTTAAAATAACTGGCCTTTATAGGCAATTGATTTTATTTGAAAATCTAAACTTGGCAGATAATAACGATGGGCCAGAGTGCCCACGACTCTGAGTTACTGGATCAACTTCTGCCAAAAACATGTCCAGTTGGAGCCTGATTTTTTACCTCTTATTTTTTGTGAAGTACATGCCATTTCTACAATTTTAATATGCCGAAATAGGAAGTAGGCTACCCTGGTACCGTAGTTCCCCTTACCCTTATAGCAAGTGGCTGTTATTTGGATACCGGTATTGATTAAGTGCAATTATATGTCCATAGCTTTTACCAGTGCTGCAATGAAGGTAGTCTTCAATTTTCTGATGTCCCGAACTATTTGATAGAGGTCGACCTCGTCTACATCATCACGTCAAACACAAATGCAGCTACACAGAAACCGCTCAACGCGTCATCAGTCAGTTCTAAAGGAGAGCATCAACCATGTTCATCATTATGGACTGCACTCAGAGGCGAAAATCTATACATAACTTTGGGGGGGGGACAGAGTACCTACGAGGGCCGGATTTTGGGGGGGACAGCAGGGCTTAAGTCAAAACTTTGGGGGGGACTGTCCCCTCTGTCCCCCCCATGATTTACGCCACTGACTGCACTAGCAGTGTTGTATCAATTACATTCCAAATGTAATTCAATTATAATTGCAATTACATGCTTGTAAATGTAATTCCATTACAATTACAATTACTTGATTGCGAAAGTAATTGAATTACAATTGCATTTTGACTGTAATTCAATTATCAATTACTTTTCAATAATTCCTTTAAAATTGGCGGATGATTCAGAATTTTTTCGATAATTTTTAATTTACTCTATTTTTAAACTAAAACATCCAATGGACCAGTGGCCTGTAAATTGTAATAATATATACATTCAATTGTATTATAAGTTTGTCAGGTATTCAAAAAATACGATTTTCAATTATGATCCATTAAAACAAGTTAGAGTTTATTTGATTTTTAGTAGAAGTTTTCAAAATGATAGTCTGTCAGACAGTTAGAGAACTTAGTTGATTGCGCCTGGGTGAGTCAATTTGTCCAGCAGTGCTAAAAAGACGCTCAACTAAGGCAATTACTGGAGCTGAAGATGGAAGCTCTGTTTTCTGTAGGCAGCCGCAGTAAGCTAGCTAAGAATGAGTGCATGACTGCATGGATAGTCTGATAATGATGGTCAGCCCTTGCTCTTGGGGCTATCAAAGTGTGCTGTAAGATTGTAAGAGGGGTGTAAGGATAGAATATTGTTGACAATAATGTTGCCATGCAAACAGAACGCAGATCAGTTTATTCAATTAAACGGGTCAACCCGGCAGGCTGGCATCTTTGCTGACTTTATGAAAGTAATTTGTAATTTACACTTCATTCAATTACAAATTACATCCAATATTGTAATTGAAATACAATTACAATTACTGGACTTAAAATGTAATTCAATTACAATTACAATTACAGAGCATGTAATTCAATTACGTAATTCAATTACATGTATTTCAATTACTGAACAACACTGTGTACTAGCATATAGGTAGGACTTAGTTCTATATGTAGGGCTTAGCCTATGTGTAAGATTATGTAAAATTAGCCTATATTTAAAATTATTTAAGATTAGCCTACATGTAGGAATTAGCCTATATGTAGGACATAGCCTATATGTAGGAATTAGACTAATTATAGAGTAGGCATATAATCTAGGAATTAGCCTATTATGTGAGAATTAGCTATTATGTAGGATAGGGTGACCCTAGCTGTAATGGAAAATTTTCAACTTAAGTCTTTGAGAATTTCACCAAAATTAGGCCTAGTAGAAGCGCTACTTCACTCTGGCTGATGAAACTGGCGTGGCATGACTGGATTCATTGTCTTGTTCATCTGAAATTGCTGAGGAATCAGTGCCCCTCAAAAGCCCCTCCATAGAACTTGCTGCAGCTGCTGCTCGTTTCTCTCTATTTTTAACCGGGCTCCTTTCAGTTTATGTCACTTAAATTTTCGATAACGGCAAGCGATACGCAAACAGTTTTATGAACAACAATTTCAACAAATAAATATAAAATTGGATTTTCAAATAGACAACGTACCGAGTACAGACTGATATTCCACGACTTGCGACTCGGCAGTCTCAGCGTCACTGTCCTGGCCTTAGAGAAAGGTCACCATGGCGACTATAGAGCCATATGGGAGGCGTAAAGTTTTCTGGGCGCTGCAGACATTTCGAGATTATGATTACGATGTACAAGTGGAACTGTCCAAAACAAAGACCGCGTTGTGGTCGCATGCGAAGATGCTCTGTCAAGAAACACAGAATATCTTTTGTGGAAATGAATGACGATAATAATAATGACGCTGTTGATGATGACGGTAATAATGATAACGACGATGACGACAAAGTAAAGAATACGATGATGACACGACAATGGTGATGATGGTGAACACGAAGAAATGAGAACCTTACCAAAGAAATGCTGACTTATGTATTTGACACGTTTAAATATAAAATTCTGCTAGGAAATTAATTGTGATAATATCAATGATGTTTTTATGGAGTTGATTCATGACGATGATGACCTTAACTTAACCTCTACTGAATTTGTTTTGTTTTGATAGTAGGATAAATCATTATTAAGCTTACACGTGTCTCGGACAAATTTGAGAAAAATTAAGAAATATACGACAACAAAAAAGAAGTTGAAAAACTCTTTAAAAAGAAAACAGGGTACCGGTAATGGTGATGGTGACAATGGATACCTTAATTTCCACGGGGATTGGATCAAAATTATAGGTTTAATATCTATAGGCCTATCAACATTTTCCCAACATGTCAATGTCTTAAGAGTATTGTATTGTATTTGAACACTTGTTATAGCGCCTCTACCAGATTGCCCATTCAGAGGCGCTCCCGACTACTGCGCGGACGCTGAATCGGAGTTTCACGCCGAAGCGCATGAGCAATTGCGAGTGAAGGACTTGCCCAGGGTCCCTACGCGGCAGCTTTGAGGTGGAATCGAACCCGCAACCCTCCAGCTGCAAGGCACCGAACATACCCCTATACCACCGCGCCCCAGTATATTGTATTGTGTTGTATTGTACTCCACGTTTATATTGCGACCGAGCCACCCGCAGTAAAGATCCGAGAAATTAATCTCTGATAAACCGACCGACCGGGAAGCGAACCCGGGCCGCCGGCGTGACGAGCGGGCTACCAACCCACTCGGCCACTCGGGATCTCTCAGTCAACGTCTTCAAACGACTATGCAAAACACCTTCTATAAGAGTACCGGTAATGTTCTATGATAAATTCTATTCCTAAGTCCAATGGTAGCCTATATATTAGTGTAAAGTGATTCCACGTCTAATGTAACTATCTATCTTTTTGAGTAATACGCCATTACATTTTTTAATTTTTTTAAAAGTCTGGTATCTTTAATTAGATTCGGGATTTGAGTTTCTCCGATCTTCAGTAACTGCTGTATATAAGTGTGTGATGAGTCTCTCACTCTGCGCTCTCACAGACAGTCGACGTCTTTAAACGACTATGCAAACACCTTCTAGAAGTAGCCTACGATGTAATTGATGCATGAATAATTCCAACAATAGGTTTATCTAATAATTATAATCTATATAATGACTTTTCTTCCGCCGTTACATAGGCCATCGTCACTTAACAATTGAAGTCGTAGGCCTAGATCAGTATTCTAGGCCTAATCGTAATAGTAATCGTAAAAATTCATAATTTATAAAGCGCTACTCGGCTAAGCACAGGCCACCAGATTATTTACGAGCCCTAATCCGTTGGAAAAGCCCAGTTGAGAATGCAGCAGTGAGTACATAATTTTCTATAGAGAGAGTTTCAGCTTAACAATGATTTTCGTGTAGGCCTAAGCGGTTGCACAATGGGAACTGCACGTGAAAATTAGCCCAAAAAATAACGTCCGAAATGAGTCTTCAAACTTGTCCCAATGTAAAGGTCTGAAGAGCAGTGTCAAACAAGTTTTGCTATATGACAAACTTATAGGTCTAGGCTATACATTGTTAGAGGTCCCCCTCTAGTTCCAAGCTAACTAGGAAGAAGTCTAGGGTATGATAAAACTCTCGCTTTATTTACATGCAAAGAACAATATACAAACGTAATCCATGTGAAAACCGTCACACGTTGAAACGATACAGGAAAACCAGCGAAACCATTGAAGCTCCTCGTTCAACATCAACTTCATCACAATGACGAAAGATAGAAAACTTGGTGCGGTTTAAACTACATTAACTAGGTACAATTCGAGACTTGACGGTCTTAACTAAACCAAGACCTCGTCAAGCGAAAACCTTTCCCGTCAAGCTCTCTTAACTAACTGCCTCGTTCCTCGCTCTACATTAGAAGGACGAAACATGAACACCGGATGGCTCTTAAACTAGTCGTCCGTGAAAACACCTTAACAACTTGTCAAGCAGAACATCGCTGCCCTTAACCATGGTCTCGGTCTATGCAGAAATATTCCACTTATATTAATAAGAGCGACATGCAACAACATATTCTACTAAGCACAAATGCGTCCTGCCATCATGCCCACGTTGAGTTATCTGCCGCTCAATAGCGACCAAATAGGTCCCATTAAACATTCATGGGCATGCTGGCAGTAATCATACTACCCTCCCGCAGGAAGCATTCTATTTGAAAAAGTTGTTAGGATATGCGTTCATACATGCTGACGCGTGTCTAATTATGCCTATAGGCCTATACAAATTATATTCGGGGAACTTAAAACTGTCGCCCTAAATGCGCTATTCTTCTGGTGCCCACGTTCACTCAATATCAAGTTCATTCATATCAAGTCTTTTCAGTGTCGCCATCGCTAACATAATGGGGTGTTTTGGGTCGATCCTAGTTCCAGAACTCCTCGGGCCATAAGTAGACCTACTTACGCTACCAGGAGACAGCGCAACATAAATTTAAAGCCACGTTTTCTACAGCGACTGTATTGCTTCAACATTACTGGATACTCAAAGAGAATTGATCGGGTGATACCTTGACGACCGCTCCCCGCTTGAGTGCACATCGATCACTCCATGTAGGGGTTCGACCATGCGTTCTCTAATACTAATTCATGTCACAAAATGCAATAATTCCTTTGTAACCATCCAACCAATTGAAACGCGTCTAACTTGTCTAACTTGTGAAGCGCCAATCCAATCGAAACCAGTTTTTGAACGCGTAGGCCCCTATTCATTGGCAAAATAGTGGCCTCGTAGGTCGATTCAACCTTCAAAATCGTCCAGGTAGGGCCGGTCGGAGTCTAAATGGCGCCCCAGGCAAAGCATACATTTTGCACCCTCTGATCCACAGTCCACCCCACGTCCCAACGCAATGATGAACCAGCCAGAGCATTACGCTCAAATGAGTTAATAATAATAATAATAATAATAATAATAATAATAATAATAATAATAATAATAATAATAATAATAATAATAATAATAATAATAATTTAATATTATTATTATTGAAAGATCGGGACGAAGTATGATAATAATAGAGTTTTATCGATCATTTAACTCATTGTATAGCAAATGCTACAAATTTAGTGAGCCTGTTTTGTTGTATTTGGTTAGTGCACACTGTAAACCATTTCTCCTGTATGGAATGGAGGCTATCAGCCCTACCAACAGTGAGCTGAACTCTTTAGAGTACACGTACAGCTCTGCTATATGTAAAATTTTCAAAATATGTCATAGCAGTGTTGCATCGGTACCGGTACTGCAATTCATGCATGAAAATATTATTAAAGACTGTTGGTTTTCCAGAAGACTGCGTTTTATGCACAAATGCCGTTCGCATGACAATGAGGTTGTCAGGTTTCTGTGTTTTTTCTCAGACACCATAAGTGGATGAGTTTTCTTGTTTTGCTTTTCATGCTTTTGATGTTGGTTTTTTGTTTTGCTACCAATGTTTTTTGGTGAATTAAAGATTGATATTAATTAACCGACTAAATCAACATTTCTTCGGTTGTGTTTTAACGTTTTCTCATTTTATCCATGCAATATCGTAATTATGGCAATGATGATCATCGTCGTCGTTGTCATCGTCGTTATCATCCTTTTCCTCGTGGATATAATAGGTTATATGCCTCTTTATTAAACATTGCCGCTTTCATAGCGCATCGTAAGGCTTTAGGATTATGGAGTCGTTCCTAGGCCACCTGTAGGCCTACATGTAAGCTTATTCACGCGATTTTAAAGTATTATATCGAGTCTTTTTTGCTAACGACCGCGAAAATGAACGCACTTACAAACTAATATCGATTGAGCACTTAAGAAGTAAAGTGCGTGTAATTAATAATTTAGGATTACAAAATGTTACGATCTTCTGCCATCGAAGTCCTATGTGGCGCACGTAGGCCTATAGTTTCAACATTCAGGCTGTAGATTAGAGAGTGACATGGGGAATTTCCCCGTTGGAAAACCGCGGTAACCGCGGTAGGCCTAAATCCCGCGGTAATGGGGACAACAATTGCGGTAATACCGCGGTAATGGGGACAACATTTGCGATAACACCGCCGTAATGGTTCACTCTCGCGGTAATACCGCGGTAATAAGGAATGAGCCGGTTTCACGATATAAAGTCTCCCCCCCAAACAGAGTCGCCCCCTTGCCGTAACAGAGTCTCCCCCGGAGACTTTGTATCGGAACAAAGTCTCCCCATTGAAATAGAATCTCCCCTATCTACGATACAAAGTCTCCCCCTTACTAAAATCGCCCCCTCTGTTTTCATTTGCTTTTCTATATTATCTAAAATAGGATTTAATAATATTAAATCATACATATTATGTGCATTTCTGAAATAAATTACTTTCAAGTTTATTAGTTGAATTGGACATGAAACAACTATGGAATTAAATGCGAAAATTGTGAAATAAATGTTTTATAGTAAGTTTTCTTAGTAAATGCATCATGTAAATAGGATGTCGGACGCGCTCATGTCATTAAAACGCAGTGGAGAGATAACACACTGTTATAGGTTATAACTAAGAAAATAGCTCACACAACAAGTAGACTTTAACTGATGCTAGTTGGCACTGTTTGCTGAAAAGATTCTGAGCATTACCAGTCACTAATAGATACTTATTCATTATGCCAAGTAGAGCTAATTAGCTTCAAAGTGATTCTTCTAAGGTTAGACCTACCACTGAAATTGTGTTGGATATTAGTCGTTCAATATGACTAGCGTCAGATGTATCGGGCCAGCTTATTAGCTATATACAAGTAGTCTGAAACAAAGCCTGCCAGTAATTATAACTTTACTGACTTCCTAAGACGAGCGAGCATTGGCTTCTATGCGATTAGTCTATTGATGCGGATTAGGTCTACCCTTCAACTGGTAGGCCTATTAGTCAACTGATAAGACTTTGCGCTTGATTTTCTGTGATTCATCTGGTTAGCCTAATGTTTGCTTATTATTGTTTGCTGGTGTCAGATTATTACCTAGAACATGAAAGTCATAACCATGATTGTAAATGAAGTACTGGCTTTCGGAAATGAGCTTGCCCTTGCCTTTCTGGCATTCATGGATAAAGATTAGGCATTCACGGAATTATTGGCATTAGGACTAGGCTACCCATTGAATAATCGCAGCTAAACCAAACCTATTTAGTATCGATAGGCCAATAAGCAAAAATGAAGCATTGTAGTCCATGAAGCCAGCACAGTCTAGTCTTGAGATTAAGCCTACTAGGCATATGTTGATCCACGGAATTATTCGGCTTAGAATGGAATTTTGCACACGGAGGTAATAAAAGCTAGAACAAAGTTGATTGGTTGACTATAAAAGGTAGACCACCATAAATTAATTATTCACGCCTATCATCGTCGATATTACGGCGTCGTTAAATAAACGATTAATTATTCGTAGCTCAAGTTTATTTCTGCATAGGCCTTGATGATCTTAAAGGATTCAATATTAGTTAGTAGGCCATTATCTATTGGGTATAGGTTGCATTAATAAGTACTAGCCTACTTAGTGAAACATTTCAAAATTATTTTCATGGATAAGTCTGAGTGTGAAGCTTTGCTTAATTACGTTACCAAAAATGAAGAGGATCATGCAGCAGAATATTCAAAAGATGAGGAACGTCGTCTATGAGAGAAATCTGTTTCATTCTGTGTCAGCAATGCAGACTTTGCTGATGGATGAAGTTACCGATTACATAACTTCCATTTATCAAGCAGGTGAGTGAGGTGGCAAGGAAGGCCCAAAAAGGATAAAAATCCTGCTTACAGGGTCAACTTTGCTAATAATTAACTTAACAATATAACAGAACGGTTAAAATATGCGACTAATATGAAACCATTAAGCGAAAAGAGACAAACAGAAGGGAAAAGGACAACTTAACCAGCAGATTAGCCGTAATTAATAAGGCTAATTAATATTGAGTCTTAATGACATCATATACCAAGTGAATGCATAACATTTTTAAACCAGTAAAGATTTGCCACCTGTTGGATGAAGAGAGGACTCTTATTCCAAACACTCAAGCTTTTGTTAAACCAAGGAAGCTAAAATAAAGTTGATTGGTGAGCTATAATAAGTGTAATGTAACTGAACATTAATATAGCACTTCTTCAAGATTTCTACTAAAAGGCGCTCTCTGCGCCAGTCCATATGATGTTAACTGTCATTACAAACGAATAATTATATTACATCAGTTAGCAAAACAATGCAATCAATATGAAGTTAATGTAGGCTATCTTGTGTTGAAATAAAGTCTCCCCGGAGAGAGACTTTATTTCGACGGGGGATGAAATATCTCTCTCCCCGGAGGCTATATTCTGAAACCAAGTCTCCGGGAGGCGAATTTATTCTGAAACAGATCCGCCGGGGAGAATCTATTTCGAAATAGAGTCTCCGGGGAGACTTTTAGGGGGGAGACTCTGTCACGCGACACCGGCAAGAAACCCGGGTGATGTTAAGATCCTGAGAACTGATAAGGAGATTTTTTATTTCCAGAAGCCTTCTAGTCAGAAATAGTCAGGACTAGGTTAATGCAAACTGTCGATAAGATAATAACAGACTATTGCAGTCTGCAATACAAATAGATTTTTAAGCTAAAAAATGTTATTTTTTAAATTTGAATTGGTGTAAACTTTTTGCTGGGAATGTGATGTCGTCCTGCGGCGATGGAGTGGGGATGGGGAGAAACCTGCGGGGATGGGGTGGGGATGGGGAGAAACCCTGCGGGGATGGGAAAGACTTACTTGTTGCGGGGCGGGGATGGGGACGAGATTGTCTCCCCATGTCACTCGAGATCTCTGCTGTAGATCCCGTGCAGTTCAGCCAGATGCATATTGATTCCAATCTGTTCACTGTACATTAAACCACTGCGACCATTTCTCAGAAAACCATGAGACGACTCTGAAACTCGATATTTGATGAAGTCGCCCCGATTCACGTCTGATGACGGCGACTTTCTGAACTAATCACAAGGACATTAACAAGATGGCGTTTTTGGGGCAATAGAGGCGAAGACAGTACGGAGAATATTATATAGACCTACGTTTTAATTTTTTTAACTATTAGGCCTATAACATGCTAAAATGGGACAATGACTGCGGAAAGGAGATAGGAAGACGGATAGCGAAAGCAGCGAGGGCATTGGCTGCAGCCTTTGGAAACCTTTGGAGAAGTCGCGAGGTATTAGCAAAAAACAAAAATGAAAATCATAAAACATGCATTTTCAGTTTACTGCTGTATGCATGTGAGACATGGACCTTGCGCAAGCGGGGTACAAACAAGCTATTGGCATTCGAGATGAGATGCTACAGCCTACAGGAGGATACTTCACATCAGATGGGAGGAAAAGATAACAAATGTGGAGGTGCGCGCGAGAGTGGGAAATGCAAAAAATATCAAACAAATGATAATGGAGAGGAAACTAAACTTCTTTGGACATGCATGCAGAATGGGAAACGACAGACTCATCAAATAGGTCATCTTCGGGATGATGGACGGAAAGGGGGTTAGGGGAAGACCGTGCAGGGAGTGGCTGGATGACGTCGCGGACTGGTGTGAAATGGAAATCCAGAATGGCGCAGGAGAGAGACAAATGGAGACGCGTATGGTGAAACATGCGATTGACACCAACGGGCACTGAGCCCATGGTCCGCAATGATGATGATGATGAACGTTTATAATGCACAATTGCACATGTTGACATCTACCTCTCGCGATGCTTAGGCCTATGTTTATTGACGGTTAAGTTTTAGCGCTTCCCAAAGCCGTAGCCAGGATTTTGTTTCGGGGTGTTTACTCGTTCTTGAACATGCCGATAAAAATTAAGCAACCAAGTCAACCGTCTATAAGGGGTTTGGAGGAGCGCTGTGAGCTCTCAAAGCACTGTAGAGCTGCATCATCTAAGTTCACATGAGTGCTCTTAGTTCTTACACCGTATGTTAGTAAATGCAATATTTATATTATACATTATTTAATTTCGGGGGTGTTTAAACACCCCCGAAACACCCCCCTAAATACGGCCTTGGCGCTTCCTGTTGTAAGCCTACGTGTCTGTCCCCGCTATTGTGCAAAATTCGCTCACTTGCGAGTTGAGTGCGGACCACAGCAAGTCGACTACCACAGAATGCCTTCATTGTTAGCCGCTGGTGTGATGCCTGTCCATTAGGGCTGGCTGTCTGTGAATGCACATCTGTATGCATAATTCATTGTTTTATTATAACGCAAGTAATGGAGGCGCGTCTGACTATTGAAGCTCCAACGCGATCAAAACTGGACTCGTCATTAGCAAACATTTCAGGCGTTTCAATGAGGTTTGACAAATTATTAATAAGTTTAATTTGGCTATCTTAGCATTTAAGTGACTCTTATTGAAATGAAATACTACTGATCGGATACTAGCTACCTACAGCAGAACTCCGCCACTACCCTACCTGTGGTAGTGACAGTCCAAAGCCTGGAGAAAGGAGGAGGGCGACACTATAATCATCTTTGTTATGACACAGTGTCGTTAAACAGCAACCAAGCAACTACCTACAGCAGAACTGTTGTATCAGCAGCTGGCATTTGCCAACATGGATCCGACCAGCATCGTTGTCGTTATCAGCGTACTAAGCTGTTTCGCCAATACCGATGCAATGCTGGCCGAGGTGTTTTCTCTTGAATTTGACGCAGATGGCAGAGAGATGTGTGCTACTGATGCTCCAACCGAAGACCACTTCTCGTCCGATTTTATTCAGTGTGGAGTTCTTTGCGTTATAACGGCTGAATGTTTGCAGTATAATTACATCCAAACAACGTCATCATGTCAACTGTTTAACTATCTACCATCATCGTTCGCAAGTATAGATAGTTGCAGGAGTCCAAAGAAAATGGTACGCGGCAACTGCAGCAAAGTTATATTTTCCTGTATTTTATTATTCATAGGCTGCGATCCAACTGCATTTGATTTTTTAGGTCATAAAGCCAAGCACTGTCATACATGCTATTACGTAATTTTGTAAATAAGGTAATTGTATTAACTATAATACAGTTTATATAACATAATTAATTCTAATGACGATATATAGGCTATATAATACAAATTAATCCACTATATTAATTTGTAGGCCTATATATAATTCTATCGTCGTATATTTTAATGAGTCGCTTGAAATATGGTTATTGACCATGCGCGTCTTTCAATTTGAACCTGAAGTTCAATTGAACAGTCGCTTAAGAACGCCCGATGAAAGATGACCTGGGATGATGTCAGATACCTTTTGGTATATATAGGGACTTTTTAAAATTGGTCGTTGGCTTGGTCGTGTAACACGATGAGTTACAATTCTAATCGATATTGGAAAAGTAAATAACGCCTAGCGACCTGCTGTGTGAGGTTACAACGGCGCTATATTAAGTGTCCAGGTAAATAACCGATTACGGATACTCTCGCGTCATAACTTTCGCTAGTTGTTGTTATCATCGTAGAAGAAGTAAGTAAGAGAAATTTCAGTGATGGGCAAGATTTGACTTCTGTTCGAAACAAAAATAAATCCGAATAATTGGTGTCGTGCTTTATAGTCGCTCACGTCTACAAGCCCAAAAAACAGGAACGCACTCCCCAAACAAAAAATTGGGGAGGTGCCCGTCTGACTCTCTGCATCCTACACTGTCAAAATCACAAAACCACTGCAAATGTCTCAATTAAGCATTTGTTGAAGTTGGAAGTTGTGATTAGTTTCAGGTGATAATAATTGCACTATAATATTTTATAGGCCTACAAATCATTTAGGCCTAACCGGCAAATTAATACACTTTCAAACCAGTCTTTTCCTCACTTCCGCTTTTTCCTGAACACACTTTTCTAGTCTGGCCTTTGATGAGCATTATACCATCACAAAATCTAGGCTATAGGCCTATGCATCGACAATTCAGTGTATACCTAAGGTTACTAATTTATTTGGAGATCATACATGCATACGGCTTCAGAAATTGGTTAATAACGCACCTATATTATATGAATGTAAGTCGAAAATCACAAAAAAAGGAGTCTAAATGTCATTGAAACTGATTGATGTTCAAAACGTACTTAGCCTAATTATTTTCAACAACCAGAACTCAATATCAACATTTTAACATAATCTATATAAAACTTTTATTATAACAGTTCCAGTTTGTTTTTGAATATGTAAGCTTATCGCTTGCCTCCTAATAGCCTAATGGCAGAATTTAATGATGCGGACTTAGCCAGAAAATAAGAGAACAGCAAAATCTCGTCGTGACGTACGGAAAATTGTGATGCCGCATTTTCGCCGATTCAAGGTGAGTAGGCCTACAGCAAAAATTATCGGACTAATCAGGGTAATTTATCGGCGAAAATGCGGGCCACTTGGCGGATTTGGAGTTATTCGTGCCATCATGATCAGCAAAAAATCTGAAACTAATCATGTATAATGTTATATGATGGGAGTGTTAGGGTTTTTGGTAAAATTTACAACATGCTGCACCGGAAAGATGAGATTTTCTGAAAAAATCATTTAAAGTTAAGTTCACACTTTCACTTCGCAAATGAAGAAACTACATAATACTCCATCGCATAACGTTATACAGTAGGCTATAGGCTAAGCAAATTTTATGCATTCTTGAGAAATGAGCCTTTAACATGCGCTCATTTGAAAATAAGAAAATATAGGCTACTTGCAATGCTCTATTTTCATGCTAGATTGATAGATGGAGTTGTCCTCAAGCGAATGCCAGTGAAAACCCAACTTAGATTATTTTGATGGATGACCATATTCAAAGGTCTGTATCTCAGTAAATAAATCCCGCGTTGTGGTTCCTTTTCATATTCGGCAACACAAATTATTACACTGAATATTTTCAAACCTTTGCTTCTAAAAATGTTCTTTCGATCGGCCTGGAGACTCTTGCAAAAAGAGTGTGTTGTAAAAACTTTTGTTTATGAAAGCTCAGTTCATGTTTTATAAGTGTGATGAAATAATATGGAATAGTTGCTGTTATTCGTCAAAATGAAGCAGGTGCAACAAGTTTATCCGAAAAACGAAATAGCAGAGATAGGAAACAGTGTCCTGTTGATGTGTCGGAGGACATCGCCGCTGATTCGCTGGACATTTTATCCAGTTGGAAGCTCAACTGGGGTAACTGTAGTGGAAGGATCTAGAGTGTCTGAAGCTTTCACTGGCCAGTACGCCGTTGACACGACGGATCTCAGCTGCAATCTCCATATCGCTGCTGTGAAGATGAACCAAAGCGGAACATATGCATGCAAAGATTCGCTGTCAACTGAAAGTCCAGCGACTGCTCAGCTCGTTGTTTACAGTAAGTGTGTGTAATGTTCAAATCGGTTATAAGTGTAATAAATCTGAGTCACCTAATCTATTCAGATTAGGGTTGCCACCTTTTGGAACTAGGAAGTCGGGACGCAAGCTTTGGGGGGCTAAAGCTGGTAGAATTTTTCCAACTCGGAGAAAAATTTTCTGATGACCTTTTTTTTGCTTTTTCATTTATTTTAGTGGTCAAAATTCCTCTCCTTATTGTCAGAAACCCCAATTTTGCGCGCCCCCGTATGTCTGTTTCTCTAAATTTCTCTATTTTTCTGTAAAAAACACATACAATTTGTCTATTTTTCTTATGAAAAAAGTTGAAAAAAGTGTCAAAAACCTTCATTTTCCGCCCCCCTAAAAGTCGGGACATTTGGCTGTCCAGACTAGGTCAAGTCGGGACACGGGACATTTACCTCGAAATCGGGACTGTCCCGACAAAGTCGGGACGGGTGGCAACCCTAATTCAGATGTAATTAAATATCGAAACGCATCGAGCTAATGACACCCAGACAAGTCCGAAAATGTTCATTGATTCGTTTAAAACGAAGGACTATTAAGCCTACATCTGAGTGGTGCTATATCGACCTAGTTAAACTGTCAATATTTGAGACTTTCTTAAAACCTGTTGTGCAATCTAGACTAGGGTGCTCCAGAAAATTAAAAGTTGAAAATTCATTGCTCCCGGGCATTTCCCATGCGTCTCATACAGCTGAGTCTAAAAATTCAAATTTTAGGCTTTTACATTAAGGCTAAGCCTTGCCCCCAGCACGATGAAGTTTTAACAATATTCGCAATTTTTCGGTTGAAAACACAAATTACCGGTATTTAAGTATATATGAAAAAACTAATATGTTTAATATTTACTGGCCAGAACATGGAAGGTTGCAATTACAAATACAAGTACTGAGGCCTTAAGTACCTGTACAAATACTTAAGTATCAAGTACAAGTACTAAGGTCTCGAGTACAAGTACGAGTACAAGTACACATGGCTACTGCAAGAACAAGGATTTACTTCCTTGACAAAGCAATGGTGTATTGCCACATGCACTCATTCATAATTTTTTTGTTTAGAAATATAATGGATGTGAGCATCTTGTCACTCAGATTCAATCGAAACTGTTTTAATATTAAACTAAACACACTTTCAACCGGAGCGCTAGATGCAGGCACACTCGCAACTCTCAACGCTGGTTGGTCAAGAACAGTTTTGCTGCATTCCAAACGTCCAAACAATTAATTTCATCAAAGTCATCATGGCCTCTGATATTCAACCAGGTTGTCACTTGTGATGATAAGGTGCTCGGTTTAACAGAATATCGTGTACAGTAGTGACCAAATAGCTTAGACTTTTTTGATGCATGAGGTCAGCAGTTTTGGTTGCTGCAACCGTATCTGTGATTATCGTGCCAAAATGAGACGTTTGTGTAGCACCTGCTCTACCACTGCCAAAGAAACTTGATGTGGTGCCCGACAAAGCATGTGTCTCATTTACATAAGACATAATTATATCTGAACACTTCGGCAACTCCATCTATGCTAGTCTCTCTTCACTAAACCTCTCCAAGCTTCAGTCAATTCTTAACGCCTCCGCCCGCCTTATTTGTGGTCTCCCGAAATATTCTCACATATCTACCTTCATTCGGAAAACTCTTCACTGGCTTCCTGTGCCCCAGCGCATTCAGTTCAAAATTCTCACACTTGTGCGCAACTCGGGGTAGCTCCTTCATACCTTCAGACCTTATGCACATCGGTTTCTACACTCCCTGGTAGCTCTGCTCTGCGCTCTGCGGACAAAGGCCTTCTGGTTGTCCCTCGCATGCGTGGTGCAACTGCTCAATCCAGAAGCTTTGCTTATGTCGGCCCCTCCAGTTGGAACCATCTTCCGCAAGAATTGCGTTTTGAGCTCCTCGGCCTTTCTCTTCCTCTGTTTCGGAAACGCCTGAAGACTATCTTATTTGTTAGAGCCGTTGGTCGGGAGCGCCTCTGAATCTCCGAGTGGCGCTATACAAATGTTCAATTACAATTACAATTACAATGCCAGGTAATATAATCCAAAATTCAAAATAACTGTTTACAGAACCCGTCTGCACAACCAACAGTACGAACGGCACAATCATTTTCACGAAGGTCTTGATGTTGAATTGCGTTGTGAACATCAGTGGCAACGGCGCGGCCTTCATGCAATGCTTAGACAACACTGGAGCACCATTCGGAAACCCTACACCTCCAAATGGCTACCCGACGGCACACGAGATATATGCAGATACAGTCAATGAGACATACCAAGTCACATGCACTCTAAACATCAATATGACACCTGCGACTACAATTCAAGATAGCATTCCGGCTGTGAATGTGCCCGACTATACCTATACCTGGACATCGCCAGCAATAAATGTTGGTAAGTATCAGTTTAAGCAAGCCCACAAAGAAATAATTTGCATAAGCATACGCTTCTTATAGATGCATACTGGCATATTGAATAAGCTAGCATAAAATCATAGGCCCTATTTCAAAATTAAATTAATGAAATTTATTGGCAAGGAGACGTTTTCGTGGATACCCTTTCGATTTTCCGCGCTCGTGAATAAGCTGGTGCCGGTATCACGAAATAGAGTATCCGTCCTAAGACTATCCGGGGGATGTATGAATTTATCCCCCCGGATGGAATAAACTGGTTTAGAGTATCCGGGGGATAAACCATTCTATCCCCATCGTCATACGCATCACGATAGCTTCGACGAAAATCCAGTCAAAATCACCAAAAACGAAGTAAATTAATTTCAGGTCGACGTATAAACTAAAGATACGCAACCTAAAATATTTTATGTGTACAATAAATCCAAACAGTACCACTGAATACACTTAGAAACCGCCAAAAATGCAAACTAAACCGAATACTCCATTTCGCTAAGGGGGATACTCATGTATGGGGGATACTCTATTTCGTGACACCGTGCGCTTTTTTTTAAGTGGCGCTTTAGAAGTTTGGAGATTACGATTACAATTCCACATGTCTCGGTCCTAGCGTTGATTTAATATAGTTTTTAAACGGGCCATCCAGCCCGGTTGATGCTCTACACTTAAGCCCAGGTCAAACAATTCGCCAATGATGCTCAGTTGTACTCGACTTGTAACACTCATTGCATTAGGTTATGTAGGCTACGACATAATTTGGATCATTGTTATAAAACTGTTTGATTACGGGTCTACATAATTATCAGATAATTATGTAGAGTTGTAGACCCATAATCACCCAACTTGTAATTCACATGGCTCTTAACCCGACTCCCTCGCTTTTCGCATATCTCTACATATATGCTTGATGTCTTGCACTGGCTTCCTATCACTGCGCGCATCCATTATAAGAGCCTGTTTATAGTCTCAAAGGCTCAGCTGAGCAGTGCCCCAAAATATCTTTCTGACTAAAAACTTATATGCGAAAGCCGTTATCTGTGACCTCATCTCGTTCCTTGCGCTCTGCTGATTGGCTAGATCTTCTTGTTTCTAGGACTATGACTGCCTTGGCTCAACGCCGGGCATTTGCTGTGGTTGGTCTCTCTACTTGGAATGACCTTTCCCCTCATTAAGGGCTAAACTAATGACTAGTTTTTCCTCTTTGGTCTCTCGTTCTTTAAAGACGTTTCTTTTCCCCGGGGTTTTCGTGCTGAGAGCGCTTCTGAATAGTTATTCTGAGAGAGGCGCTATATAAATCTTTAGATACAATACAATAACATTACAAAACAAAAGAAAACCTAACAGAGGTTTTACGTTTTGAAGGTTTTAATTGGTTCTGACTACATGTCAGAAGATATGTAGCCTAGACAGTACTGTCAATAAAAGCCCTAGGCGTCACCATCGATGAGAAACTTTCTGTCACGGAACACATCAACAAAGTCGTCAAAAGTGGCTCTGCTTCAATCTTCGCCCTTAAAACACTCAAAAACCATGGTGCATCTGCAGATTCTCTACAACTGATCACCCGCGCCACCATCATAGCCAGAACAATGTATGCTTCTCCCGCCTGGTGGGGTCTGGCGAGCGAAAAGGACAAATCCCGCATTGAACATCTGAACAACAGATTAAAACGCTCTGGTTTTATTCAGTCAGATTCTCCTTCTATGAATGTTCTTGCTTATAACGCAGACACTTCACTCTTTAAGGCCGTCCTCTTAAATGAGAATCATTCACTCAGATGCATGTTTCCTAATCAACATTTTACGCCCTATTTTCTTAGGGTCAGACCACATAACTTTAACCTTCCTGACAAGGACTCACGAAATTTTATATCTCGTATGTTATTCCTGAACTCTTACTAAGCTATTATTAATTCATACTATTAATATCTAGATGTATTTTATTTTCTATGTACACCTACAGCGTTATGTCTGTTGTTAACACATTAAACGAATATATGATGATGATGTAGATTAACCTGGAACGTTCAATAATCCTATTAATCGTTCCAGGTTAGTTTGCAGTGGTTTAACATATTCATCATTTCACTAGAACCTCTCTTTCCATACTCTTGGCAGACCTAGATTAAGCACTGTACTTGGAAACAGGACTTTTCTATCAACTGCCCATGGTTTTGGAATGCACCCCATAATCTGTTCGCTCTGGTGTGGCCTTCATATCTTTTCATTCTCGAATTAAGACATTTCGTCTCATAGGACTGGCCAGTGGAGCTGGCCTAATATGATTCCGTTCTGTAGTGTCATAGATTCATATTGATGCACTATTATGGTGTTGCTATAGCAATTGCAAAATTTGATTAGATTAGTGGAAAATGGCATGTTGCATATACTTCAGGCGACCGAGCAGTAATAACGCATCATATTAAAAAAAATTGTAAACGTATTTAAAGAATTAAAAATGGTGGTTTTTGTTTTCAGTTTGTCCCCCAGGATTCAGCGCTGATGCTAGTGTTAACACTTGCTATGGGGTTATTACACAAAAAGTAGACTATCCCACAGCAAAGCAGAGTTGTGATCAGTGGTACCCAGGAGCCTACGCTGTTGTCATCTCAAACGCTGATGAACAGAATGCCATCCAAAGTTCCCTTAAAACGACAATAACAACAAGTAAGCATTATGAATAGTTATCGGACTGTATGGAGAATAACAAGCAGTAGCGTTAACTATTTATCTCTTAAATTTTATCGAAATACAGATGTCACTAGTGGTACCCAGGTGCCTACGCTGCTGCGATCTCAAATGCTTCTGAACATAGTGCCATCCAAAATTTTTTTAGGAAAGACACCGTGTTCTCTTTACTGAATGGCAAATATTTATCTTTTTAAGGATAGGATAGAGCAGGGGTGGGCAAACTACGGCCCGCGGGCCAGATCCGGCCCGCCAACACTTTTTATCCGGCCCGCCAACACATTTTAGCCGGTCCACACAATTTTTCAGAAAAGTAACAAGTCTTAAAATTCAGACCCCAATAAGAATTCCTCATGCTGCTTTCTTACTTGCTATTCCGGTTTGTATTATTCGCATCCACTTAGGCCTACGTCTGGAGTTCTAGGGCAACTAGATCGATGTTCTGCGCTCCGCTCATTGTGCGAATTCCCAAATTCGTCCCTGTCTCTGCCTACATGCGCGATGTGTTGCACTGGCTGTCTGTGGCCCAACGGATCTCATATCGAGTTGCTGCTTTGGTTTCACGCTGCGGCTGCATCCTTGGCTGTGCTCCATCTTACCTGAGCGACCTCTGCCGCCCAGTGTCCGACTTTGTAGCGCGTCGGGCGCTTCGCTCCGCGACGACGTGACAACTTCTAGTTCCACGGTCTCGCTTGGCTGCTATGCAGCGCCGAGCTTTCTCGGTTGCAAGCCCCTCCATCTGGAATGACCTACCATCGGAACTGCGTTTGCTGCCTCTGACCAATCAAACTGGGTTTTATAAATCACTCAAGTCTTTTTTCTTTCGCCGTGGCTGGGCTGGGAACGCCCTGAGTATACATATAGGTTTGTTGAAGGGGTGCTATATAAGTGCCAGACTGAATGAATGAATGCAATCAGTGCAATCACTCTGGATAAAACCCTTTCAGTACCACCCATTAAAAAATTGAAATACCGGATGAAATTGAACGAAAAAACATTTATATATTTTGTCATAGTTTTGGTTAAAAAATCAAGAGTAATTGCTAAGTAAAAGTAAATTAAATTAAACGAGCACTTCAAAGCCATTGTTTTTGGAGAAATGTGCAAAGAATTTTGTATTATTATGAACAATTTCATAAAATTTGTGATTCAAAAATAAGTTTTTATCATTGTCATCAAGTTTACTATTTGTCAGACAGTTCAAAGTTACATTGGAAACCCTTTTCAAATGTCACAAAAGTAACCTTCTGGAGTATCCAAAAAATTACTTCCAATAGTGCAATTGAGTATGCCACAGTTTGAAACATGGAACTGAACAAAGACCACGTTTGCTTGGACATGATGGACAAATGGTTTTGACATCTTTCGAACACCTTTCTTGGAACACACACGATATCTCGCTTGTGGTTTTGTCCAGGTGGCAGTTGGGACCAGGACATCAGGATAATGTCGCTCTGTAAGTCGCATTAGGGCTTCATTTTTGTCAGCTCTCAGTGGACCTACGTCATCACCAGGAAATAGCAGACTTGCGGCGACATCATGTTGGAATGTCAAGAATGTTGCTTTCTAAATTGGCAAAGTGATCCACCACTTCTTTCAAAGTGTACATTTTTTTCTCTTATGTGACATGGTTTCCGATATTTATGTAATTTTCTAAAAAATTATTATTTCTAAACGCATTCAGTTTTACACAGACAAGGAAATAAACACACAGTTTCAGAATACACGTATTTTCAGACGTCATAGTAGGTTATCATCGGCTGGCTTTGTTCACTACTAGTGCGCCACCTTGCGGAGATTATAGATGTAAACTCACGCGCTAGTAGGTCTATCCCACCTCTAAATAATATTCCCAGTACTTGCTATTGAAAAATCGATAGACCAACGTTATAAGAGAGTCCATGTTATGCCGCCGGATTAATCCGGCGCGCAAGGTATTATAATTATTTTTGGACGCCGGATATATCCGGCGCTCAAGGTACTGAACGGGTTAAGGAAAAATTGTTATGTATGTTCACAGCTGCATACATCTCACAAGTTACAGCCAAAGTATAATTAAATTTAATTCAGTAAACTTTTTCACTTTAATAGTTATTAAAAGTTTAAAATAATTTACCTGGCCCTCCGAATTTTTTGGGCGTTTAATGTGGCCCAATGTGCCAAAAGTTTGCCCACCTCTGGGATAGAGAATCTGCAGAGATCTGACGCGAGTTAAAGGGAACACTTCAAGTAAATAAGTAGCCGTTGAGCTTTGCGACAGAAGTAATATGCCAAAATTATTTCTGTCGACGGCAGCATCTTTGTGACCTTAAGCTATCGTTAAAGTCTGGATCCGTCCATAAGTTACTTTAGCCGTTAATTGCACCTGAAAAGCGCACATGCATATGACAAACCAATTTACCAGGTTTTGCGAAAGTAGCCACTAAAATCCTTGAAATTGACACATAGGATCTTATAATTAAAAAGTTCACTTCTGACCGTGCTTCACCACAATATCTGTCGTGTCACAGGTTTTTGGCATTATAACTAATGTATAATACTTGTAGGGCACCGTTTGTGTCTCACTCTAGACCAGTGCTTCTCAAAGTTTCTGATGTTACATTGTTACCTTGTGCTGTCAGTTCTTTGAACTCTAGCGACCATCATGATCAAGCCTCTCCATTTCCTTCTGTCCGCCGTCGCATCTCTCAGTTCTGCCAAATTCATTCCAGTTGTTTCATGTATCTCGTCCATCCACTTTTTCCTTGATCGTCCTTGTTTTCTCCTTCCCTCTCCATATGCTAACATCATTTCCTTTTCCAATCCATCTGATCGCATGACATGACCAAAGAACCTCAACTTTGCTCTTAGCACTGTTGGTTGTAGTGTCTCTTCCTTCTCAATTCCGATACTCATGCGCACCCAATCGTTGGTCCTTTTCTCTTTCCATGATATTCTCTGCATCTTCCTCCATATCCACATTTCACATGCGTTAATCTTTTTTTCTCATTTTCTTGGTCATTGTCCATGTCTCGCTGCCGTATGTTACTGTTGGTTTGATCAGAGCCTTCACCAATCTTTTTTCGTGTCTATACTCACATGTTTGTCCTTCCATATTTTTTCCAGACCATTCATTGCAGTTTTTCCTATCGCTACTCTACGATTTATTTCCATATCACACTTTCCCTCTTTTTCTATTACTGATCCCAAAAACGTGAAGCTAGATACCGTTTCTATTTCCTCTCCGTCTACTTCAAAACTGTCCTCCTGCTCTGTTGTCATGATCTTTGTCTTCTTTATATTGAAGTAGAGTCCTGCTTTCTCACTTTCACTCTTGAGCCTTCTTATCAGTTCTACCAAATCGGGTTTTTACCCTCCAAAAGTGTTGTATCATCAGCGTATCTCAGATTGTTCATTGTTCTTCCCGCTATCTTTATTCCTTCCACAGCCTCATCCATTCCCGCCTGCCTCATTATCCTTTCAGCGTACATATTAAATAGGAAAGGAGACAGAATGCATCCTTGCCGCACTCCCTTCCTTATCCTGAATCTGTCAGTATCTCCATATTCAGTCCTTATCACCGCTATCTAATCTTCGTACAGACCCCTAAGAAGTTGTATCAAGTGTTTCGGTATTCCCATTTCTCCCTAGGTTTTCCACATCAATTCATGATTAATGCAGTCAAACGCTTTGCTATAATCAATGAAATATATGTACTCTTTCTGTCCATACTCCCTTTGTCTCTCCATTATCCACCTCATATTGGCAATATGATCACGTGTTCCACGAAATTTCCTAAATCCTGCTTGACTATCAGGAAGCTCTCTCTCTATTGTACTCTCCATTCTTTTATGTGTTATTTTAAGTAATATTTTGCTTATGTGTGATATCATTGCTATTGTCCTGTAATTTTCACACTCTTTCGCGTCTCCTTTTTTAAATAAAGAGATAAAGACTGAACTTTTCCAATCTTCTGGCCATTTTCCAGTTGTCCATATGTTATTACAAATTTTTGTTATTGTCTTTGTCATCACGCCATCCCCAGCTTTTACCATTTCTATTGGTTTCCCGTCTTGACCCGGTGCCTTATTATCTTTCAATTGTTTAATAGTCCATTCTACCTCTGCTTCCATGACTTCCGGTTCATTTTCATACTCTGTTACATCTGTTTTTTCTACCTTTACTCTTTTATCTTCGTTGTACAACTCTTCTGTGTATTCCTTCCATCTTTTCTTCATTCCTTCTTCATCCGCAATTATGTGTCCATCACCTGCTTTCAGCGACCCCATTTTTGGTGTGTTTTTTCTCGTTATTTCCCTCACTTTTGAAAACATTGTTTTAGTTCTCCCTTTTCTTCCCTCCTCCTCTGATGTTACGTACCGGTATTTGTTTGGCCATGCAGCTTTACAGAGGATCGATGCATTTTAACTAACATGAATCACGTGTTATATTAAAATTAGGATTTCAAACTATTGTCACTGTTTAAGCTATTATCACTATTCTTTTGTTACTGTTGCATGATAATGTTTTTACAATGTATGGACACTATTTCCAGTCAATACTTCAGTCAATACTTAACGCTTGTGCCCGCCTTATTTGTGGTCTCCCGAAGTATGCTCACATACCTTCCTTTAGTCGGGAAACTCTCCACTGGCTTCCTGTGCCCCAGCGCATTCAGTTCAAAATTCTCACACTTATGCGCAACTCTCTGCTCGGGGTAGCTCCTTCATACTCTCAGGCCTTATGTACATCGTTTCTACACTCCCCGGTCGCTCTGCTCTGCGCTCTGCCGCCAGAGGCCTCCTGGCTCTCCCTCGCATGCGTGGTGCAATTGCTCAATCCAGAAGCTTTGCTTATGTCGGCCACTCTAGTTGGAACATCTTCCGCATGAACTGCGTCTTGAGCTCCTCAGCCTTTCTCTTCCTCTGTTTCGGAAATGCCTGAAGACCATCTTATTTGTTAGAGACAACACTGACCTGGGTCGGGAGCGCCTCTGAATCGGTTAACTACATGTATGTAATATGTATAGGCCTACATCGACTTTCTCGGTGGTGGGTCCCTCGACCTGGAATGACCTCCCTCTGGAGCTTTGCCTATTTCGTATGACCTTCTCTCCTATGCTCTTTTCTCACTTTAAAACAGTTATTTTTGGCTGTGCTGGAGTCGGAAGCGCCTCTGAGTGGTTTCTTGAAGGGGCACTATACAAATGTTCGATATGAATGAATGAATGAATAAAAACCACTACAATATAGCGGCAACACGATTACTAACTTAATAGGCCACCCTGCTATTCTTCTTCTAATCAGGTAGCCTACATAAGTACATCAATCTTTCAGCTGCACAATGTCTTTGAGTGCTGTTTATATTGCAGACGTGTGCGCCTATTATAATTGGAAATGGGTAGTTTATACAAGCGCTCAGACGATAACTGCGAATTGCACTTCTCCATTCCTTTGGAAGCCAGATCCTTCTACGATGATTGCTATGCAGTATACTGCCTGGGATTCCACTCAGCCAGATTGCCAGTGGTCGTCGGAATTCTGTATAATGCTGGTCGACCCGAGTTTCCTCTGGCACGACATATCTTGTGCCCAAGCTGCCTGCGTTCTCTGCGAATTTGGACCCTACTGAAATGAGCTGAACTCACCGACGCTGAACTCAGCTGATTGAAGAAAACATTGTTACAATCCTTAAAAATACCTTTTTAGGATTTCAATAACTATACCGTACCAATTAAAACACCGGTGTTGACTCTAAAATTGCAGAAAACTATAGTTTCCTAGCTTATGAACGCACTAATTATTGCACAATAGATAACAGTAGAAGATGGATCCAAGGACATTAGGGTCTATCGAAGACTCGGCGACACATTTTGAATTAAAAATATTCTGTTACGTTTTGTATTTGGTTTTAAATGCCGCTGATCAGTGCTTTTTATAGAAACAAGGTTCCGGAACGGAACAAACTCAGAAAAATTAGCCTATGTTTCGATAGATGGTGGACCACAGGGGCATATTTTACGCTAATATTTTATTATATATATATATATATAAATATTTTATATATATATATATATCAATACCTTTCCATTCACTCTGCGTGAGGCTTTCCTATCTGGATCATTGCCTTCATCTCTCACTTCTCAAGACTTCTTCTCTCGAGGTTCTCGCACTGGGAGCTCTACTGAATGGCCACGTCTTGCGAGCGGCGCTATATAAATTACTTTTTAGCAGTCAATCGCGTACGATATGGCTTCGAATATTCATCGAACCGACGCGTCTTTGCTGGGCAGCCATTCATTGACAGCCTACGTAGAAAGTCTCTGTGATTGACGTTGACCCTATTCCACACTCTTCTACTTTACCGGGTCTGATATTCCCGGTCGCAAACGGCATACGTTGGTTTGAAGCTAGACATTTCCCCCGTGATACCATTTCCACTCGTTACAACGACAAATTACGACAGATATCTGATCCATCCTATGAACTCACCAGAACCTCACCTCTTGCTATCTCTCAACAGGTCTTTCACTCAAAACTGAAAACACTGCTTTTTCCCAAATCCTATCCCGATTCCTCCTCTTCCCCTCACCTCCCTCGCTGTTCAACTCTAAACACCACCCACCTTAGACTGAGAGGCTGCCTTCCTAACCCTTTAGATCTTGAAACTCTGCCTATTGATTATGTTTTGATTAAGCTCTAGTGAATAAGCTGGTTTCCGCGACTTCGCTTTTTTGGACGTTGTAGAAATTTCGAGATTACGATGTACAAGTGGAACTGTCCAAAACAAAGACCACGCTGTGGGTGTGGAGTGATCCGATTGGCCAGCGAAGGCCACGCCCAATAGGACACTCGGACATTAGGCTAAGACATTAGACATCGTAGCCTCTCGCCACACACGAACGTTAGAAGCCGTCGCTTGTACTTAGATTATTATAACTGTGCATTATAATACCTTACGTCTAATCTTACATGATGTCAGAAGAAAACTGAACTTTCCGTACGAATCACCATGAGTCTACCGAATCTACGGCTGCCAGAACCGCTGAAGGTGACCGGAAGAAATGTCGCGGACAACTGGGAGCGATTCAAAGACCAGTGGGAGAATTACGAGCTCGCGGCCGACCTGAAAGAGGCCAGCACCGAGAAACGAGCGGCGGTCTTCCTCACCTGTCTGGGCGGAGAGGCCTACGACACATACCGCAGCCTGTCCCTCCCCTCAGAGGACAAACGAGACATCGCGAAAATAATCGATGCGTTCGAAACGTTTTGCGTTGGATCCGTCAATGTCACTTACCAGCGTTATCTCTTTTACCAGCGCGTCCAAGAACCAAACGAACGCTTCGATACGTTTCTCGGTGAGATTCGGAGGATGGCTAAAACGTGCAAGTTCGAGGCCATGGAGGAGTCTATGATACGCGACCGCGTGGTAGTCGGCATCAAGGACGACGCTACGCGCCACAAACTGCTTCAAATCCGAGAACTGACGCTGAGCAAAGCCATAGATGTCTGCAAAGCCAGCGAGTCCGCCGGACAACAGTTGCGCGCAATGACAGCACAAGACCAAGTCCAAGCTCTCTACCAGGCGTCTGGGACGCGCTCGAGACGTCCACGCCAGACACCACCTGAACCTCCCAAGGTAAGCCTGAATCGATGCAAAAACTGCGACCGCCGCCATGAACCACGGCGGGAACTATGCCCCGCCTACGGCCAAACTTGCAGGCGATGCAATAAAAAATCGCATTTTGAATCGGTCTGCCAATCCATACAAGGAAGGAAAGCGCAGAACCGGCCGGAAGTTTGCGAACTCGACCTGGAGGAGGAAACGGACGAAGAACTGCTGACCTTGAACACACCTAGCAGCGATCGCTGGTATGTGCGCCTGCAGGTCGCTGACCAGTCAATACGTTTTTTGCTGGACAGTGGCGCCACAGTAAATCTAATTTCTGAGGAAATTATTCGAACTCTGGGCCGAAGGCAGGACGTCCGCCCGGCGTCTACAACGCTGCGCATGTTTGACCGGACGGAGTTAAAAACCATTGGCGTGATCGCCCTCACAGTCCAGCACCCGCAAACACAACAACCACATCGTCTAGAATTCTTCGTCGCGGAAAAGCATGATCAGCCCATTCTTGGGCTCAAGG
Organism: Aporrectodea caliginosa; assembly: GCA_020284085.1. NCBI lineage: Eukaryota > Metazoa > Annelida > Clitellata > Crassiclitellata > Lumbricidae > Aporrectodea > Aporrectodea caliginosa. The sequence goes on from JACEVL010000061.1 coordinate 1,437,480, forward strand.
CCTGTAAAGCTCTGCACCTCCTCACCGTAGACGAAGCGAACATATGTGCGTTGCGAACACGGGCCAGCACGCACGAGTTTCTGACCGAAGAAGGAGTGGTAGCCGAATATGCAGACCTGTTCGACGGCATCGGTTTGCTGGAAGGCGACGTCCAACTCCAAGTCAACGAGAAAGTAACGCTGTCCAATTACCTCTCCGAAGACTTCCTTTGGGCGTTCGTGACAAGGTAGCGGCCGAACTCCAGCGGCTAGAGGAAACCGGGATCATCACACCCGTGACCGAGCCCAGCCCATGGATCTCGGCGCTTCTCGTTGTTACAAAACCGGATGGCCGAATACGGATCTGCATCGACCCCAAGCCCTTGAACAAGGCTCTCTTGCGAGTTCAATATTGCATGCCCACGATCGACGATGCATATCAACAGCTGTTGAAGCAGATCGAAACCGGATGGCCGCCCTCCTCAGCCGCATTACCAGCTGCCGTTAAGCCGTATGCAAGTTTCTCTGACGAGTTAGCCATCAGTGGAGGGTTGGCTTTCAAAGGGCATCGGGTCATCATACCTGTCACCAACTCTTCTTCTTCTTTAGTTGTGACCTACCTCAAGAACTTTCCTTATCTCTACATATAAATTGCTCAACGTCTTCTAACTGTTTAAGAATTAAATTGACACAGTTCTTTGAATGTTTCTTTCTTTCTTCAAACACAGTTTAATAACAACAACTCAACTCTTGCCTTAAAACAACTGTACTACACTGTATTGTTCAAATTCACTGTCATCAGCAGTTTCTAAGTTTGGCGCGCTAACTGCACGTGTAAAAGAATCTACCGTCAGCCAATGTTTAGGCTACTTTAGGCCAAGCGCCCACGAGCCGACAGCGCAACTAAGGCCTAAGACTAAAACGCTTAACAATCGATACACATTATATATATATATATATATCAACCTAAGGAACACCTGTGCTCATTATATATGCAAAACATTAGTTCACATTACCTCCTTCCCTTTCTTTGGATTGAGCAAATTAAACTTAAAAATTTGCGAAATCATCAGGTACTAAATTATGCAATAAACTTAATACTATATAATACAGTAAAATAAACAATCTTATAATCTAGATAAACAATCTGCTACAACATTTAATCGTCCTTTCTTATAATTAACTTCTACATCAAAAGTTTGCAGTGCTAAAGCCCAACGCACCAGTTTAGCAGACTTAGACATAGATTCAGTCAGATAAGTTAAAGGATTGTGATCGGTAAAGATGTGAACTTTAGATCCAATTATTATCTCTTTCAACTTATTTAGAGCCCAAACAATAGCATAGGCTTCTTTCTCTACAGTTGCCCATCTCTTCTGAGTGTCAGTCAATTTCTGACTTATAAATGATACAGGGCGTTCTATTCCCTTATCATCCATCTGTGTTAAAACAGCTCCTACTGCAAAATCACTACTATCACAGTACAAATTAAAAGGTTTTCCAACATCAAAAACATATAAAACAACTTTAGAGCGTACAGCATCTTTAAGTAAATTAAATGCCTGTTGATGTCTATCAGTCCAATCAATCTTATCTGGAACATGTTTGCTTGTCAAATCAGATAGAGGCTTCGCAATCTGTGCAAAATCTTTGATAAACTGTCTATAGTAACCAAAAATCCCAGCAATTGCTTAATTTGTTTCTTCGTTTC